>CAMAPF010000083.1:3940000-3942500 GCA_945859915.1 Cuscuta epithymum | reverse complement strand
CCCTAAACCCTAAACCCTAAACCCTAAACCCTAAACCCTAAACCCTAAACCCTAAACCCTAAACCCTAAACCCTAAACCCTAAACCCTAAACCCTAAACCCTAAACCCTAAACCCTAAACCCTAAACCCTAAACCCTAAACCCTAAACCCTAAACCCTAAACCCTAAACCCTAAACCCTAAACCCTAAACCCTAAACCCTAAACCCTAAACCCTAAACCCTAAACCCTAAACCCTAAACCCTAAACCCTAAACCCTAAACCCTAAACCCTAAACCCTAAACCCTAAACCCTAAACCCTAAACCCTAAACCCTAAACCCCTAAACCCTAAACCCTAAACCCTAAACCCTAAACCCTAAACCCTAAACCCTAAACCCTAAACCCTAAACCCTAAACCCTAAACCCTAAACCCTAAACCCTAAACCCTAAACCCTAAACCCTAAACCCTAAACCCTAAACCCTAAACCCTAAACCCTAAACCCTAAACCCTAAACCCTAAACCCTAAACCCTAAACCCTAAACCCTAAACCCTAAACCCTAAACCCTAAACCCTAAACCCTAAACCCTAAACCCTAAACCCTAAACCCTAAACCCTAAACCCTAAACCCTAAACCCTAAACCCTAAACCCTAAACCCTAAACCCTAAACCCTAAACCCTAAACCCTAAACCCTAAACCCTAAACCCTAAACCCTAAACCCTAAACCCTAAACCCTAAACCCTAAACCCTAAACCCTAAACCCTAAACCCTAAACCCTAAACCCTAAACCCTAAACCCTAAACCCTAAACCCTAAACCCTAAACCCTAAACCCTAAACCCTAAACCCTAAACCCTAAACCCTAAACCCTAAACCCTAAACCCTAAACCCTAAACCCTAAACCCTAAACCCTAAACCCTAAACCCTAAACCCTAAACCCTAAACCCTAAACCCTAAACCCTAAACCCTAAACCCTAAACCCTAAACCCTAAACCCTAAACCCTAAACCCTAAACCCTAAACCCTAAACCCTAAACCCTAAACCCTAAACCCTAAACCCTAAACCCTAAACCCTAAACCCTAAACCCTAAACCCTAAACCCTAAACCCTAAACCCTAAACCCTAAACCCTAAACCCTAAACCCTAAACCCTAAACCCTAAACCCTAAACCCTAAACCCTAAACCCTAAACCCTAAACCCTAAACCCTAAACCCTAAACCCTAAACCCTAAACCCTAAACCCTAAACCCTAAACCCTAAACCCTAAACCCTAAACCCTAAACCCTAAACCCTAAACCCTAAACCCTAAACCCTAAACCCTAAACCCTAAACCCTAAACCCTAAACCCTAAACCCTAAACCCTAAACCCTAAACCCTAAACCCTAAACCCTAAACCCTAAACCCTAAACCCTAAACCCTAAACCCTAAACCCTAAACCCTAAACCCTAAACCCTAAACCCTAAACCCTAAACCCTAAACCCTAAACCCTAAACCCTAAACCCTAAACCCTAAACCCTAAACCCTAAACCCTAAACCCTAAACCCTAAACCCTAAACCCTAAACCCTAAACCCTAAACCCTAAACCCTAAACCCTAAACCCTAAACCCTAAACCCTAAACCCTAAACCCTAAACCCTAAACCCTAAACCCTAAACCCTAAACCCTAAACCCTAAACCCTAAACCCTAAACCCTAAACCCTAAACCCTAAACCCTAAACCCTAAACCCTAAACCCTAAACCCTAAACCCTAAACCCTAAACCCTAAACCCTAAACCCTAAACCCTAAACCCTAAACCCTAAACCCTAAACCCTAAACCCTAAACCCTAAACCCTAAACCCTAAACCCTAAACCCTAAACCCTAAACCCTAAACCCTAAACCCTAAACCCTAAACCCTAAACCCTAAACCCTAAACCCTAAACCCTAAACCCTAAACCCTAAACCCTAAACCCTAAACCCTAAACCCTAAACCCTAAACCCTAAACCCTAAACCCTAAACCCTAAACCCTAAACCCTAAACCCTAAACCCTAAACCCTAAACCCTAAACCCTAAACCCTAAACCCTAAACCCTAAACCCTAAACCCTAAACCCTAAACCCTAAACCCTAAACCCTAAACCCTAAACCCTAAACCCTAAACCCTAAACCCTAAACCCTAAACCCTAAACCCTAAACCCTAAACCCTAAACCCTAAACCCTAAACCCTAAACCCTAAACCCTAAACCCTAAACCCTAAACCCTAAACCCTAAACCCTAAACCCTAAACCCTAAACCCTAAACCCTAAACCCTAAACCCTAAACCCTAAACCCTAAACCCTAAACCCTAAACCCTAAACCCTAAACCCTAAACCCTAAACCCTAAACCCTAAACCCTAAACCCTAAACCCTAAACCCTAAACCCTAAACCCTAAACCCTAAACCCTAAACCCTAAACCCTAAACCCTAAACCCTAAACCCTAAACCCTAAACCCTAAACCCTAAACCCTAAACCCTAAACCCTAAACCCTAAACCCTAAACCCTAAACCCTAAA
>CAMAPF010000083.1:3412500-3937500 GCA_945859915.1 Cuscuta epithymum | reverse complement strand
CCCTAAACCTTAAACCCTTAACCATAAACCCTAAACCCTAAACCCTAAGCCCTAAACCCTAAACCCTAATCCCTAAACCCTAATCCTTAAACCCTAATCCCTAAACCCTAAACCCTAATCCCTAATCCCTAATCCCTAAACCCTGATCCCTAAACCCTAAACCCTAAACCCTAAACGCTAAAACCTAAACCCTAAACCCTAAACTTATGCTTTTGATATAGTAATATCAAGCCTGATCGTAGGGATGAAGTTAAAATTGCCTGTCAGTTGCAACATTAACAGTTACCAACTGCCATTACTAACAATTTTAAAAGCTCACGATCAAAATATGAACACTCAAAGACACATAATAACTTAATTTCGAATAAATCAAAATCGTTTAGTACAAATTCAAATATTTTATCCCTATTGATGACCGTGATTGTTGGAACATATTGTTTTGTTGATGACAAACGACTAGTGTTACTTTTGGTCTATAAGTGATTGCAGGGAAGAAAGATAAGTTATGCTTTGGAGCAAGCCGTAGATCTGAACCCGGAACTATCCTACAACGGACATATATGTTTTGTTGATAACTAACCATGCAGGAACAAAGACTAGGACTACTCTTAGTTCTGATTAAGTCATTTATGACTACGTAATTAGAATATGATGCCTGCATAATTCACGTAACATTATTTGAATTGTGGTCGCATATATTGACTTTTATATGGAAGGAATCCTCGGTGACCATAGCATAATCTGTACTCCTTTATTTGAAAAGTCATCATTAGGTAAAAGACTAATTAAATGGAAAGGATCCTTAATGATCAAATCCACTTTGAAAAGGAAATTGTTTTTACTTGGCCAGTGCATCATTGCGTTGTTAAGAAATGACAGTAGCTTGCTTAGAAAGTTCCCCTGCTATTAGTGGACAGTACCTTTTAAGATTGATACAAAAAGCTTTCTTATTAAAAAATATTAAATGCATACTTTTTGGGATGTTGACCATAGCTTTTCTAATTGTGCTAAGTAAATTATTTTTGAGCAAATCAATCTCTATGCACGAATAAGGATCTAGCTCTCAAGATGGAAAGCTTTTCAAAATACAACAAGGCAAGAATCTTTTATACAAGGAAAGCTCCAACGGACTCAGCCCAAGAGAGCTTATATAATCGAAGCAGCTAGAGAAAAAGTGGTGTGCTTGACCGAGAAAATATCAAGAAAGATACTCGAGAGAAATACTAAGTCCAAGGCACCTGAAACTGCTCACACTGAGTTCTAGATAGAGTTCTCATTCCCTTCTTATATTGTAATTGGGTTATTGAGGATTAGTTAAGTGTAGCTTTCTCGGGTTGGGTAACGTGTGTTGTGAGAGCTTTGTTGTAAAGCTGAGAGGCTCTCTACCCGCAAGGTAGAGAAGCGTAACTTTTCCTAGAGAGGATATAGTTAGGGTGGCTCAAGGGTAGACTAAGAGAGTTTCCCTTGTAATCATTCAAAGGCTTTTTAGTGAAGTTGTTAAAATCCTCCGAGGGAGGTCGAGGTTTTTTAATCCCTTTGAGCCAAGGGATTTTTCCTCGTTAAATCATTGTGCACTTTACTATTTCGCAATTCCCTTTACCTCACACTAGAACTTGGCGAAAAACTGCCACGGTTCCACACACACACAATTCACTCCCCCTCTTGTGTTCATCAGTGATTTATACCTTCTAAATGACGTTGATTCTTCTCCTTGATTCCAGCGATATACTATCTATACACCGGCCATTTAGATCTTCAATGGATTTCGAGTCCCCGATCTTAATTCCAGTGATATACTCTTCTTTCTGATTCGGTTATGGGAGTTCTGAGGATTGTCGACAATGCTTCCAGTATGGTATAAATAGGGGTGTATTTGGTAATTGCCGTTTACAGTTTTCGCTTATCCACGTTGATGGTCTCTTTTTTGGAAATCTCTAATAAATTAGGTCACTTTTATGTCTATACTTATCCTATTAGTAATACTCATGACCTAATGCATACATCCTATTTGGATTGAGTGTTGAAGAGTGTTAATAATGGAAGTGTTGAAGGGTGTCAGTCTTAACACTTGTTTGGGAGAAATTTTTTAAAAAAATTGGAGTGTTAGCAGGTGTTTAAAAGTGTTAGGGGAAACCTCCCTAACACCGTGACTTTTTTAACACCCCAAATTGGAATGTTTTGGAGTGTTGGACAAAACTTACCCCTGTAGCTATCCTCGTCTTCGCTAAAAGAATGTTCGGTGGTTTTCTTCATCGAGGTAGCTAACCTATACTGATTGGTTTAACTCTCAATAAGCAAGCCCACTGAAAAGAAGATGATGTCTGCTCTGTTGCTCAAGGTGCCCTGCCGAGCCTCGTGCTTCTTCTTTGTTTGTGTTATCCATTTGGTACTGATTTTTCAAACTGAAATTGTATTGCTTCTGAAATTCTTTTTGGAATTCAAAGTTTATCTAGAATCCGGAAATTTTCCCACAAGTATGTTATTCTTTGCATTGGAATGGATATTGTTGTGTACTCTCCAGTACATACATGCGCAATTTATAGTTTACCAATCAACGCTAGTTTAAGTTTAAAAACGAATCAGATCATAAAACACTATATTTAGGATTTAAATGAGGACATTATTGTTAATTTATCTTAAAACACTTCCGTTATCAACACTTCATTTTTTTCTCTCTCAAACAAGATAAATTTATGTTTTACACTTACACTCATTTTCCATTTCGGATACTTTAATTATTAATACTTCCATTACTAACATTCTTCCCCATCCATTCCAAACAGGCCCTATAAGAGCATCTCCAACCCAAGGGTGGATTGCCAAAAAATATCCATCCACCTCACCAAATAGACCTTTTGTAAGCAAATGCATTCTCCAATGCAAAAAGAAATGAGTTGGGTCCATCCTATGTGGCAATGCACAAAGTCCACTAGGGGTTCTACATTGAGACCCTCGGTCTCACCCTTGTCCTTGCAATGTTAATCTTTTAATAATGAGTGTTATTGGAATAGCATTTTCTTCCTTCTGCATTGGAGTTGGGGATTGATAGACCCTCTCCATTGCTTTTACACCTAAGCACCAATCCACCATCTGGGTTGGAGATGCTCTAAGAGCATCTCCAATGTGGAGGTGGATTGCTATTCCACATAAGCCAATAGACTCTTAGTTTGCAAATGTAGTTTCCAATGTAAAAAGAAATGGACATGGTCATGCTTAGTTGGCAATCACAAAAAAGAGACAAGATCTAGCATGAGGTCCATATATGGACCTTGGTCTCACTTTGGAGGCTTTGATGGGAGTGCACTCACTTTATTTATTTATTTGCATTCGAGCACAACTTAAATGGACTCTATCATTTTTTAAGAAAACTGGTGCATTGGAGCACTCACTTTATTTATTTATTTATTTATTTATTTGTATTGGAGCACAACTTGAATGGACTCTATCATTTTTAAGAAAACTGGTCCATAAATCAAATAGACTTTTTCCATTGAGTTGCACTTGCCACATCATCTCCAATGCACTGCACCGTTGCATTGGAGAGGCTCTAAAAACATCCCATGTCCTTCGATCTACCATCGCAGGTTCGTCACCCTCCGATCCCACACCTGCAGAGATTTAGTACCCGCTTCCATGGATACCCCGCTAGCCTCTTCACTGCCAATGAGATAAACAGATCTCATCTACTATTGAACCACGTTCGTCGATCTACAACAGAAACTCGCGAAGTTCAGAAGATCTTTCATCGGTTCAGTAGCGGAATCTCCAGAGAGGTAGGTTTTCATATGAATTTATTCCTTAAGTGCATGTTTATGTTTCACACCAATCTATCCTAAAACCCAAAGGCCTGGTACTGATTTCATGTTCCATTCTTCTATGATGATATCGAGCGAGGATTCTTACTCACGAACAGCTTGACGGGCATTAAAGTTAAGCTTTAATTTTATTAAGAAAATATGTTTCTTGTTTTTTATTCATTCTTTTTAAATGCTATCAGTAACAATTTTGGGTAACCATCTGTGCACTGGACCTTTTCTGTTTTTGACTTCAACTCGATGCTCAAATATGAGTGTTATTCCTTAACATTCTGTCCTTAATTTACACATGTGAACTAACTATTTATCCTTATTATTAAAATTGGGGTTCCCGCAATTAAGAGTAATTGTAACTAACTAATACCTGTAGTATAACTCAACGTTTAAATCAAGACAGTATTGAACCCCAAAATGTAATGTTTTTCGATCCTCATCTCACACAAACAAATAAATGCTAGTTGTTGAGTTTTTATCACCCCAAATCAAACAGACTGTTATTCTTTACATACTATTCTCACTTTCTCACTATACATACATTTCAACTAAATTAACTGTTTTACAATAACTAATGAAAAAAACTAACATAAATACTACTCCATATATACGGAGTATGATTTTTCTATAATTAAGGAGCAAACCTATCTAATTAATTTAACTCTCCTTACTGTACACACACATGAACTAACTGTAAGTGGAAATCGTACTAAAGTCCTGCTGTAATCTTTTTTTTTGAAAATTCAGCCCACTTAAACTATATTTTTTAATGTTAAATTTGTGTTCTATTTCTTGAAACATGCCTTCTGCAAGATTCTTATCAAAATATTTGACCTCTAAATCATTCTATATATATGCTTTCTCAGTGAAACAAAAATCAACTATGAATCAAGTTAGTTGTCTAATACATGTATAAGTTAACATTTGTATGTGAGCTTTGCTAATTGCTACACATGAAAGACCAATTTTAACTATACAACTAAAGTACTTTTTAACCTCACCAGAGATAGAAACAGAGCTTCTCTTTGTGGATTTAGTTAGTTTAACCATTTCATTAACATTCAATCAAAAGTAGTTCTTTATCCTTAACTTGAAACATCTAAAAATCATTCATTATAGAAAACATACATTTTTTTGTTAGTATAAGCTAAAAAAATAACAGATTTACACAACACTCACAGTCTCACACGTAGACGATATTTCTCATATTGCAGACCGAGAATGAAAAAGAGGTTAATAAGAGGTAGAAGGATTGAGTTGTATTCATTTGGAAAGTGTTTGCTATGTAGTACTCCGTCCGTCCCTATTTAAAGTTCCCACTTTCCTATTCTGGATGTCCCTTAAAAAGGCCTCTTTCCTTATTTGGTAAACCAAACAGTGCTAAACAGTGCCAAAGAGTGTCAAATAGTGCCAAACAGTGTCAAAACAGTGCCAAATAGTGTCATTTCCTTAATATGAGTGCAAATCAAAGTGGGAACTTTAAATAGGGACGAAGGGAGTCGTAGTTATAGAAAAATGAATGATCTTTTTAAAAGAAAGTACACATGTCCATAACAGGTTGGCGAGATTTGATTGGCTAAAAATACACTTGTACCAATGAATAGGCTGGCGATATTTTATCGCTGAAAACACACCTGTCCCAATGAATAGGCTGGCTAGATTTGACGGGCTGTATTTTTTACAAATTTAATTACTACCTCCGTCCCATATTTATCTTCATAGTTCGGTTTACGATGCTTGACTGACGATAAAGCAACTCGACCCCTGTTCACACTCGGATTATTTTTAGTAAATAAAATTTACATATTCAGAAACTACATTAAAACCGCTACAAAGCCTGATCAAGAAATTTTAAGTTTGATAAAAATTTGATATATAAAGTAAAAGATTAAGAATAATTTGAGTTGACCATGTGAATAGTAACTATGAAGATAATTTTGGGACGGAGGGAGTATATTTTATATTTGTATCTATATTTGTACACATTCTCCACGAAACAGGTTGTCGGGACTTGATTGGGATAGTTTATAGTGTGTTCATTGATTAACTTTCATCAATGCTTTTACTGTATATGTTTTCTTTATTATTTAATTTTAGTTCTTTGTATTAAAAGTCCCCACTGTAGCTGATATGGTTTTTAAGTAAGTATATTGTATTCTGTTTAATATTTCTACTTTTGAGGTTTTTATTTGGTGGACCCGCGTGCTGCTCTATATTATGGGGATGTTTGGGCAGGAATACTCTTCACAAAACATTTTGCTTTTATATAATGATAGATTGGGATTTTGGCCAGCGACGGGATGTGTTCCATTGCAGCATCTTTGAACGCCGCTCATCCATTTACTCTACCGGCATGGGATGGTATTGCTAGGATTTCAGGTCCACCCACTCATTTCTGGGAGCAGAAGAAGAGGAGACTGAAAAAAAGAGAACTTTTGCGAGCAACCGCGGTGGAGGCTAGACCCAGAAAGGTGCCCGCCATCAGAGATCGGTCATCTGACAATGGCAATGTTTCATTGCAATCTCTGCAACGAAGTGAGGTCACCTCCTCCCCCCTTCGTTCTAGCTGTGATCTAGCCGACGATATGCAAGCTGAAGCTAGTGCAGTGGGGCGTGCAGCAAATGCTTCAGTTTATAGCCCCCAACTATTGTTCAGCAAGTATGGCTCTCGACCCATCAAGGTAGGAAAGTCCCAAACATCATAACTCTTTCACTTCAACATAGATAAGTTTGTCCCTAAGGGATGGATCCAAGATGTAAGGTGCATTTCTTTTTGGATAATGTAGGTTCTGTCTATTTTTTATTTAAAAAAACAAACTCATTAGCACATTAGCACATAGGTAACATTTAAAGGATAAAAGATTTACACAATGAGAAAATAACTTAGATTTTATAATTGTAGTGATCTAGAAAAAGTAATGTTGCATTAAAGCCTAAGAAATGACAAATCAAGGGGAAAATATTTGATAATAAACAGGTTAAAATTTTATCAAATTATCTGAAGATAAATAATCTAAAAGGTACACATCCAGAATAATGAATTAATTTTTTATGCTAAAAAATTGAAATGAATGTAGTTCTAGAATAATTTATTTTTATTATTATTTGTGATATGAATTCTTTTTAAAAAGTCAGAACTAAATGAATTTTGTAATTTTAATGTCACATAAACATTCAAATTTTGGATTCACTACACATTATCTAAAAACTTTTTAACCAGTTTGTCTTGCATTTAGTATAGTTTGATGATTTACAAAATCGAGTACTAATGATCTAATAAAGATAAATTAAACATCACAAAACCAGGATTCTTTTACATCTCGTAAAGTATTATTTTATGTAAGGCTATAAATTAATTTTGAAAACTAAAAGATAAATGAGGTGAACATGTATATATCTAATTAAAGTATAAAGTTTTATAAAAAGATTACATATATAATAGAAAAAATTGAGAGCCCAAGGGGCGGCCGCCCCATGCGTTCCTCCCAAAATCCATCCCTGTTTGCGCCCCTTTTCTTCTGAATTATTGGCATTTGGTATTGTGCAGAACTCTTGATAACATTTGGCTTTTATCGTTGGACTTTGATAATAGACAGTGAGCAGAGCATTCGAGATACTACTTGGACTATGTTCATTTGCCTTAAAACTGTGGCTGGACAAATTGAACGGCCATCTCAACCAAAACAGAAGACTGCGTGCAGTTGAGTTGAGGCAGATTTTCACTAGTTTAGGTCCTACTTTTGTTAAAATCGGACAGGGACTATCCACCCGACCTGATTTATGTCCTCCAGAATTCCTTGAGGAGCTATCTAAGTTGCAGGTACACACCGTGCTTTTTATATCCTCATTCTTCTTCTTTAAGGTTTGCTGCCAAAAGATAAATTGATATATTTCATCTCTTCCATTTGGATTCGATACCACATAAATGTTCTACTAAAGGAAATTAAGGACAACAATTGATCACCCATGCTCAATTGTAAATGGGTCCCAAACACATAACACGTTTGATTTATGGGTTGAGAGGAAAGTAAAAAATATTCATATAAAAATTCATACTTTTTAAAGTACTCGCTGAAATTGCTTCTAAAGAGATCTAAAAAAAGTTTTCCAAAACCAGTATTTGGAATAGTTTATGAAGATATCTAAAAAAGCGCTTAAGTAACTTTTCAAATAACCTTTGGAAAATTTTTCTGAAAAAGATCTCAATTAACTTTAAGCGGCTGATTTTGACTTTGGGCTTGTGACATATACTCATTGGTGCTACTCCAACATCCCAGGAGAGCGAACCGCTAACATATCGGAATTTGATAGGGACTTGTCCCTATGATAATCTTGTAACTGCGGGAACTCGTTATGACTTTTGTAGTACATACACATAATCTTTCTCTTTAAATATTATTTTATTCTATTTTGACGTTTATTTAAAAACATCCTTAAAAATCTTTTAAAAGAACAACATAATTGACAGTCTTAATTATGCCAAATAACAAGTACTACCTCCGTCCCGGCTTAAACTTCTCGTTGAAAAATGACGCAATTATTTAGACAATAATATAATATGACAATTGAGCATATTTTGAAATTTAGTGTTGATGGGTATATAACATAATTGGAAATACGAGAATCGTGTTTCCGAAAACAGAATTAATTCCACTTTAGGTCCTCTGAGTTTTGTGTCATTTCCATATTTAGTCCTCGTCTTTCACTTTATCCATTTTTGGTACCTGACTATTGTTTTCTTGACCATTTTCGGTCCATCTCTGGGTATTTTTACTACCGGAAAAGGACTATATATGGTCAAGAAAACAATAGTCAGGTACAGAAAATGGATAAAGTAAAATACGAGGACTAATCGTGGAATTGGTGCAAATCTCAAAGAACCATAAGTGGAATTTCTTCCCGAAAATATATAGGACACGAAGATGGGGGAGACCTCTAAATATTAAAACATATAAGGGGAGACCTCTAAATATTAAAACATATACGGATATATATGTACACGTGTTTTTCATTTATCAATATGCATTTTTTTCATATAACTTATTTAGTAAGGCAATAATAAATTGGGGTTTTGACATGAATATTACTAATAAATGGATAATGTGGACAAAAAAGTGACAATTTTTAAAATTTCCAAAAATGTTACTAATGAGCAGTAAACTTACTAAATTACCCGGGACAACCGAGAGCGTCACACTTTGACACGAGCTGATAGCAATTGAAGAAACCTGCAATCAGGGGAGATCTGTTTGCGACGAAACCTGAGGCCTGGGAGATGTTGTCTGCAGCGAAACTGGCGAACTGGAAGAAGCTGCTGATGACGACGCACTGTGAGACGCGGCTAGTGACGTACTGTGAGGAACTGCTAGCGTTGACGAATGTTGAGAATCTGTTTGCGATGGCGGACTAAAAGACACGGTTCGCAACTGCGAACTGGGAGAAGTTGTTCACGACTGCGAACTGGGAGAAATCGTTCGAGACTGCGAACTAGTAAAAGTGCTAAACGACGATGCTGAGTCCTTCGTTTCCAAGGGTCGACGGCTCCTACCTGCCCACGATCGGTGATAGGAACCAGCCTATTAGAGTATTAGACTATTATTAGAATAATAATAATAATAATAATAATAATAATAATAATAATATGAGTAATAAGGATACATGAATATTGTAGTATAAATAGACGGGAAAGGGGAGTTAGTGGGAGGCTTTTAGACATTTGGTCTTGGGACTGGGAAGGATATGAGACTGAACATCTCTATCTTTTGGGGCTTCAGCTTTGGGGGCTTCGGCTTTGTACTTGTTACTGTTCATCATCTCCTTCAATAAAGATTTCTCTAACATAGTTAGAGGTCTCTAACATTGGTATTAGAGAAAAACGATCTTCCTACCTGTAGTCGTGTACATGGCAGGAATGATGGAAACTTGGGAGCAAAAGATGGAGAAGTTGCGCGAAGAGATACGCAAATTAAGCATGCCAAGAAACAATCAGCGTTCTGATAAACCATCGCAGTCGCGAAAGTCACAGAAGGAGCCGATAATTGTTTCGCACTTGCTAAAGGATCCGTGCGGAAAATTGGGGAAACTCGCGGAAACGATGGAGTGCGGAAAAATGGAGAAGGAGAAGAGCTTAAAATCGGAGAAAGAAAAACGCCCAAAACTGGAGAAAGAGAAACGCTCAAACCTGGAGAAGGAGAAAAGTTCTAAACCGGAGAAAGAGAAATGCTCAAGCCTGAAGAAAGAGAAGAGTTCTAAACCTGAGAAAGAGAAACGTTACAGCCTGGATAAGGAGAAACGTGAGAAGAGCAAACAACATAACTGGCGAGGACGATCGAGGAAGGTACGTCGCTGCGTGAATTCGAAAAGCAAAGCTCCATCTCAGTCACAAGAATTCCCTAGTTCGTAGTCGCGAACTGTTTTCTCAGTTCGCCCTTGCCAACCGAGCATCTTCTATCGTTATCGCAAGTAGATTCTTACCCTGCGCCAGACTTGTCTCTTGATTTGCAGATGACATTGCAAGCCATAAATCCCAGTGTGCGAGTGTCAACATGCCCACATGAATCCTCTGTTTCAGAATCTATAACCATAGCCGCATCAGGAAAAGGATTAACAGGGACTATAGCGAAGTGGCACCAACAGTTTCAGAAAATAGCGAAGCTGACATTCTGATGGTATGTGATAGTGATGTTTGTGTGGTCAAGTCCACATTGACTTTTGGGTTTGTACAGGAGAGGAACTGGCTTAATGTTTTAAAATCTGTAATGATGGACTGTGATATATTACACATTGCTTTGGAAGGGCTGAAGACATTGAACAAGTTTGATAGATTCGGATGTGAGGGTGTTACTTCGATGATAGATAATCAAAATGGGTTGGAAGGAGAATTTTCTGGGAATATTACAGAGTATGAGGGATATGTTTCTGGTGTTGGAGTTGTCATGTATCTGATGTTTGTTAAAGATCTCAATCCTGGTCGTTTCCCTGAGGCCATTATAGGAGGTGTAGGCTTAGACTATCAGTTTGATGATTCTGCTGTGGCAAATTCTTATTCTGTGGCTAGAAGCCCATCTTCTATGTCCATTGTACTCGTGAATGGCATTTACAGGGACTTTGTCGGCTCTTATCTTGACTCTTCCATCTTCCAGCATCAACAACAGAAATTGAATGTTCCTGGTTCTTTCAATATGCTGACTATTGGAAAAGAGATTCTTTTTGAAGTTCAGTCAACCACTCAGGTATGGGGATCTGGCGCTGAAAACACGAGTTGCTATTCGTTGGTCATCCACCCGGAACCACTGATGTGGACAATACTTTCTAAGGATGACTTGGTGGATAATTTTACCTATGATGTCTTGAAACTGAACCCAAGGACTCTGTATTATGGTTGGAGTTCATGGTCCTATTTTCGTAAAGGAGAGGTTATTTCTTATCACCCAGGTGGTAAGAATGCAGACCATGATATTAGATATTGCTATGTGATGGTGGGCAATGATCAAGGTATATCAAGAGTTTCAATTCTGTAAGAAATGTCACTCATGACATGTCACAAAGTATACATATCAGAAGCTAAAATCCCAAGGAGTGAAGCAACTGAAAACCAAGGACTTGCATTATACTCTGAAGCAAGAGCTACTAGCAAATGGAATATTGAGCAGAAGGTGATGAATGAAGATCAGTATTAGCAAATGGAACATGATAGGAACCAGCCTATTAGAGTATTAGACTATTATTAGAATAATAATAATAATAATAATAATATGAGTAATAAGGGTACATGAATATTGTAGTATAAATAGACGGGAAAGGGGAGTTAGTGGGAGGCTTTTAGACATTTGGTCTTGGGACTGGGAAGGATACGAGACTGAACATCTCTATCTTTTGGGGCTTCGGCTTTGGGGGCTTCGGCCTTTGTACTTGTTACTGTTCATCATCTCCTTCAATAAAGATTTCTCTTGTTTCTTGATATTAGCTTCTGTAATCTCTGAATAGTTAGAGTAATCACAGTAAATGGAATCACAGAACTCAGAAACAGTAACTTTCATTGAAACAAGAAGAAAGAGAATACAGTTCCACAGAAGGAGATAAAACTCCAACTGCCCAATCCAAGCCCAAAGCGTCTAACTGCCTGCCTAACTCCCGCAGCTTTTATTCTATTTATTCCCTTCCACATCCGGAAGGTAGTTATTAGTCAAAATAGCCCCACTTACTAATAACTAGTATGCTTTGACTTTCTAGAATATACATGCCCTTTATATCTATTACTACTGGATAGACTACCCGGGTACTTATCAGACTCCTATTGCTCTAATTGCCTCTTGGTATTGAGTAGGATGCCATGCCAACTTTTCCTGACAAGGAAGCATTTTCCTGTATTGAGAGGGAGTTGGGATGTCCGCTTGATTCCATCTACTCATCTATATCTGCATATCCTGTGGCTGCAGCCAGTCTGGGCCAAGTGTATAAAGCTCAACTGAAGTATTCCGGTCAGGTTGTTGCTGTTAAGGTTCAACGGCCGGGTGTTGAAGAAACAATAGGATTAGATTTCTACCTTATAAGAGGCTTGGGTTTGCTCATTAATGAATATGTTGACACAATATCCAGTGATGTTGTTGCACTTATTGATGAATTTGCTTGTCGAGTTTATCAAGAGCTCAATTATGTTCAGGTTGGTTTTACAAGCACTTCATTATATTCCCTTAAGACACATTTCTATTAATATTATCATGCTGTTATGTCCTGCAGGTTGGATATGATCTCTTCAAAATAAAACAGCATCTATTATATACTCTTAGGTAAACTCCTACGATGCTTCTGGGTTTGAATGTTAATTTTGACAGGTGTATGCAGGAAGGACAAAATGCAAGAAGGTTTAAGAAGTTATATGCTGACAGAGAAGATGTTTTTGTCCCGGATATTTTCTGGAACTGCACGAGCGGGAAAGTTTTAACTATGGAGTGGGTGGAAGGTGTTAAATTGAATGAGCAAGAGGCCATTGAGAGGCAAGGGCTAAATGTTTTGGATCTGGTGAACACTGGTATCCAGTGTAGTCTCAGACAACTGCTTGAATATGGCTATTTTCATGCAGATCCTCATCCTGGGAATCTCTTGGCAACACCTGATGGGAAGCTTGCTTTTATTGATTTTGGTATGATGAGTGAAACCCCTGAAGAAGCAAGATTTGCCATTATTGGTCATGTCGTTCACATGGTTAATCGGGACTATGAGGCTATGGCTCGCGACTATTATGCATTAGACTTTCTGTCTCCTGATATAGATGTTTCTCCCATTGTGCCAGCACTTCAGAATTTCTTTGATGATGCACTTAACTCCACTGTGAGTGACCTCAACTTTAAAACAATTGTTGATGGCTTGGGTGCTGTGTTGTATCAATACCCTTTTAATGGTAAGCTATGGGTTCACTATCTTTTCTTTGCAGTATATTGTTAATTAATCCTACTTTTTTTTACCAAAAAGAAAATCCGTATTGTAAAAAATTAAACAAGTTGCTTTATACATGTATATAAACAAATTCAGTCACTTGCTTTATTTCTCACATCTCTGATTTGTGACTCAATTGGCTGATTTTTTTGGCAGTTCCAGCGTATTATGCATTGATTCTAAGGTCCCTCACCGTTTTAGAAGGCTTAGCTCTAAATGCCGACCCCAAGTTTAAAGTGCTGGCTGCATCATATCCATATTTTGCTAAGAGGCTTCTTACTGATCCGAACCCATACCTTAGAGATGCTCTCATTGAGCTGCTTTTCAAGGAAGGAAAGTTCAGGTCTGCAGTTCGATGCCCATTCTCCTGTTTCCATCTTTGTAAGTACTTGATGACCTCTTGCTGTCTAGGTAGCTCATGACCTCTTGCTTTGCTGTAGGTGGAGTAGACTTGAAAACCTGCTTGTTCAGGGAAAGAAGGATCAAGATTTTTCTGCAAAAGATGCTTTACAGCCTCTCCTAAAGTTATTATTGGGTCCAGACGGCGATGAGTTACGGGGTTTGGTGACTAAAGAGGCTATCCGTGTCACTGAAGCTGTCATTCTAGGATCAATTATTGAATCATATAACCTCATCCCTGGTCCCATGAGATCTATCTTCAAAAGCAGTGCAGTTGGTCTTCTTGTAGTGAATACTGAAGAAGAGAAAAATATGATAGATCTCAGGGCACAAGTAATCAGGATATGGGGTCTTTTGCAAGCCTCAGAGGGTTTTGACCCAAGTCTTCTACAACCAATTTTACAGGTAGGCTATATCTAGACTGAATATCTGTCTCCAAGACTTGAATTTGCATTCTAAGCTCTGAGCTCTGTAAATGTATATAAAATGGAAAAATTGACCTGTCCAAACCTCTTGCTTGAGTCCCTTGATGAAATACAGTAAAGTCTCTACAGTCTTCTAAGATTACGTTGGCCTTTGTTTCTAATTAAAAGCCTAAAGTCTTAAATCGGCTGACTCTGCATAACTAGACTCTCTGCGTCTCAGAGTCTCAACAGTCCTCTAAGATTACTTTGGGCTTTGATTTTAATTAAAAGCCTAAAGTCTTAAATCGGCAACTGCAGTTAGACTGGCAAAAAATCAGCGATGCCCAAGGCACACCTGGACGACAACTAGACAACGCTAGGGTCGCCTACTCTTCTTTTGGCAAGGTGAGGGAACCCGGTGACCACTCCCTAGTGTCAGGACCCCTAGTTGCCGACTAGGCGACGCCTAAGCGACGCTGTGACAAGTATGGTTGCTAAGCAGTAAGCACTGGGTGTCCTACTCAATAGACCTATTTGCTTCTAGGCACATATTCATCTCATGTGCTCTCATTATGACAGAGAAAGGCAATATATCTGTTACGGATGCATTCTGGGGCAAACAATACAGCAGGCGACAAGGCCCAGAACGAGCCCAGCACGTTGCAGATTCAAGCCCGGACAGTGGGCCCAAATATACCGGGAAACAAAGTGGCTGAAAGAAAACTATTAATTAGTTATTACTATTATTCCTATTTCAGTTTTAGGCAACTGCCTAATTATTCTAGTTTCCTATTTCAGTTTTAGGCAACTGCCTAATTATTATAGTTTCCTATTTCAGTTTTAGGCAACTGCCTAATTATTATAGTTTCCTATTTCAGTTTTAGGCAACTGCCTAATTATTAATTGCCTTTAGGACTCTTGTATCAGCCTCTATATAAGGGTCATTATTATTATCAATAAAGTACCTTTTGGAAGAATTAATTTTGTGTCTTGACCAGGTCGGACATCAATTTAATTCCTACTTAAGATTTCAATTCTTCAGAAATCATAGATTCCTTCCCAGTCAATTACCTTCCCTCTGAATTACAGAAACCTTCTCGTCCCTGGACGAGATCATTAACAAAGGTTCTTAACAATTTGGTATCAGATTCCGGGACGATGGGTGATGACGCAGCAGGAGCCGAGGCATTGAAACACATGATTGAGGGCATTGATCAACGCCAGTTGACTGTCGAACACCAGCTGGCTGACCTGCAGGAGTGTGTCTCCAAATTGGCCGATTTACCCGCAGCGATGGCCGCCTTGTCCGTCTCTGTCCAGAAACTAACCGCAGATTCTTCCCCAGTATCTTCCTGCTTTGCTCGGCCACACGAATGAGAAATCTGACGCCAGGATCATGATGACTTAGTGGTTCCACGTTTTTCCAAGCTTGATTTTCCACAATATGACGGTAAGAGCGACCCTTTATCATGGCTTAAACGTTGTGAAAGTTTCTTTGTTCACCAGCGCACACCGGCGCAAGCCCGTGTGGGTCTCGCAACGTTCCACATGATTGGGACAGCCCAACTCTGGGCTGATCAGCTGGATCCCAGTGCTACCGACATCACCTGGACTGAGTTCTATAGAAAGTGTACTAAACGCTTTGGACCGCCCTGTGGTGCCAATCCTGAAGGGGACCTTGCCAAACTCACCCAGACACATGATGTGGAAACTTATATCGAGTTGTTTCAACAGTTGCTTGCCCGCACCGTTGGCATCTCTATGCGCATGCAAGTTAAAATCTTCACAGCAGGATTACGTGAATCGTTGCGCTTGGAGGTTGAGTACCAGAATCCAGTTGATCTTGATTCAGCAATGATGCTGGCCCGTACTGTGAACCGCAAGTATGAACACCCAGAGACCAAATCTCGTTCCACTCTTTTGGTTCCATCTGCACAGTACTCTCGGCCACCGACACCGAATATGCCGGATCCATCCATAACCCGACGACAATCCACACCGGGTTTTAAAAAGATCTCCCGCGCTGAGGCTGCCATACGCCGGGAAAAAGGATTGTGTTATAACTGTGACGATCCATGGATTCCAGGGCACCGATGTAAACGGCTTTTTTTATTGAGATTCTGGATGAGGAATCCTTACTAGAGACAGATGAATATACAACCAGTCCTGAGCCATCCCTGTCTATCTTGGCTATGACTGGGTTCGGATCTTCATCCACCATGCAATTGTCAGCACGTCTCTGTGACCGTTCCATCACTATCTTGGTAGATTCGGGCAGCACTCATAACTTCCTGCACCAACGGTTACTTCCAACCACGACGGCCCTATCTCAGGTTGGTGGTGCACTCCATGTACTTGTCGCTAACGGTGACCGTGTCCCCATAATCGGTACCTGCTCTAATCTCCCTTTTGAAGTCGATGGCAGACAATTCTCAGCAGATGTTTATGTCCTTCCACTGGCCGGGTTTGATATGATCCTTGGTGTGCAATGGCTCCGTGGGTTAGGTTCCATCGTGTGGGACTTTGAGCAGCTCTCCATGCCTTTCCAGTGGCAAGGCCATCCAGTAGAATGGCAAGGACAAGTAGCAGGTCAGTCCATTCATGCACACATGGCTGTTACATCGCAGATGGTGACCCCATCTTTAGACGCAATGCTGAACAGTTTCTGTGACCTCTTTCGTGAACCCACCAGTCTTCCACCTCGCCGAACTCATGATCACCGTATTACTTTATTGTCGGGCTCAGGTCCAGTGGTGGTTCGACCATACCGATATCCTTATTTTCAGAAGGATGAAATTGAAAAACAATGTGCTGAGATGTTAGAACAGGGGATAATCCAGAATAGCCGCTCTCCATTCTCATCCCCGGTTTTATTAGTCAAGAAGCCCGATGACACATGGCGTTTTTGTGTGGACTATAGGGAACTGAATGCCAAGACGGTTAAAGATAAATTCCCTATTCCAGTGATTGATGAACTGTTAGATGAACTCCATGGAGCAAAATTCTTCACCAAGCTGGACCTCCGCTCTGGTTATCACCAAATCCGAATGGATCCTAATGATGTCGAAAAACAGCATTCCGAACCCACCATGGTCACTTTGAGTTCCTGGTGATGCCATTTGGGTTATGTAATGCTCCCTCTACGTTCCAAAGCCTTATGAACGACATCTTTGGTCCCTACTTGCGCAAGTTCGTATTAGTTTTTTTTTATGACATCTTAATCTATAGTAAGTCATGGGTTGAGCATGTCCATCACGTTCACCTTGTTTTTGAGATTTTACGCACTCACGGATTGTTTCTCAAACATTCCAAGTGTAGTTTTGGGTCCCCGCAAGTTAACTACTTAGGACATGTGATTCATGGTCAAGGAGTTGAGGTTGATAAATCCAAGATTCGTGCGGTTCTTGACTGGCCTACCCCAAGCACCGTAACTGCCTTGCGTGGTTTTTTGGGTCTTGCAGGCTATTACCGCAAATTTATACAAGGATATGGGGAAATTGCAAGACCACTCACCCAATTTCTCCAGAAAAATGCTTTTGTTTGGTCCCCAGCAGCAGCCTCTGCCTTCACTGACCTCAAACAACGTTTGTCTTCAGCTCCAGTATTACAACTTCCAGATTTCACAAGAGAGTTTGTTGTGGAGTGTGATGCCTCTAGTAGTGGATTTGGGGCCGTGTTGCAACAAGAGGGCCATCCCATTGCATATTTTAGTCGGCAGATTGCTGCCCGCCATTCGAAACTTGCGGCTTATGAGCAGGAACTAATCGGTCTGGCGAAAGCAATCACCCATTGGCGGCTCTATCTTTGGGGTAGAGAGTTTCTAATCAAGACTGATCATTCGAGCCTCAAATATCTGTTAGAACAACGCCTCACTACATCACCACAACAACACTGGCTAAGCAAGCTCATGGGCTTCACTTTCCGGATCGAGTACAAACCAGGTCGCTTAAATGTGGTTTCAGATGCGTTGTCTCGTCGAGATGAACCTATAACGTTAGCAGCAGTCTCCATTCCATATACAACTCTCATGGAGGACATACGCCTCGAACACGCCACGTCACCAGAAATCAAGGCGTTATGTGAACAGTTGAAGACCGGGGTCCTCGACAATGACTGGGCATATCGTGATGGCTTTCTCTACTTCCGCCATAAGATTTTTCTCCATTCCACCTCATCCCTCATTACCACGTTGATTATGGTGTTCCATGAGATGGCCCATGAAGGTGTGGAAAAGACACTACAACGGTTGCGCCGAGAATTCTACTGGCCCAAAATGAAGCTAACGGTGAGTCAACTTGTTAAGGAATGCCTCACATGCCAACGCCATAAATGGCTAACTTTACAACCAGCAGGGTTGCTTCAGCCATTACCCATTCCACAGCAAGTTTGGGCCGACGTTTCCATGGACTTCATTGAGGGGCTGCCCAAAGTTCGGGGCAAAACAGTCATTTTTGTGGTTGTGGATCGTCTCACCAAAGCTGCCCACTTTATACCACTGGCTCATCCATACACAGCTGTTTCAGTGGCCAATGTCTTCTTTTCTGAAATTTTTCGGCTACACGGACTTCCTGAATCTATAGTTTCTGACCGTGACAAAGTTTTCGTTAGTCAATTTTGGCGAGAACTTTTCCGTTTGAGTGGCACTAAACTGACTTTTTCTTCAGCTTATCATCCCCAGACGGATGGCCAAACGGAGGTAGTTAATCGCACATTGGAAACTTTTTTACGTTGTCTCACCAGTGACTGCCCCAGGGAGTGGGTTCGATGGTTACCTTGGGCAGAATTCTGCTATAACACTTCCTTTCACTCCAGTTTAGGAGACACTCCATTTCGTCTCGTCTATGGGCGAGATCCGCCGAAGTTAATCTCTTATACTCCAGGAACCGCCAAATTGGAGGGAGTGGAACAAGAGTTAATCAACCGGGATGCTTTTTTATCTTCAGCTCGACGTCACTTGACCACTGCCCAAGCTCGTATGAAATCTCAATATGACAAAAATCACAGGGAGGTTACCTTTGAAGCCGGTGATTGGGTTTGGCTACGGGTTCATCCTTACCGACAACTCTCCATGGGTTCCCGTCACCATAAACTACTTCCCAAATTCTATGGTCCATTCCAAGTGGCTGCTCGCATCGGCAAGGCTGCTTATCAGCTTTCTCTACCTGAGACAAGTAAAATTCATAACGTCTTTCATGTTTCCCTCTTAAAGAAGCATCACGGTCCTTCCCCTGAGCAAATGGGAACTCTGCCTCCTTTAACAGAACAACCAACAACCTTGCAACCCCTAGCCATACTTCGCAAACGCCTTAATAGGGGTGTGCCAGAGGTACTTGTTCACTGGATAGGACAGTTGGCCGAGGAAGCCACCTGGGAGACCTTGGAGTCCTTTACTGCTGCATTTCCAAGGTCTGAGCTTGCGGACAAGCTCGAAGTCGATGAGGGGGGTATTGTTACGGATGCATTCTGGGGCAAACAATACAGCAGGCGACAAGGCCCGGAACGAGCCCAGCACGTTGCAGATTCAAGCCCGGACAGTGGGCCCAAATATACCGGGAAACAAAGTGGCTGAAAGAAAACTATTAATTAGTTATTACTATTATTCCTATTTCAGTTTTAGGCAACTGCCTAATTATTCTAGTTTCCTATTTCAGTTTTAGGCAACTGCCTAATTATTATAGTTTCCTATTTCAGTTTTAGGCAACTGCCTAATTATTATAGTTTCCTATTTCAGTTTTAGGCAACTGCCTAATTATTAATTGCCTTTAGGACTCTTGTATCAGGCTCTATATAAGGGTCATTATTATTATCAATAAAGTACCTTTTGGAAGAATTAATTTTGTGTCTTGACCAGGTCGGACATCAATTTAATTCCTACTTAAGATTTCAATTCTTCAGAAATCATAGATTCCTTCCCAGTCAATTACCTTCCCTCTGAATTACAGAAACCTTCTCGTCCCTGGACGAGATCATTAACAAAGGTTCTTAACAATATCACTTTGATACGTTTGCAGAAAATTGGAGTAGAAATATTATTGATATCGTCAAGGTTCAAAATTGCGCAATAGAATCCCGCAATGAGGCGCGCCTCGCAGATTTCTGGCAATCTGCGTTGAGAGGTGTATCCCGTTTAACGCCTTAGGAAAAACTACGTCTTTTGGCCTGAGGCGTACGCAATAAGGCGACGCGTAATCGTATGCAATGGAAAGTCAGCGCTGCTTAGCAATAATTGACCCAAAAAGTATTTCAATTATTGAAATAACCCAGCCCATCCATTCATCTGTGTCCCACGTTAAAAAAACAAACCTGTCGTATTACCGCTCTGTTCTTCGCTCGTTTGGTCTGCATTGGAGAAGCTCCTCCGCCTCTGTATGTTAGGACTCAAATAGAGTAGCACTAATAATAATAAATGATAGCAATAATAATATTAGAATAGCGAGTATAAATAGAGGCTGTGGGTAGATTAGAGAGGAGGCTGGTTTTATCTTGGACTTGGGATATCGGGAGCTGGCATTCTCTAACTGCCTTTGTATTTCTCTTCTCTGTTAATCGACCTTCTTCAGACAGTTCATTCTTTCTTCATCTTTCTTTTCTTGAATTTACTCTGAAATTAGCTAGATACCTAACATTGGTATCAGAGCTGTTCTTGTTACCTGTTAATGGTTGCCATTAGAGGAACGATGGAAGCTAGGCTGGAAAATTTTAAACGTCGATGTGAGCTCTTGGGGAAGATTTTTGTCCAGATTTATTTGGCAGCGGATTTAGTTTATGCAGTAGAAGATATGTCAATGTTACTATTTTACTTGCAAGTTCATGTCTTAGTTTTTTCACTTGCATTTGTTTGATTGACTTTCATGCCAAATAATTGATCATAAATAAAACCATGGTTTAACATTAGTTTACAATGTTAACTAATTGTAGTTAAGTAATTGATATTTAATGACTAGATACTTCAAGAACCTGAGGCACGCCACATTGGAGGACGTGTGGTGGGTGGAATAAGCCAACGCCTTGCTGCACGATTTCTGCAACAAGTTCTTCGTGCTCGTGCATAGGAAGATCATGTCAGTATAATATTACTGCTGCTGTAAATTTATTGTTATCAATATGAAATGACCTTCAAGCAAGCAAATAGATATTGTACACGTTTTTATATTATTACTCTCTGGATGAGAATAGTAGATATAAACATTTGTTGTGCTTCAACCTAATGAAATGTAATGCTAGTTAACCAACTATTAGGTTTCTGACTAGTCCAGAATAAGAATGGTCACAATCCCCAGATTTGTTCCGGACTTCTAATTATAGAATTTGTGGATTGGTTCCCCTAAGCCACCTTCCAGGTCGCCCATTCCTGGTCCCGAAATGGCAGTCCCAGCCTGAACCATAATTGTGTTCACCCATGGTATGGATGAATCGTCTGCTACCATCAGATTTTAATTTTCCAGGTTTTGTTTTGAATTCCTTGTGTCTTTATTATGCCTAGTGAACCAGTTTGGCTCTGGGTTACCAAGTCGGTTCTGGGTTTCCAGTATGGTTACGAGTCAGAATTGTACATTAATTAAAATAATGAAGAATATATTAGAGAAATACGAAGTATGTATTCAACTATTCATCATCATCATCATGACCCCAGTGCCACAAAGGCTCCCACCAACGGTGGGGTACGGGGGGGGGGGGGGGGGGGGGGGTCGGTCGGATGTATGCAGTCATACCCAAAGTGAAAATTGCGTCGAAAATTACAAGACTGGCAGTTGCTTCATAACAAAGAAGCGTAGAAAGTTTAGTGAGCCATTTTGCTATATTCCATTATACTCCCAAGCCAAAAAGTAGTGAGTATTTTGGTTCCATTGCAAATGATGAAAAAATACGAAGTATGTATTAAAGCATTAAAATAGTATACACAAACTATGGACATACTATTTTTAAGAAATATTAAATTATTAAGCACTAAAAAGTTAGCTAAAGATGCCCCTAATTTTTCTTTAGTGTCAATTGTCAAAGATACCAGAGTTAGTAGCGTTGTTATTTTTACATTAATATTAATTAAGTAGGAGTGCAACCAGTCCGGCCTGGCCTGGTCTTGAACCGTGTACGGGGCTGTTCGGGGCAAGATAGGGCATGTGTTTCCGGTCTTGGTTCAAGTCCGGGTACCCGAATGGGGAACTGGCAGGCCGATCCCGAGTTTGAATTTTGGGGACTAGATCTGGCAGTTCCGGTTCTGGCTAACCAATTTTTTGTCTTGGAAAAATAAAAATAAAATATAATCAAATTGGGTCTGATTGGGAATTGGAATTGGACTGTTCGGGTATCCGGAACCGTGCTAGATTCAGATTTAATTGGATTGGACCCGGGCTTCCCTTAGCACTGATCGGGACTAGGGTTGGATTCGGGACGGGTCCGGGCTGGGCCTAGGCCTCGGGTCCGGGCCGCCGATTCTGAATAGGTGGGCCCGGGACCGGCCCGGGTAGCCACCGGGAGCGGTCCGGGCCTCGGGTCAATTTTATTTCCGTTTCCTAATTAACCCCCCCCCCCCCTCACCCCCAACCCCCCAAACCACCCCAAATGGCCCAAATTACTCAGCCTAACCCGAAAAGTTAAAAAAAATTGAAAAAAACAAAAATAAAAAGCCCGGAACCGGGCCTGAATTGGCCGGGCCGGTTCGGCTTTTGGGTGACCCAAGCCCGCACCGGGAACCCCCTGGGCCGGGCCTACCCGGACCGGTCACTGTCCAGGCCATTGGGTCGGGTCGGTTTAGCACAGTACCAGTCCCGGGCCGGTTCTAGGTCGGGCCACCCGGCCTGAGTCCAGGATTAATCGGGACTGACTGATTCAGGACTGGTCCAAGTTCACTCCTAGTTTTAATGTTAATACAACATTTAAACCTTATTCTCAAAAGACTTTGGGGTTAGCTAATATGAATCAATCAATGATTAGTTTTAATGTTAATACGCAAAATAATTCTACTAGTGACTGATGGTATGATAGTTCGTCTTTTGTTGGTGCTTTGGTTTTAATCAAGTATAACAATATAAATGAGGGTATCAAGTGATTGCACACTTGGTCGGCTTTTGTAATCAAAGAACTTTATAATAGAATAGGATTATTAAAAAAAATAGAATAGGGTTATTTATATATTTTTATTTAAACTCTTTCCCTATAAATATACCTGCCAGGGCTCTTTACACAGCATCATGTTCCATTCTCTAACATGGTATCAAGAGCACAGACAAAACCCTTTTTTTTGTTTCAGTCCAACCTCTCTGCGCGGATGACTTCCTCCGGCTTTACCGCTTCCGCGGCTTCCTCTTCTACGGCGGTTTCCTCCGCCATGAACAATATCTCATCCGTTATAGCCATAATGACCAGCGCTCTTTCCGCAGGACCGCTGCTGGCCATATGCTCTGTCGATTCCGGCGTCACCTTCTCTTCCATCTTCGCATCGCCAAACCGCACCATCGTGCTGTACTCTCTCTTCCAGAATCTACCGCCGGTATTTCCTTGGCTAGCTCCATCTCAGGTGCAGTCCGTGACCTTGGATCCACCCCCTTCTCTTCCGGCTCCTTTTCTGGTCCTACGTTCGTCGGCTCGCTTGGGGTATCCTCCACCCTTCCGCCTCTTCGCACAGCATCACTCAACACAGTCGGGTCCCCTCTGGCCGAATTGGATCAAACCATCTCTCATGTGGGTACTGACGTCACCAACATTGTTACTACCGAACTTTTGGCTGTGGAAGATTATACTACATGGCATACCCATTTGGAGTCTTTTCTTGTGTCGCAAGGTCTTCTGGGCATGGATGATGGCTCTATTCAGGTCCCCCCACCCCGCTTATTTCGTAGATATTTTAAATTGTCAAATTCCCAATCCCGAATATTCTACTTGATTGCGAATTGATCAAACGATTCTTTCGTGGTTGTTTGCAACTCTTTCTCGTGATGTTCTTATTGATGTTCGAGATTTAAAACATTCTTGTGAAATTTGGGAACGGTTAGAATCTTGATTCATGTATGCTAGTTTAGCTAGATCTATGGAATTAAAGCGTCTGCTATCTCAAATTAAAAAGAAACCTGATCAGTCTATGGATAATCATTTGAGAGAGATTAAAATTTTGGTTGATGATCTTGCCACTATTAACTGCCCATTCCTCCGCGTTGTGAAAGACATTAGAATATACTTTAGAATATACTTTAGAATATTCTTCTATCCTTAGAATATACTTTAGAATATTTTAGGAATATACTCTAGGATATTATTATTGTATAGAATCTTATAGGAATATTCTATCTTTGTAATGTATATTTATAGGGACTTAACCCTCCAATGAAATACACAGAAAATCATTCTCTTCTCATTACTATTCTATCCTTAATTCCGATAACATGGTATCAGAGCATATCTGTTCCATTTTAGCTTAGTTTCCATTTTTATTCTTTTCTTTCAGAACCTCAGTTCACAGAACATCAGCCTATACCAACCCCAGAACCTTAGTCCAGAACCTTAGTCCAGAACCCATCTCACCTTCACCCTACACTAGTGCGCCTTCTTCCGGCGACCAGACAGTGGGAATCCGCGCGTCCCAATCACCGCGAGTGACCTACACGCGTCACCTTAAAGGCTCGCAGCTTGCGCACGCGCCGGCGCATGACGACGACCGTCTGACCGGAGCTTCGAACGGAAACCCTCTCCAGACTCGTCGGGACTTCCTCTAGCAACACCCAGGTACACTTCTTCATAATATTGGAAGTCTGCTTCACGCTTTCAACACTAGGCGTGGATACAGTAAGTTTTTTTTCCCACCATTCATGACGTCCTGGTGCTAGGCGGAAGGGCTGTGTTCTAACTTGCACCATAAACGAAAAAGGCTGTAAGTTCATTTAAAGTTTTATTTCTGAGAAAAAAAAATTACAAAAAAAAAATGCCTGGTTCTGACGCCGATAGCTCTGCAGTAACACAAAGTCGGCCTTTGATAGTTTATGAAGTTATTCCCATTAATTTTAAAATTACTGAGAATAAACTTTGTGGCTCCAATTATCTTGAATGGAGTAAAACTATCAAACGTTATTTAAAGAGCATTGATAAATATACCCACTTAGTTGATGACCCGCCAAAGGAGGAAGTTGATAAAGCTGCTAATGATGCCTGGCTTCGTGATGATTCAAGATTATTTATCCAGATTCAGAACTCCATGGAGAACGACATCATGGGGTATGTTAGTCATTGTGATATTGTGAAAGAACTGTTTGATTATTTGGAATTTATGTATTCAGGCAAAGGTAATCTTAATCACATCTATGAGGTGTCCAAAGCCTTTTACAGAGCAGAAATGAAAGATAAGCCTCTCATGGCTTATTTTATGGATTTCAAGAAAACTTATGAAGAGCTTAATGCATTAATGCCATTTAGTCCTGATATCAAAGTGCAGCAGAAACAACGAGAACAAATGGCGGTTATGAGTTTTTTGGCTGGTCTTACGACTGATTTTGAAACAGCCAAATCACATATCTTGTCTGGTGATGCGGTCTCTTCTCTTCAAGATGCTTTCAGTAGAGTTCTTCGCACTGACACTTCATCCACATCACCAGCACCTCAACCAAGCAATGCTTTTGTAGGGCAGGTCCCAAAGAAGGTGAGAAATGGCCACGCACTGGATCGATTGGCAAAGGAGTAGTATGCAACTACTGTAAGAAACCCGGACACTTGATCAAAGATTGTCGAAAACTAAAGTTCAAAAATCAAGGAAATCAAGTTGCTCACATTGCTTCCGCTACACAGCCATCTGATGGCTCCATCATTATGTCTTCTGAGGAATACACCAAATTTCTTTGCTACCAGGAGGCTCTAAAGCATTCATCTACTCCTATCTCAGCTGTCGCTAATTCAGGTAATCCAAACACATGTCTTGTGTCTTCATCCTCAAAATGGGTTATCGATTCACGGGCAACAGATCATATGACAGGTAATCCTGGTCTTTTTTCCTCATTCCACACACCTCTTCATACTTCTAGTGTTACTTTGGCTGACGGATCTACGTCACCAGTTCTTGGAACGAGTACAATTGTCCCAACATCTACCTTACCTTTGTCACCCGTCCTAAGTCTTCCAAATTTTGCTTTTAATTTGATTTCGATCAGCAAAATCACACGTAATCTTAATTATTCTGTAACATTTTTTCCTGGATATTGTGTATTTCAGGATCTGTTGACGAATCGGGTTATTGGTAAAGGATATGAGTCGGCTGGTCTCTATCTCTTGGATACATCCATCCCTAAATCCATCTCTTGTCTTGGAGTTGGAACTGTGTTAGAGGCTCACTATCGACTAGGACATCCCTCTCTCCCGTTGTTAAAGAAACTTCATCCTCAATTTAATAAGGTGTCATCTTTACAGTGTGATTCATGTCAATTTGCAAAACATCATCGAACTAGTTTAAGTCCCCAAGTCAATAAACGAGCACACGCTCCTTTTGAACTTGTTCATTCTGATGTTTGGGGCGCTTGCCCTGTTGTGTCCAAAACTAGTTTTAAATATTTTGTTACCTTTGTTGATGACTATTCTCGTATGACTTGGATATATTTCATGAAACATCGTTCTGAGTTATTCTCTCATTTTTGTGCCTTTTGTGTTAAAATTAAAACTCAATTTAATGTACCTGTTCGTATTTTAAGGGGAGACAATGCTCAAGAATATTTGTCAACCTCATTTAAGTTGTATATGGCTCACAATGGCATAATTCATCAAACTTCATGTGTAGACACACCTCCCCAAAATGGAGTTGCTGAACGAAAGAACAGACATTTATTAGAAACTGCGCGGGCACTTCTGTTCCAAATGAATGTGCCTAAACATTTCTGGGCGGATGCTGTGTCTACCGCATGTTTTTTGATAAATAGAATGCCATCTACTGTGTTGGATGGTAAAACTCCATATCAGTGCCTATTTCCAAATATTGAACATTTTCCTATCCCTCCTAAAATATTTGGTTGCATTTGTTTTGTCCGAAATGTTAATCCTCATTTAACAAAATTAGATCCCAAGTCATTAAAGTGCATTTTCTTAGGCTACTCTCGAGTTCAAAAGGGTTATAGATGTTTTTGTCCAAGTACGGGTCAATATCTTGTTTCAATTGATGTCTCCTTTTATGAAAATACACCTTTTTCATCAACAGAGACAAATATTTGTAGGGAGAATGATGACATACTCATTTACACAGTCACTATACCCGAGTCCACTGCTTCAGCCATTGTTCCACATGTTACTTTTCCTGAGCCTAAGCCCCCAGTACACTTGGTATACACCCGTCGAAACAAAGTACAAGATCACCCTCCACCTGTGGTTACCTATCCTAATATTGATCCGATCTCGCTCTCATGTCCTAAACCGATACCTGCATCTCCAGATCCTGCCTCTACATCAGATCTTGACCTCCCTATAGCACTTTGTAAAGGTACACGGTCTTGTACTCATCCTATTTCTTCATTTGTGTCGTATAATCAGTTATCATCTGCCTCATGTTCTTTTATTGCTTCCATTGATTCTATTTCTGTTCCCAAATCTGTTAAAGACGCTTTGTCTCATCCTGAATGGCGTCATGCCATGGTAGAGGAAATGAATGCTTTGGATCTTAATGGTACTTGGGATTTGGTAGACTTGCCTCCAGGAAAGAAATCTATTGGATGTAAGTGGGTCTTCGCTGCAAAGGTTAACCCTGACGGATCCGTTGCTCGGTTGAAAGCCCGATTAGTGGCAAAAGGGTTATGCTCAAACCTATGGTGTCGATTATTCTAACACATTTTCTCCTGTTGCTAAATTAACATCTGTCAGGTTACTTATCTCTCTCGCTGCAACTAATGGTTGGCACTTACACCAGTTGGACATTAAAAATGCATTCTTGCACGGTGATCTTCAGGAGGAAGTTTATATTGAGCAACCTCCGGGATTTGTTGCTCAGGGGGAGTATGGAAAAGTGTGTCCACTTCGCAAGTCTCTTTATGGTTTGAAACAGAGTCCCCGTGCATGGTTCGGAAAATTCAGTCAATCAATTGAACGTTTTGGAATGATAAAAGGCAAATCAGATCACTCTGTATTTTACAGACAAACGAAAGCAGGTATCACATTGCTTGTGGTGTATGTCGATGATATTGTGATTACAGGGAGTGATAATGCAGGTATTTTGGCCCTTAAGAATTTTCTTCATAGTCAATTCCAGACAAAAGATTTGGGCTCATTAAAATACTTCTTAGGGATTGAGGTTACAAGGAGTAAGAAAGGCATATTTCTATCTCAGCGTAAATATGTGCTTGACTTGCTAACTGAAACAGGGAAATTGGGGGCAAAGCCGAGCAATACTCCCATGATTCCTAATGTGCTGCTCACTCATGAAGGTGTGCCATTCGAAGATCCAGAAAGATACAGAAGGTTGGTTGGAAAGCTTAACTATCTCGCAGTTACCCGTCCAGATATTGCCTACTCAGTCAGTGTAGTAAGTCAATATATGTCATCTCCGACAGTTGATCATTGGAATGCAGTAGAGCATATATTATGTTACTTGAAGGGGACACCAGGACGAGGTATTGTTTATCAAAATCATGATCACATGAGAATAGAATGCTTTGCAGATGCTGATTGGGCTGGATCTAAAGTTGATAGGAGATCCACATCTGGCTATTGCGTCTTTGTTGGTGGTAATCTCGTCTCTTGGAAAAGTAAGAAGCAAAATGTGGTTTCTCGTTCGAGTGCTGAATCAGAATATCGGGCTATGGCACAATCGGCATGTGAGATAATCTGGATAAACCATTTGCTGAGTGAAATCGGATTGAAGACACCAATGCCTGCTAAACTCTGGTGTGATAACCAAGCTTCTATACACATTGCCAACAACCCAGTGTTTCATGAGAGAACAGAACATATTGAGGTCGATTATCACTTTGTTCGAGAAAAGATACAACAAGGATTGATCTCTACAAGATATGTGAAGACTGGAGAGCAACTTGGAGATTTGTTCACTAAATCATTAAATGGAATTCGTGTTGGTTATTTATGTAACAAGTTGGGCATGATAAATAGCTATGCTCCAACTTGAGGGGGAGTGTGAAAGACATTAGAATATACTTTAGAATATACTTTAGAATATTCTTCTATCCTTAGAATATACTTTAGAATATTTTAGGAATATACTCTAGGATATTATTATTGTATAGAATCTTATAGGAATATTCTATCTTTGTAATGTATATTTATAGGGACTTAACCCTCCAATGAAATACACAGAAAATCATTCTCTTCTCATTACTATTCTATCCTTAATTCCGATAACACGCGTGAACGGCTGAAATCCACTATTATGGGGTTGGGACTTGAGTATGAGTGTTTGTTCACGACAGTGTCTTTATTTCCTCAAAATTTTCCCTTTGAGACACATCGTACTCATCTTCTTGAGCAAGAGCAGCGAGTTCTTTACCAGGGGTCCCAGGAGCCCCCTCTTTGCACCAGGCATTCGATGCTCATGTTCCGCAGCTCGGGCAACAGACTGGTCAGCAGCTGGGCATCCAGTAAGTGCAGTGCCCTCAAGCTTATCCACCGTGTGGCCGAGGCGGACGAGGCCGGGGTGGCAGAGGCCGCAATGTCCATGGGTGTGGTCGCAGTCATCAACCGGCTCATTACGGTCAGCTGGTAGTTTGGTATCCGCTGCAGGGTCAACCGCCAGTTTATGCAGCCGCGGGGTGGTGGTGGTCTGGTTCCAGGTGGGTATACTCCACATGCAGGGGGTGTGCCTCCAACAGGTACTGTCATTTGTAATTCTACTGTGTCACATTTAAATATTAATGCATTACCTATTTGTGCTACTAACCCTGGTTCCGCAGGCTTGCCATTAGATGAGGGTATTCTTGGGCAAGTTCCTCATCCTGTTGTGTGTCAAATTTGTTTTTCTGCAGGTCACTCTGCTATTGCTTGTCCCTCTCGTTTCACACAGTCGTCTGCTCCTGCTTTGTTGACTACCTCTGGTGAATCTAATTTTGCATTATGGTATCCCGATTCAGGAGCTTCTGCCCTTATGACAACATAAGAAGGTATTATAATTAATAAATCTACTTACTCTGGCTCTACATCAGTTAGTGTTGCTAATATATGGTGCCCATTTACCCATTTGTCATGTTGGTGATGTTGCATTACCTTAATCTCGTCACCCCCTTACATTGAAATATGTTTATCATGTGCAACAGTTAAAGTATAATTTCATTTCTATTCAAAAACTATGCGCTGATAACAACTGTATTGTCATTTTTTTTTATAAAAAATCATTTTTTATGTTAAGGACAAAACCTTTAACCTTCGGGGCGGTGCTTCTGCGAGCTACCAGTAGTGGGCCACTCTATCCTCCCAGTCTGCCGTCATCTCCTCTAGCATTAGCATCGAATTTTTGCCGTTTTTGGCCCTCGACTATTATGTCAATGACACTTTTGGTACCCGACTTCTAATTTTTCCATTTTTAGTCCTTTACTATTGTGCTAGAGACACTTTTAGTCCCCGACTTTAAGATTTCTCACATTTAGTCCCTGAGTATTGTCCAATTGACACTTTTAGTCATCTCACTATGATTTCGACACAATAAATGGAGGACTAAAAATGTCATTGTTGTAACAATTGAAGGATAAAAAATGTCACTTTTATGAAAGTTGAAGGACTAAATATGGAAATTTTCAAAGATGGGTATCAAAAGTGTCTCTAGCGCAATAGACAAGGACTAAAAATGGAAAAAATCAAAGTCGAGTACCAAAAGTGTCAATGACATAATAGTCGGAGGACTAAAAGTGGAAAAAACTCCATTAACATCTGTTTCAACTTCTGGCTCTATGTGGCATCGTAGACTAGGTCACTGCGGTGAAAAAATTTTGCAGTTTCTTAGGAGTCAATTTTTTAAGTAATAGCTCTAGTTTTAGCCATGCTTGTGTTTCTTGTTGTTTAGGAAAATCACAATGTTTGCCCTTTACGGGTGCTAGTCACAATTGTTCTCTTCTCTCACAAATTATTCATTTTGAAGTGTGGCAATCTCTAGTTTGTTCTAATTTGGGTTTCAACTATTACGTTTGCTTTATTGATGATTATTCTCGTTCTACTTGGATTAATTCCATGTGCCGTAAAAGTGAGGATTTTTTACAAGAATATTACTAAAACAAAACTTATTTACATAAATATAACTATTCATTACTATAAGGTGATGTTGTAGTAACTTAAGTTCAAAACTTGAACATGAATTACTATGATTTCATTACTACTCTAGTAACTAATCATATTTTTGTAAACTATCTTTATTTTGGTCATATTCATGTAATTATTTCCTTTTTAATCAGAAAATTAAAAATTTTCAAAGTGACGAGGGAGGTGAATTTGTTAATCATGATTTGCATCAATTGATCTCATCTCATGGCACACCTCAACGGAATGGGGTTGCTGAAAGCAACATGGTCATCTCCTAGAATTAACTTGGTCCACTACGGGTTTTGCGGTATTTTTTTCGCGATAATAATTCTATCACTTATTTATTATTATATGTTGATGATATGATATAGTGGAATAGTGGAATAGCTCTGGCGAAAAACGGCGATTGGGTGAATGATGGACAATTCTCGATCGGAGGAGGCACTGCCACCTCCTGCGCAGAATGGAAAGGTTTGGGGAGGTCGATCCTTTGCGGCGATGGTTGCTGGCGAACCATCCGATAAGCCATTGTCAAAGAAGACTCCTGCGAGGTATAAGGGTGTTCCTTCAGTTGTGTTTCCGGATGAAGATTGTGACACTCCGAAAAATTGAGATAAAATAAATAATTTTATTAGTCAGATAAAAGGTTACGAAAGTGACATTTTTAATAATTAAGTGAACCAGATAGAATTTTAACATATGTGATAAATTAATCAGATACAAATGTTTCAACAATAAGTGACATTTTTATGATAATTATATTGACCAGATAGGACCCCTTGACTTAAATAACAAAAGTGACATTTTTGTCACAAATGATAATTATACATATGACATAAATAATAAAAAAAATGATATTTTAACAATTTCAGAATAATATATGTACATATAAACTCCAAAATAACACCAAGTAATATTAAAAGAGTTGGAGTTTTCAAATCTAACACTTCGTACATCCATACCTACCGGCCATACGCAATAACAATATCATACTCGGTACATATCAATAATATTATACCAATAGTAATAATATGCAATGTATGTATAACAATAATGCATCTTGTGAACTGCTAGCCATATACATGCATGATGCATGCCGTCCAAAGGAACGACCCACGCACATGCTTCTGCATAAGCTAATCCAGATGAGGCCAAGGATACACACAACTAAGAGATTCTGGTGATGGATAGATATACCTTGTTGAGCTGCTAGCTATTACTACACACCAACCAAATGAACTACGTGTAGTTTTCTACACCAAGAGGAAACTAGTAACCTGCCCAATTGTTACGCATACAAATACATATTTATATACCTACGTATTAACCTTGCGAAACCATAACCAGAAAAACTTCACACACCGTACTTATCTTTGCGACCTGTTATTTGAGCTGTGAATAAAGTAGAGAAATAGAGAAAGGGAGAAAAGGAGGGTCGAGTCGGAGCCGTTACTACCGCACAACGCATCGCCGCACCGGAGTTTCGCCGGACTGCTGTTCACGCAGGAGGAGAAAGAAGCTGAATCGCCGGAGCCCTCTCCGATCCTTTCCCTATTCGCCGGTCGCGCTGAAGAAGACGTACGTACAGTAAGTCGTACGCCTCTCTTTCTTAACTTAACTTTAACAAAGCTTAGTTGGGTTGAGGTCAGTTATAAAATAATGGTGTTATAATGAAAATGAAAATGAAAATAGAGAGAACAATCATACTCCGTATTGGGGTTAGGAGAAGAATACATTAATTCAATAGTAATATTAACGTAATTGTAAGATTGGATTAATTAGCAATTTTATTAATCTGGCTAATTGAGAGATTAAAACCCATTTTTAGTAAACCGGAATTTCCATCTCCCATATTTTCAAAAGTCACTAAATTAGCTTTATTAATCACGAAACGGCAATATTAGATCCAAAGTTAGAATAATTGTTTTGAAGGTTAATGGGTATCAATTAAAATTAAAAAGTAAATTAATAACAAAAGTTAAATAAACTATTGGACCGATTAATTTGTTGATATTAATAATTGGATATTCATAAATAACTTTAACCTTATAGATTGAATTGAAGTGAACAACTATCAACAAAATATATTATACTTCGACTAATTGATAAAATTGGATTGACTATTTTTTTTATGAATAAAGTTGATTATTGGGAATATTAAAAGTTGGAGTTTTATACATAAACGTGGGTTAAATTGGGTAAGTTAATAACAGTAAAGTAGTAGACTAATTATGAAATTGTAATTAAAAAGGTGATTATTATTTAGAGACTGGAATAGAGGGAAGAGAAATAGGAGCATTGGATTAAGTGTGATTAAGTGTAATTAAAAAGGTGATTATTATTCTCTGCCAATCCAAAATTGTTTCCTCGTATTATATGTTTATTATGCATTATGTGATTAAGTGTGAATTTTGAATTATGTGTACGTGATTTTGAGGAGATATTAGATCTATGGTATTTGAGAAGTGCAAACGAAGTACTTTTGGGTATTAAATATTGTTAGTACCCAACTGTGATGATTTTGATGATGCCACTATACTTTGCACTAGTATATTGTGTCTAAGTTAATTCGTGCATTAGTGTTTAAAGTTATCCAAAAGTGACACAACAAATGTAAAAACTATGTACCAAATTAAACATACTGGAATTATAAAATGCAATGAGGTAAATTCTTTTTTACCTTACATGGATATTAAAATCCAACCAGTATAGTTTTTATATGGTACATAAGTTTAATCATGTCACTTAAGAAAGAAAGTGATTAGTAAAATAAGTGACAAATTTTATTGTAAAATTTGTACCAAATAAATTGTACTGGAAAGAACAAAATGCAATAAGGTAATTTTACCTTAATAGGATATTTAAAAGATCCTACCAGTACAAATTTTATTTGGTACAAAATATTCTGTCACACATTTTACTACCTCACTACACAAATTGAGCAGGATCACGCACTTAGCTTCACAAGTGTAAATAACAAAGCCAAAAAGTGAACAGTGAAGACATCAGTGTAGGCGATCAGAAGTGAAAAGGCCTAAGGTATGGGTTTACCATTCGTATAAAGCAAGTGGCCTTCAAAGACAATTCCTTATCCTGCTCCAACACAAGAAGACGCAAGTACAAAACTTTGGACGTCAAGGATTAAATCCTCTCAACCAACGGAGGAAATTAATCTACTGGAGATGCCTATAAAAATAGGCAGAAGCATGAGTTCAAAGATAAGTCATTGAGTTCAAAGCAAGTGGTTCAGTCATTACACTACGAATATCCAGCAAAAGAAAAAGTGCTTGAACACTCTGCTTTGACTCATGCTTCACTAAGCTCTTAGACTAGATCATTCATTGTAACATTTATAGAGCTTAGATTTTAGTTGGCGGTCAGAAACTTCGTGAATCAATTCATGTTGTTGTAAACACTTAGGAGAACAGTTGTTCGGATCCTAAGGTGTAGTTAGATAGATAGAGTACCTTTTGATCCCCACTGGATCAATTGAGAAAAGTCTTAAGGTTTGAGTAACTTGGAGTGGTGTTATACTCCTCGTGAAACACCTTCAATCTAGGTCAGAGTTGTCAAGGCTAGATTGGCACTAATTGTATTGGGCTGAATACTTTAGTGGAAATCAATTTGAAATAGAATGGGACTGGATGTAGGAGGATTACACCACCTCTGAACCAGGATATATGGTGTGTTGATTTACTTTCATACATACAAAGCACACACCAAACACATCTCACTAAAGGTTTGTAGTTTGCCAGCAGCATCCTAAGCAGTAGTCTTCATCGACTCTACTACTTAGCCTACTGCTTAATAACTCACTCTCCTTGAGAGTGTTTTTCACTAGAAGTTGTCTTAAACTCAGAAGGTGCCTCAGCAGTACCCTGGTCTTCACCCTCCTGCTGAGCCCACTGCCCATCCATACGTATCTTTCCAAACTCCATAACAAGCCAGAACAAAAAGCCATCCAAGAGTCATCCTGTTCTTAACAGTTGCCTCAGCAGTAACCTGCCTACCAGCCAACTGCCAACTCAACAGTTGCCTGCCAGTCAGCAAACTGCCTGTGCAGCAGCAGCCTAAGCAGTTACCTGCTCACCAGTCAACTGCCAAGCCTACTTCCTCTCATAACCAGTCTAAACATCATCTAAACTAGAAAGTTATCTCACACAAGTATAAAGAGGTTAAAGACTTCCGCTGTGCATCTATTAATCTCCCAAAAGATTATAGATCAACTTATCTAGAGGGAAAAGTGTTTCAAAATTGAAAAAGCTTTAAAAGTCTATTCACCCCCCCCTCTAGACTTTTACCTTTATCCGGGACCATCAAATATTTTTAAATACCTTTGAGACTATTTAGAGAGATTGAGAAATATTTTTTGGAAGTATAGCCATATAGAGACTGAACAAGTTGTTAGCTAATTAGAACCATATATAGCCATTGAATGGGAATTGTATAGGAGGCTGTTATCAATCAAAGTCTCATTACACATCTTCTTTCCCTATCTCTCTGTAAACTGCTCTTACGTTTCATACATTTCTCGAATTCTCTTCTCCATCTTTATGAGAATTCCTGGACTGTATCATTGATATCAGAGCATTGATCCTAATTTTACACATCAATTACTCCAATATCAGTGCATCCGAGTTCGAACGAAGGACACGGTGGTTGTATGTTCGAAGCATGGTTTAGACTCGGAATTCCACCGCAGACATGGAGGAAGCCTTGAAGCTGTTGTAGGTGGATTTTGATCAGAAGCTAGAAATGCGAAATAAGCTGATGATGGGTATGATGTCAAAAGTTATGAAGAAAGCGGTTGAACTACAAAAGAAGAAAGGAAAGAGGGCAATACAAGATGAAGGAAGCAGTACTTCCAGTACGGATGAAGGATCATCATCAGATGATGATGATGAGGGAGGCAATCATTCTGGAAAATCTTCAGCTGCACAACAATAGCGATTCATGCCTAAAGTAGAATTTCCCTCTTTCGAAGGTCAGAATGCTAAAATCTGGGTACAAAAATGTGAAAGATACTTCAAACTGTGTTATTCCTAATAAACAAAAGGTAAATTTAGCTTCATTATACCTTGAGGGAAGAGCGGCTAATTGGTTTGGGAATTATATCATGTCAAGAAAGAAATTGTTGTGGAGTCAATTTGTGGCAGATGTATATGCGAGATTCAATATTAATAGGTGGTGGAGAGGTTCAATAATTTGAAACAGACAGGGCCGATGGAAGAATTTGTTGATGAATTTGGATTGTTTCCTAGCCGCTTTGAAGCCCACGCTTAAATCATTTGTTGAAGCTTTTAAGCCCAATACTATGGCTGAAGCAATAGAGTTTGCTAGGTTACAAGAAGATACTGTGGAAGCCTTGGCTAATCAGACCAAATCTGTCAATCATCACAAGATTCCTATATCTAAACCATTGCTTCCTACTCCCATTATACACCAGAAGAATGTGTCAGTGACATTCAATCAAAATAGCTCAAGTATGTTGAAATGGCCTACAAATACAGTCCCAAGAAGATTTGTATCAGCTAATGAGAGAGCCAAAAAGAGAGCTAAAGGTTTATGATACTACTGTGACCAGCCATTCAGTAAAGAGCATAAGTGCAGCCATAAGGGTACTCAATTGTTTTTTGTGGAAGTATCAGGCTGTGAACAAGAAGGGGAGATGGAGATGAAAAGTCATGCTGAAGATATAGAGATAGACTCTAATATGGGAAGCAACATGACTAACGTGGAACCATTAATCTCTTTCAATGCTATTAATGGGTATGCATATTTCAGAACTATGAGGGTTACAGGATATGTGGGCAGAAAACTAGTATTGCTTCTGATTGATTCAAGCAGTACTCGTAATTTTTTGAGTACTACCATAACCAAGAGGTTGGGTTGTAGAATGGAACATATTTCACCAATACCTGTAGCAGTAGCAGATGGGCCACAATTGAAGTGCCAGTATAAATGCAAGAATCTGAATTGGAAGATGCAGAATACTCAGTTTTCTTCAGATGTGTTGTTACTTCCATTGCAGGCTTATGATATGGTATTGGGAGTACAATGGCTATGTACACTTGGAGATATTAATTGGAATTTTCAGGAACTTCAGATGAAATTTAAGTACAAAGGTCAAATGGTAGTATTGAGAGGCCAAAAACCTGGAAGATTGAAGACCATAAGTGGGACAACCAAACAAGTGCACAAGCAACTCAACTGTACCTAATACATTATCTACCTGATACAGCAGGAGACATTAAATTGGAAGGAGAAGAAATTCATTTTAGAATCAAAATAGAAGAGGGGACAACTCCTGAATGTTTGAATGATATTATTGAGCAGTATAAGGAGATCTTCCAGGAACCTAAAGGTCTGCCACCAAGCACAGGTGTATTTGATCACAGGATAACTATTAAAGAAGGGTCACAACCTGTCAATATCCGACCTTATAGACACCCTTTAAAACATAAGGATATAATAGAATAGAAAGTGAAAGAACTGTTGGATGAAGATATCATTCAACCCAGCTCTTCTCCTTATGCTTCTCCAGTGGTGTTAGTAAACAAAAAGGATGGAGATTGGAGACTGTGCACAGATTACAAAGCTCTGAACAAACAAACCATTAAAGATAAGTTCCCAATTCCTGTAATTGATGAGTTGATTGATGAATTAGCTGGAGCAAACATATTTTCTAAACTGGATCTAAGACCAGGCTATCACCAGTTGAGAGTATGTCCAGAAGATGTGCATAAAACAGCCTTTAAGACTCATTATGGTCATTTTAAGTTACTAGTTATGTCCTTTGGGTTAACTAATGCACCAGCTACTTTTCAAAGTTTTATGAATCATATATTCAAGGACTTTCTGAGGAAATTTGTTCTTATCTTCTTTGATGATATTCTTGTATATAGCCCTGATTTGGAAAGCCACAAGATACATTTGCAACAGGTGTTTGAAGTTCTTAAGCAACATCAATTATATGCTGAGAAAAGCAAATGCAATTTTGGTATGAAGAGGGTGGAGTACTTGGGGCACTTCATATCTGGGAAAGGGCAGGAAACAGATGGAAGAAAGATTAAGACTATAGTCAAATGGCCAATTCATGCTTCATTAAAACAACTCAGAAGTTTCTTGGCTTAGCAGGTTATTACAGGAAGTTCATCAGGTGCAATAATAGCCAAACCATTGACAAATTTATTGAAGAAGGAAGCTTTTAAATGGTCTGAAGAAGCTATGGTGGCATTTGAGAGGTTGAAACAAGCTCTAAGCGCTGCACCAGTCTTAGCATTGCCTGATTTCAATAAACAGTTTGTTATTGAAACAGATGCATCAAATATGGGCATAGGGGCTGTCTTGATGCAGGAAGAACATCCATTGGCTTTCATAAGCAGGTCACTAGGCACCAGATGGCAGAATCTATCAATATATGAGGAGTTGTTAGCATTGGTGTTTTCTGTTCAAAAAATGGGAGCAGTAACTCTTTGGTCAGACCTTTATCATTAAGACGGACCAAAAGAGTCTGAAATGGTTGCTGGAGCAAAAGATTTCAACCCCTTTTCAACAATTTTGGTTATCTAAATTGATGGGGTTTAGATATGAAATTCAGTACAAAAGTGGAGTTGAGAATAAGGTGGCTGATGCATTATCTAGGGTGACTGGGGCAGAACTACTTTGTATAGCTATATCTTCAATACAAATAGATTTGATGGATATGATCAAGAAGAGTAATGAAGGAGATGATCATCTGAAAAAGATTATGGATCAATTGTAAAGTAATACAATGATGGGTGACACAGTTTACACTTTTCATGAAGGGGTTTTGAGGAAGAAAGGCAAACTGGTAGTACGACAAGATCCTAGCATTAGAAAAAAAATATTACAATGGGCCCACAGTTCTGCCACTGGGGGGCATTCAGGACAAGAATTAGGCACTTGTTTCATTGGAAAGGTCTTAATAAAGATACTCAAGCTTTCATTAGAGCTTGTCAGATTTGCCAGGCTTGCAAATATGATAATTCTGCATATCTAGGGAAGTTACAACCATTACCAATTCCTAAAGAGGTCTGGGTGGACGTGTCCACGGATTTTATTGAAGGATTGCCTACATCTTATGGAAGAAATGTTATATTTGTAGTAGTGGACAAATTAAGCAAGTATGCACATTTCATGACCCTTAAACATCCGTTTACAACAATTGAAATAGATCGAAGCTACTTGGATCATGTGTTTAAGCTTCATGGTTGGCCAAGTACTATTGTGAGTGATAAAGGATTAGTTTTTCTAAGCACTTTTTGGAAGGCTTTATTTAGTGTGCAAGGGGTGGACCTGCTGCTATCTACTTCATTCCATCCTCAGACAGATGGTCAAACAGAAGTAGTAAACAGATGTTTAGAAAATTATTTGAGGTGCATGTGCTTTGAGAAATCACAAAGCTGGTGTAAGTGGCTGCCATTAGCGGAATATTGGTATAACACCACTTTTCACTCTGCCATAGGAATGACTCCTTATGAGGCAGTATATAATCTGTAACACCGTTCCCAAATGTATTTACTTTCAAGTAAATGATGTAATAAACCTTATAGAATAATTTATGAATTTACGAAGTTGTAAATTTTTATTAATTCTTTCGCATGAATAGTAAATTGCACGTGGGACTCACACCGGGAGCGGGGGCCGCCCGACATTCCCGAGACCATATGTTTTATTCATCTTGGTCTAGATAATAAATATATAGTGGTGGATATTTCATTTGGGTCATGGAAAGGCCCGGAGTTGACCGATTGGTCAAAAGAAGCCCAAATTACCGGTACTGGTAATTTAACAGATAACAGCCCGAATTGAATTTCGGAGGCTTATAAATTAAAGTTGGGGAATGTATATTCATTATACATGTCATAATGAGTAAGAGCACATAATATATTTTATTTGACCCGATAAAATAAAATATATTTAAAACAGTCCGAAAAATACAACTTTCGGGGCCAATTGTACACATCGGGACATAAATGGGTGACCTCCCACATAGGTGGGGGCCAACCCACGAAATTAGACACTCAAGACCAAGGTTGGGCCGCTGGAATGAGAATGGGAAGGTGGGAGGTGTTGGAGATTGAATGGAAAGGCATCAAAGTACCTAAGGTGGACCCTCATTTTTGCACTCATTGGATTAATGAGACAAAGGTCCATTCTCATCCCCCTCCCCTCCTCATTTTCGGCCAAGCTAAAACAAAAAGAAAAAAGAAGACTCTCCAGCCTCTTTCCTCCATTGTTGAAGAGAGCTCATCAAGGAAGAATCACCCAAAAAGGAGCTAAAGTGCTAAAAGTGTGAAATAATTAAGGTAATGACCTTATTATAATCTCCTCTCTATTTTTCTTCTACCATATGAGATATATATCATGTGAAGAATCCTTAAGAGGGTTCTACATGTTATAAGTATGGATTAATGGGTTGGAAAGTGATTCTATGTCCAAGAACGGACTTAGAAGCCAAAACGACCGGTTCACCGGAAAATAACCGTTTTGAGGTTATTTGTATTAATATGGGTTTTATGATTATAAAACCTTGTTAGGAACTTGTGAAAAGTATTTCAAGTGATTTCACAAAGTTGGAAAAGTCGCCGGAGTTGTCGCCGGAGTTGACCAAAAGTCGCCGGAGTTTCACCGGAGTTCAACCAAGAGGGGTAGAACTTCATAACGCTAGTTCAAGGTGAGTGGACGGCTTAATATCTTATAACTTTTGGGTTAATTATGAGATTACCTAAATAAATGTTATATGTGTTCATAATGATGTTTAAAAGATATTTAAACATGTGATTAGCCAACATGATTAAGTTGTATGAAAAGAATTAATTGTTTATGCATGAAATATGATATGAGGAATTATATAAAATGCATATTAGCTTGAAGTGTAAAAGAAGCACAAATGAGTATTATTAACTTAATTATATGATGATTAAGTTGATATGTACAAGGCTTGAATTGGCGGTCAATGACAACGTTGACCGATGGATAATGGATTAATTAATATCGGTTGATATTAGTGAATTATACATTTATATAATTGCATGGCTTTGCATGGATTGTGATACATAAGCTTTATGTATTGAATTAGTTATGAGTAACTAAGAATGATATAGACTCTATCTAGGTTGATAGGAGGTTGATCATAGGAAAATATTTTGGTGGAGGACCCTAATACTTAAAAGTACTTAACACTCAAAATTTGGTGGAGGACCCTAGTACTTAAAAGTACATAACACTCAAAAATTTGGTGGAGGACCCTAGTACTTAAGAGTACTTAACACTCAAAATTTGGTGGAGGACCCTAGTACTTAAAAGTACTTAACACTCAAAACTTGGTGGAGGACCCTAGTACTTAAAAGTACTTAACACTCAAAACTTGGTGGAGGACCCTGGGGCTTAAAGTCCTTAACACTCGAATTATAAATTGGTGGAGGACTCTGGGGCTTAAAGTCCTTAACACTCGGATAATAAATTGGTGGAGGACCCTAGTACTTAAAAGTATTTAACACTCAAAATTTGGTGGAGGACCCTAGTACTTAAAAGTACCTAACACTCAAAATTTGGTGGAGGACCCTAGTACTTAAAAGTACTTAACACTCATAGATTATGATATTGAAATAGGGACAAGGAGGAATCCTATACACTCATAGGTATATGGGTGGGTTGAGGGTTTTTAGTCAAGGATATTGACTATTACTATTTTCCCAAATAAAACGGTGATCTACGGATCGGGTATTTTCCAAGTATATATATACTAATGAGTATTTCATAACTTGGGGGAAAGGACTATTTATATAAGTATCACCCTATGTTTGGGTCTTATACTTGAAACGCTAGTTATTCTATATTTAGCCTGCTACTCGCTCGGTACTTGTACTGACCCCTTCGGGGGGCCCACCATTTTCAGGTTGAAGCTAGGGCTTGCTACCTGCACCTTCTTACGGGTGATATCAACTTCAGGGAGACGTGGTTCGTGCTTCCTTATTTTCTTTCAAACTACCGAACACATGCTCATGGATATTTGTTCTACTATAAACTATTTTTGGGGCTTGCATGCCCATGTTGTTGGCCGGTTGTGGCTTATGACTTACGGTTGAATATTTCCGCTATTCATTGGTTTAAATGTGATGTCGTTATGTATGTTTACTACTGAGTATGGATGAATTATATTCTCGAACGCCTTGTGTAATTAAGTGAGGTTGACTCGCGGGTGACGTCACTTGATTATACGGCGGTTGTACACGCGCTTGGATTGCGGTCTGGGGCGTGACATAATCAGCCTCCTCCCTTACATCTACCTTACTTGGCTGGGGAAACTAAGATTGCAGCTGTGGACAGATCAATGCAGTAAAGGGAGAGCATGATTCAGCTTCTAAAGTTACATTTGCAAAGAGCACAAAACAGGATGAATATGTGGGCTGATAAGAAGAGATCAGAAAGAATGTTTAATATTGGAGATTGGGTATGGTTGAAATTGGAATCCTACAGACAGACCATAGTGGAATACAGATGGAATGATAAACTAGCCCCTAAGTTCTATGGTCCTTTTCAAATAAGCCAAACAGTGGGAAAAGTGGCTTATCAGTTGAAGTTGCCAGCTGAAGCAAAGATTCATAATACTTTCCATGTTTCTCAATTGAAGGAGTTCAAAGGAATATTGCCAGCTAAACCTCATATTCCTACTTGGTTACATAATATAGATAAGGAGAGCACTCTGAAGCCATGGGCTGTGTTGGCAAGACAGATGGTGAAGGCTCGGAATCAAGCTAAGATCAAATTTCTCATTCAATAGCAAGGACAGGAGGAGCCAGATGCTACCTGGGAGTGGGCTGAACACATCAAGGAAAAATTCCTAACATTTTATAGTCAAGTGACTTGAGGACAAGTCGATTGTAAAGGGGGAGTATTGATACAGTTAGTTTTAATTGGGAACTAGTTTAGCCGTATTATTTTCTGGAATAAATCGGTTTAGTTAGTTGAACAAGTTGTTAGCTAATTAGAACCATATATAGGAGGCTGGGAATTGTATAGGGAGGCTGTTATCAATCAAATTCTCATTACACATCTTCTTTCCTTATCTCTCTGTAAACTGCCCTTACATTTCATACATTTCTCGAATTCTCTTCTCCATCTTAATGAGAATTCCTAGACTGTATCATTCTTTCATCCGACCGAAGTTTCTTCCCCTTTCATCTGGACCTGTCTTTCGTTTACAGCTACTCCAAGCCCAAGCAGAATGTGACACCGCACCCGAACGTCCTTGAAAACTTGATTTTAAAATTCAAAGTTTATGTATTGGATTTCTGATTCCCAAACGATTGTAAAACGATTAATGTTTTACGTAATTAATGATCGATTATTGTACTGTTCGAACTCGTATATAAGTATCGGGCCTTATTAATAAATAAAAGAGCCTAACATTATCTAAATATTAATACATAACGTTTCAAGACAAGTTGAGGAAGGGCGGGCGGCCCAGATATTTTTTTTGGGCTCAACCCGCTAGAATAGCAAGTATTCGAGAATGGCGTCGTAGGCCCACTCGGGGGCGACCCACACGGCTTGTAGTCTAATAATATGAATGGCAAATGTCAAAATAAGTGATAGGATGATTTGAGAAGAATACAAATGCCTATAACCCCATCTTTGGCATTATTGAGCTAAATAATGGGAGTAGGGTTTTTCTTCTATAATATTCATCATGTAAATTATCGGGATGATCATACACATATTGGAGATCAATAATATGATGTAGAGAGTTGACTTGTTCCAAATAAATTAGAATGAGTACAAAGAGACATCTTATGACAAAGAGATCAAAAGTGAGACCCACCCATGTCTAAAAACATCTCATGGAGACCATACCAATTCATTTCACTCCACACAACTTATCCACCCTTATTGAAGGGTCTTGGACACTCCCTTAAGCCCCTCATTCGAACTCCCAAGGATAAGGGAGAAAGAGAGAGCCACACAACCAAGAAAGCAAGAGGAAGGGGAAGCTGCCGCAGGTTCGTTTTCCAGTGCGTAAGGTTACTTGTTTGCTTCATATCTCGAGTTATACACATCCAAATAAGGCGTGCGAGATACCCACAGAAATCTCTCAAGACGAGGAATCCGTGAAGGTCTGGTTTGCATCAATCGGAGTAGTGGAAGGCTTTCAAATCGTCCGAGCAAAACACAACCTCGCGGAATACGTTTTTGTATTCAAAGTAAGTTTGAATCCAAAACATTCCTCTCTATTGTCTAAACCATATAAATGATTGAAGAACTATTATACACTGATTGAAGTGTATAAAATGTTATTATAAAGTGACTTTAATTGTTGGAAAAGTTAGATACTAATCTAGACAAAACCTGGAAAGGTTAGGGAACGATTTCGTCGGGAAACACCCGTTCTAGGGACTGTTTTTGTGTCTTCGGTTAGGAGTTGAACTAGCACTTTGAAGAGGCTGTTTAACACTCAATTCCAAGCAAGGAATCAGTCCTCAATCTTTCTTGGCCGAGGCTTTGGTCATTGGATCGAGAAGGAAAGTTTTAAAGCTCATTTGAGGTGAGGATGACCGACTATATTGTTTATAATCTTTGGGTTAATTTCATAAGATTACCTAAAGTAATTAAATGTGATTTTCATAGGTTATTAATGATTAGTAATGCCTAAATGGAAATATTATTGTTTGTGAATAGAAGATGCATAACATACAAGTTTATGAGAAAATTGTGTATGATGATGCATTACAAATATGATGGTATAATGATTGTGCAAACCATGAATTTATGTGATAAAATATACTTTTACTTCATGTGTAGAAATCATGAATGGATAAAAGTGATATTTTTATATTGAGATTAAATCCTACACGGAGTGGAAGATCCGTAGGAATGAGCCTTATAACAATGAATTAAAGATCTTGGTTGTTTAAAGACTAATGGATTAGTATTGAACTCACTAGTCGGGAATGTTAGTGTAAAAAGTGATAGAACAAATCCTAAGGGCTTGGATTGTGAAGGATGCACCTTAAGTAGTCTTATGAGATGTCTTAAGGTAGGAATGGGTAACCGCTAAATTACATTAGGAGTAGGCCTCATAGGCTACTCAAGATAGAGAAAACCTAGGCATAGAATTTGCTTAGTGAGTAGTATCGTGACTAGAGGAAGCCTCTAGCACGATGATGAATGACTGGAGGAAGTCTCCAGCATTCGTGTAGGACGACTAGAGGAAGCCTCTAGCGTAGTGTAAGATGACTAGAGGAAGCCTCTAGCATAATGTAATGTGACTGGAGGAAGCCTCCAGCACAAAGTATGTAAGGTGATTAGAGGAAGCCTCTAACACCGAATGTAGTGACTAGAGTCAGCCTCTAGCACGACAGAACATGACTAGAGGAAGCCTCTAGCATGGTAAACTGATATAGATGGGTGTGGCTTGAAGTCACGGGGGAAGGGTTAAATGTTTTCAAAGTAAACATGAGCCTTCGGCCGATTACTTGACTTTATATATAAAGTAAGTATATTTGTAAAGAGGGTAACCACGAGTTATGACCTATATTGTAATATCACCCTAATTGAGGGTCTTGGAAATTGAAACGTTGATTATACTTAGTATAGTTGTCATTGTACTTGTCAAATGCTTCCAAGTACTGACCTCCCCTTCACGGGGGAGGCCACCTCACAGTTTCAGGTAGGACTTGAAGGTTGCTACCACGCCCGTTGCTTCGGGAAGATCAAAGGAGGAGGACGTGGTTCGTGCTTCTTCCGTTTCTGTTTTAAACAATTACAATAATGCTCATGGAAATTATTTTGAATACTATTTGGGGGCTTGTATGCCCATGTTTGCCACGTGTGGCTTGAATACGTGTATTAATGTTTCCGCTGCTTTAAATGAATATTTTACATTATGTTTGTTTATGGATGTACTATGTGTGAATGGTATTCAAGACGCCTAGTATAGTATGGATGAGTTGGACTGCGGTTGACTATTCGTACTGTACGGCGGGTTGTTGACGTGTCCGGTAGGTCCGGGGCGTGACAATTTAATTGGTATCAGAGCCTTAGTCCGTAAACTTCATAATGAAGCTTCAAAATCCCTTTTGAAAATGATTTTGAAAACCATGAGCATAAAAGTTTTGTACTTATAGAACTTTTGGTACTTGAGTTGCAAAGTCTCTAATTGTTAAGATGGTACCCTTAACAATTGGTATGACGGTGATTTGAGCCGAAAGGTGTCTTTAAGTACCTATCCGTCACTTGACACTTGATACGAGCCTAATGGCTCATTCTAAACTTCTTTCAGAAATGGAACGCACCGGTAGAGTGACTCGACGGAACCCGACTGGCCAGGTGCTGGGAGGATCCCAACGTGGCAGTCAGGGGGGATCAAGAGAGTCTGGGGGACAGGGCCGAGCAGGCCACTCGCTGACCGTGAGTGACGGTCACGTGGAAACAATAGATGAGCACTATGAGTCCGAGGAGGATTCAACTTACCAACCGGGAACTGAGCCGGTTGACACCCCATATGATGGGGAACACGAAGTCGGAATATAGTATCTCTATCCTTAAGCCATGACTGAGAAACCTAAAGTTTTGACGGCGCTGCCGTCGTCGGCCCAACCACCGCCGCCAAATAATGTATGGGGCGGTTCCAAGCGATCATTTGTATCCGTTCTTCTCAATAAGGAAGAAGGAACACTGGACACTTCCTACAGCCGCTTCAAAGGATTGCCAGCGGTAAATTTTTCAGAAGATGCTGTGGAAACCATTGCCGACAGACACAAAAATGCACTCGTGGGTTATTTCTATAAAGGTAGGCCTCCTATGAACACACTTCGTAGATCGTTTGAGATGACTGGATTTAAAGGAGGTTTTCATTTGGGCTTGTTGGAGAAAAAACATGTATTGATCAGATTCGATTTGGAAGAGGATTACATCCGATGTTGGAATCGGCAAGTATGGGATATTCATGGAAATGTAATGAGGGTGACTAAATGGTCACCGGATTTTAGACCTAATGTAGAATCGCCAATTGTTCCGGTTTGGCTGACTCTCGAAGGTCTTCCAATTCATTTTCATGACAAAAGGGCCATGTTTGCTATTGCAGGCTTAATTGGTAAGCCTCTAAAATTGGATATAGCTACTACAACTTTGGCAAGGCCATCTTTAGCAAGGGTTTGTGTGGAACTTGACCTTACTAAAGAAATGCCAAGCAAAATTTGGATTCAAGCCGGGAAAACTGGATTCACTCAATCCATTGTGTATGAAAACAGGCCCCACTATTGCTTATCATGTTTACACTTGGGGCATATCTCAAGCAAATGCCCTAAAAATGGACAAGAAGTCAGGGAGTTTGGTATGATTGATGGGGGACGACCTGTTCAGAAAGAAGAATTGGGTCCAAGGGGGCGGAATTGGGTACCCAAGAAACAACCTGTGCTGACTAGTACCCAAGGGCCCAATCCTGCTAACTCAGACGCTGCTGCAATGCAGAATGCTATACATGATAATATTACAACGGGGAATGCTCAAATTACACAAGGGGTATCTACTAAAGATAAGGGGAAGGCCTTAGTAGTCTTTCAGCAAGCTCCACAGAATATGCCATCCACCTCCAAGCCTCAGGCTTCACCGGTTAGTCAATTGGACTCTGATTCAGAGACAGAAGAGGTTTATCATGATCCTCCACCTGTTACAAAGGCCAATAATAACAATGCTCAAATCAGTATGTCTAATTTAGACTACCTTCTTCATAGTAACATTCATGGTCTTGCTATTTCCAAAGACTGTGAAATTTCAAAGGATGATTTTTCATTAACTCACCTGGCTAGAGCAGCAGACTTTGATCCAGAAATAGCAGCAAAGGAATATGGCTCAGATTCTGAAACACCTCACACAATGGAAAACAAGGAAGATTGGTTAGCAGCCTTGCCAGATCTCAGTACTAAAGTGGGCGCATTGATAAGTTCAAGGAAATCTAAGGAAGACTCTGAACTTATATTGGCTCTTGGTCAGACTCAGGCAAACCAAGTCAACTACAGTCAGGAAGATCCAGGGGAGTTTATCACTGTGGGAAGAAGAAGAAGACAAAAGAAAACACCTAACCAAACTCCAGGAGTCATCACCAGAAATGCTGCCAAGAGGCACCCAATTACTTCCCACCACCCCTCTCAATGAATGGTCTGATATGGAATATGAGAGGTCTGGCTGCCTCCGAGCCAAGACTATCCCACTTAATAAATAAATGGAGGATTCATTTTCTAGTTGCAATTGAACCCCTTGTTGATTCTAGTAAAGCTGACCACTTTAAATTGCAATTTGGATTTTCTAATGTTGCATTTAGTCCTTTAAATAAAGTTTGGATTTTCTGGGATTCTAGCCTCATCAGCATTACAGATTTTACTTGGGATGCTCAATTTTCTCATTTCAAATTTACTTGGGCATCAAAATCTGGTTGGATTACAGCAGTTTATGCTAGACATACACAGGTGGAAAGGAGAGCATTATGGATCAAATTGACTCAGTTAGCAGATCATATGCAGCTCCCCTGGCTTGTAGGGGGAGATTTTAACACTATCATGTATAATGCTGAGCATAAAGGAGACACAATTCCTAATCAGGCTAGTATGTTGGAGTTTAAGGACTGTATTTCAGATTGCAAACTCATTGATTTACCTTACAAGGGATGCAAATACACATGGACAGGAGTCAGGACTAGAGGAAGATTATGGAGAAGATTGGACAGGTGTTTTGTTAATGATGCTTTTATGGACATGTTTGATCAAATTTTGCTCACTAATCTTAACCAAGCTCCCTCAGATCACTGTCCTATGTTAATGCAATGCTCTAACCACTCTCAGTCAGGGCCAAAACCTTTTAGGTTTCAAAATATGTGGATTTCCCACAATTCATTTTTCTCTACAGTAACTGAAAGTTGGAAAGAGACCACTACAGGAGGAGGATTGCATGGTTTAGTGATAAAGCTTAAAAAGCTTAAAAAAGATTTGAAAAAATGGAACAAAGAAGTATTTGGGAATATCTTTGATGATATCAAATATGCTGAAGAGGAGGTATCTAAGGCTGAGGAGGCCTATTCAGAAAATTCCACCGAAGCTAACAGAGAAGACTGGCAGTATAAAAAGGCTTTACTCCTCAATAAGTATAAGTTGCAAAGGAAATACTGGAAGCAGAAAGCCCATGTTAAATGGCTAAAGGATGGAGATAGTAACTCTCACTATTTTCATTCTTTAGTCAAAATTAGAAGGAGGAAACTGCTGATTACCAACATTAAGGATGCTGATGGTAGAATTCTTTCTAATTCATCTGAGATAGGGAAAGGTGCTGTGGATTTCTTCTCAAATATGTATGCCAATGTTCCTGCTGAGCCTGCCACCGAATTTTTGAGACATATACCTGCATTGATCAGTAATCCAGACAATGAATTCCTAACTTCATTACCCACAGGTGAAGAGGTAAAAACTGCTGTTTGGGACTTAAATCAGAATGGGGCTCCAGGTCCGGATGGTTTTTCTGGGAAATTTTTCAAAAAATGTTGGCATATAGTGGGAGAAGACGTTATCAGCGCAGTGCAGGACTATTTTATAGGTGTGCCTCTTCCTAAAGGAATATCTAGCTCCCTGATTGTCTTAATCCCTAAGAAAGAAACCCCTGATTCCTTTTCAGACTTCAGACCCATATGTCTTTCAAATTTCACCAATAAGATTTGTTCTAAAGTCTTAGCCTCAAGATTGGCTACCTTACTGCCAAAGATTATTTCTGAAGAACAGGCTGGGTTTGTACAAAACAGAGACATTAGTGATCAAATTTTAATGGCTCAAGAGATGATTCATTCTATTGATAAAAATATAAGGGGGTCAAATGTGGTTATTAAACTTGACATGGCAAAGGCTTTTGACAAGCTATCATGGAGCTATCTTTATGGAACTATGTCTAAGTTTGGGTTTTCAGATAAATTCATCTCCCTGATCAAGGCCAATTTGGAGTCCTCTTTCTTATCCATCATTATAAATGGTAGTCCTCATGGGTTTTTTCAACCCAAGAGAGGAGTTAAACAAGGGGATCCTATCTCCCCCTTTCTTTTCATTATAGCTTCTGAAGGCTTTTCTAGGGGTCTTAAGAATAAAATGGCATCGGGTGAAATCAGGCCATACTGGTTGGGGAATCAAGGCTATCCCATTAGCCATCTAGGGTTTGCGGACGATCTATTGATTTTCACTAATGGAGGGGCTCGTTCACTAGTAAAATTTAAAAACTTTGTGAATGATTTTCAAGCTGTTTCTGGTCAGACAGTCAACCTGGACAAAAGTAGCTTCATATGTGGGAAGAAAGCTACTTACAGGAGTGCGGCAATTAATAAAATCTTGGGAATGAAGAAGTCCAGTCTTCCTTTAAAATATCTGGGAGCTAACCTGCATAAAGGAAGGAACAGATATCAATACTGTCAACAATTACTCAAGCATTTTGATTCCAAACTCTCATCTTGGAAGCAAAAAATCTTATCACAAGGAGGTAGGTTAATTTTGATCAAACATGTGCTCTCCACAATTCCCAATCATATTTTGGCCATTGACATGCTACCAAAGAGTGTAATTTCTGCTCTAGAAAGGAAAATGGCAGGTTTCTTTTGGGGTACATCTGGAGAGAAGAATAAGGTTCACTGGGCTAAATGGTCAAAAATTTGTTTCCCTACTACAGAAGGTGGATTGGGTATTAGATCCCTAACTGATGTGGAGAAAGCTTATACATTAAAGCTATGGTGGAAATGGAAAACAAAAGACTCCCTTTGGAGTAAATTCATTAATGCAAGATATCCTAGAGGTGGTGATATGAGACCTAAGGTGACTGATTCCTCAGTTTGGAGACGGTTATGTGATATTAATGACTTTGCTGCTACCCTCTGTTCTGAATCTGAGCTGGGTGTTACTCAATGGGACCCTGGAATCAATGGCACCTTCAGTCTATCTTCTGCATATCATGAAATAAGGGAGTATAGATCAGAAACCTTCTCAGACAAACACATTTGGAATAAATATCAACACATGGCAGTTAAGGTATTCTTGTGGAAGTTATTGAATGCTTACACCCCTTTCCCAGAAAATCTAAGAAGATTTCAGATTGCTTTATATCCAACCAGATGCCCTTTTTGTAAAATCAATGGTGAGTCAGCTTTTCACTTAATATATGATTGTTCCTATTCTAGAAAAGTATGGCATTACTTCATGGGGTTATTTGGAATCAAAGTTACCACAACCTCTACAATTAAACAGATCTTCATACAGTGGTGGCTTGAAGCTGGTTCTAAACGATTGACAGATATATTTAAACATAATTTGCCAGGAATTATTAGTTGGCATCTATGGAAAGCCTACTCATCCTATGTGTGGGGAGCGAGACCTATTCCTTCTCCCGAGTTTATCATTTCACAGATAAAGTGTTACACACAGAGTTGGGTTAGTAGTTTGACTAAAATCAAACCTAAACCCATCGATGAATTTCTAATTCGTGAAAAGTTGATCCCAAGTAATTTCAAGTTCAGAACTTCAGGAATACAGGTTATCAAGTGGGAGCGGCCTAGCAAATTGTATAAATTGAATGTCGACGCAGCATTCTTACCTGGTTTTGCTCGAGGGGGTGCCATACTGAGGAATCAACTGGGAGAAATGATTTATGCAACAACCTATCAACTCCAAGCAGATTCGAGCGAGGAGGCAGAGATGAGAGCTTTGAAGCTAGCTGTTGAAATGGCAATGGAGAACGGATATACCGATACCCAGGTGGAAACCGATGCTGTCCGAACGTTGATGGTGATGGAGGAATTAGGCAATCACGCTGGGCTACAGGAATTCAGGAGAAAGGCTATGGGAATGGGCTTCTCTTTCGGCCATGTTTTAAGAGAAGGAAATGGGCCTGCTCATTTCTTAGCGGCCCAAAACATTGCTCCAGCCCTTTGTGTTCGGTTTGATCAGGTTGAAATTTTACCCCGACAGGTAAAATCGAGTTATTATGCGGATTTGTTCGGTATTCCTAGAGTTCGGTTTTAAATTGGACTTTCTTCTTTCAGGTTTTTGTTTTTTAATCTGTATTTTTGGGTAAGGTCTAGCCCTCCATAATCTAGGTGTTAATTTCTTCTCTCGTTTAATTATATTATTCTTGTATTTCTGAAGAGGTTTTGGTCTAGTCCCCCTCTTCTTTGTACCGTTTTTTAACATTAATAAAACTCGGCAAATGTTCCCCGGCATTTGCCCCACTGATTTTGGTGGTTTGCCTTCCGGGTTAAAAAAAAAAAAAAAAAAAAAATGATGGGGAACACGATGATGCTAGTGATGAGAGTGATGATAATGACGCTCTTGAACGGATTGAGGAATTGCTCCGGCAATACCAACAAGATCGCCAAAGGCGCCGGGCAAGGCGTGCTTTGGAAGGGGCTTCGAGGAGAGGAAGCCGCGCGACTCCTAGGGAGAGCATTGAACTCCGAGGAGGTCGAGGTGCCGAGGTTCCTATCATAAGGATCTCAAAGTACCTAAAGGAGGCAAGAGACTTGGGATGTAAACCGTTTGATGGAACGGGAGACATCTCCGTGGCGGCCGAGTGGATCAAGAGATTCAATGAAGCGGCCCTTGATATGCAGCTGCCACCCCATATGAAGATGAGAGTGGCAACAAGATTGCTAGAAGGAATGGCGTCCACGTGGTGGGACGGTGTCAAAGGGAAGTACGGTGAGGCGGTCATTTGGGAGAACTTCAGGCAAGAATTCTTTAGCCAATACTACTCCGACTTCGAGGTGAACTTGAAGAGGAGGGAGTACACGAATTTGACCCAAGGAGGGGAATGCACGGTGAAGGAACTTGAACACAAGTTCAGAAAGCTTGCTGAGTTCATACCGGAGTACATTTGTGATGAAAATCGGATGGTGAACCATTTCTGGGATGCCTTGGACCTTGACATACGTGAGAGGGCAACACAATTGCCTAATATGACATTTAGTCAAGTGGTGGAACAAGGTTTAAAGGGAGAGAAGGAGTGGGAAGAGAGGAAGCGAAGAAATGCCGAGGAGGCAAAGAAAAGAAAATGGGAGAACCATGGCCCCCAAGGTTCAAACAAGAAGATGAATCACGGGGGAGGAGGATCCTTCAGGGCACCCGCACCACCATCAAGGGGGAATCCCAACATGGGTGGGCAAAACTCGGGGTTACAAGCCTCGACGAAGCCTAAGTGCAGGAATTGCAAGAGAAATCACGAGGGCAAATGTCGTGATCCCCCACGGTGCTACCAATGCGGAGATACGGGGCACATAAGGCCCAATTGCCCTCAACTTGGTGGGGACCGGTCATCAGGACCAAGCAGTGCAACCACAGTGAGTAGAAACCGGGATGGGGCACCAAATGCAAGCGCGGGCCACGGCGGGGCAAGTACAAGCAACGCACCCTCCGTGAACCAAGGAAGAACTCAAGCGAGAGTGTACGCAATGACCGAGGCTGATGCTCGGGCTAATCCCGACTCCGTCGCAGGTAATACGCTTATTCTGGTCATTTCTAGGCTTACTTTGATCATATACGTCGTTGGGATTGAGTGCGGGCCACCCCGGGGTCAAACCGGGCAAGTTAGACCAAATTCGGCTGGAAACAGCCACTGCCGGCCAGGCACGGCCGCAGGCACGCCGTGCGTGGCACCGTGCCTGGAGGGCAGTGGCTCCCCGAAGAAAATTTGGCCAGGCACGGCCGCAGGCACGCCGTGCGTGGCACCGTGCCTGGAAGGCAGTGGCGCCCCGAAGAAAATTTGGCCAGGCACGGCCGCAGGCACGCCGTGCCTGGCACCGTGCCTGGGAGGCAGTGGCTGGCAGGGAGAATCCTGTGCACGCACGGACGTGCGTGCCACCCAGGCACGCCGTGCGTGGACCCCCGGCAACCGAAAACTCATTTTTTCGCTCCGTTCTTCTACGTTTGGACCCCCGATTGATTCCAAACAGTAGTATGAACCTAATAACCTCCTAATGATGTGTAAAAACATTAGAAAAGGTATCCCACATGACTATAAATGTAGGAGCACTAAAGATTAATGGGAAGCATGCGCGAATCCTTATCGATACCGGAGCGCAACGCTCATTCGTAAGTGAGGCGTTCGCCGAGGGCTCAGAGATACAATCAATACCAATGACGCGAACTTTAGTGGTATCAACACCACTAAGGGAAGACGTTGAAAGAACCAAGTACTATCAGTCTTGTATGGTGGAGATCGGTGGCCAAACCTTGACGTGTGATTTCGTACCGCTGAGTATGATGGAGTTCGATGCAATCCTAGGGATGGATTGACTAGAAAAGCATCATGCTAGGGTAGATTGCGACACAAAGGTCTTGGGACTCGAAGGCAATGATGGGGATACCCTACGCTTCGAGGGGGACCGAGGCAAATCAAACAGCTGTATCATATCCGTTGTGAGAGCGAGAAGTATGATGAGAAAGGGATGTCACGCTTATCTAGCATAAGTGGTTGACAAGACCAAGGAGGAAACGAACATCGACGATGTGAGGGTGGTTTGTAAGTACCCGGATGTCTTCCCAAAGGACCTGCCGGGGCTTCCACCTGATAGGGAGATTGAATTTGTGATCGAGGTCGAGCCCGGCACCAAACCAATCTCCATACCGTCATACCGTATGGCACCCGCTAAACTTAACGAGTTGAAAACCCAATTGCAAGAGCTTTTGGATAATGGCTTCATTAGACCAAGCCACTCCCCGTGGGAAGCACCGATTCTTTTTGTGAAAGAGAAAGATGGGACACTTCGAATGTGCATTGACTATCGTCAACTGAACAAGGTCACAATCAAGAATAGGTATCCTTTGCCTAGGATTGATGACTTGTTTGATCAACTACGAGGAACAACTGTGTTTTCAAAGATTGACTTGAGGTCGGGGTACCATCAATCGAAGATTAAGGAGGATGACATACCAAGGAGTGCTTCCCGCAGAAGGTATGGGCACTTTGAGTTCCTTGTTATGTCGTTTGGGTTAACAAACGCCCCAGCAGCAGTCATGGACTTGATGAACCGAGTATTCCATAAATACTTGGATCGATTCGTGATTGTGTTCATAGATGACATTTTGATTTACTCAAAGAGTAAGGAAGAGCATGAAGAGCACTTGATACTCGTTCTTGAGACACTACGGGAGAAGCAACTTTATGCCAAATTTTCTAAATGTGAATTTTGGCTAAAGGAAATTGGCTTCCTCGGGCATGTAGTTTCAGGATCGGGAATTGCTGTTGATAATAAGAAGATAGGGGCCATTACCGAATGGGAGAGACCAAAGAACGTCAAGGAAATTCGTGGTTCCCTTGGGTTAGCAGGCTACTACAGGAAGTTCGTGGAGAAACTCTCCGTTTTGGCATCACCATTGACAAAGCTCACTCTTAAAGGAGCTAAGTTTGTATGGGATGACAAATGTGAGAAGGAGTTCATTGAACTAAAGGAGAGATTGACCGAGGCACCGGTACTTGCATTACCCAAACAGGGTATGGGGTACAATGTCTATAGTGACGCGAGCATCCAAGGGCTTGGATGGGTGTTGATGCAGGAGGGGAGGGTAAATGCCTATGCTTCACGACAGTTGAAGAAGCAGGAGGTGAATTACCCTACCCATGATCTAGAGCTGGGAGCAGTGGTGTTTGCACTGAAAATTTGGAGACATTATCTCTACGGAGAGACATGTCACATATATAATGATCATAAGAGCTTGAAGTATGTGTTTACTCAGAAAGAGTTAAAACATGAGACAGAGAGGGTGGATGGAGTTGATAAAGGACTACCATCTAGTTATTGAGTACCATCCAGGTAAGGCAAACGTTGTAGCAGATGCCCTCAGTCGGAAGAGTTGTCTGGGGCATTGTCGACTTGTTTGAGGGCATTGAGGGGAACTACGCTGTGCAACCAATCAAGGTCACCAATAGAAAAGTGAAGAAACTGAGGAGCAAAGAGGTCCCAATGGTTAAAGTACTTTGGAAGAGCGATCAGGTCGAAGGGGAGACATGAGGAAGCAGTATGCTTTCCTATTCGAGTAGAGCTATGAATTTCGGGGACGAAATTCCTGTTAAGGGGGGGGTGAACTTGTGACACCGCACCCGAACGTCCTTGAAAACTTGATTTTAAAATTCAAAGTTTATGTATTGGATTTCTGATTCCCAAACGATTGTAAAACGATTAATGTTTTACGTAATTAATGATCGATTATTGTACTGTTCGAACTCGTATATAAGTATCGGGCCTTATTAATAAATAAAAGAGCCTAACATTATCTAAATATTAATACATAACGTTTCAAGACAAGTTGAGGAAGGGCGGGCGGCCCAGATATTTTTTTTGGGCTCAACCCGCTAGAATAGCAAGTATTCGAGAATGGCGTCGTAGGCCCACTCGGGGGCGACCCACACGGCTTGTAGTCTAATAATATGAATGGCAAATGTCAAAATAAGTGATAGGATGATTTGAGAAGAATACAAATGCCTATAACCCCATCTTTGGCATTATTGAGCTAAATAATGGGAGTAGGGTTTTTCTTCTATAATATTCATCATGTAAATTATCGGGATGATCATACACATATTGGAGATCAATAATATGATGTAGAGAGTTGACTTGTTCCAAATAAATTAGAATGAGTACAAAGAGACATCTTATGACAAAGAGATCAAAAGTGAGACCCACCCATGTCTAAAAACATCTCATGGAGACCATACCAATTCATTTCACTCCACACAACTTATCCACCCTTATTGAAGGGTCTTGGACACTCCCTTAAGCCCCTCATTCGAACTCCCAAGGATAAGGGAGAAAGAGAGAGCCACACAACCAAGAAAGCAAGAGGAAGGGGAAGCTGCCGCAGGTTCGTTTTCCAGTGCGTAAGGTTACTTGTTTGCTTCATATCTCGAGTTATACACATCCAAATAAGGCGTGCGAGATACCCACAGAAATCTCTCAAGACGAGGAATCCGTGAAGGTCTGGTTTGCATCAATCGGAGTAGTGGAAGGCTTTCAAATCGTCCGAGCAAAACACAACCTCGCGGAATACGTTTTTGTATTCAAAGTAAGTTTGAATCCAAAACATTCCTCTCTATTGTCTAAACCATATAAATGATTGAAGAACTATTATACACTGATTGAAGTGTATAAAATGTTATTATAAAGTGACTTTAATTGTTGGAAAAGTTAGATACTAATCTAGACAAAACCTGGAAAGGTTAGGGAACGATTTCGTCGGGAAACACCCGTTCTAGGGACTGTTTTTGTGTCTTCGGTTAGGAGTTGAACTAGCACTTTGAAGAGGCTGTTTAACACTCAATTCCAAGCAAGGAATCAGTCCTCAATCTTTCTTGGCCGAGGCTTTGGTCATTGGATCGAGAAGGAAAGTTTTAAAGCTCATTTGAGGTGAGGATGACCGACTATATTGTTTATAATCTTTGGGTTAATTTCATAAGATTACCTAAAGTAATTAAATGTGATTTTCATAGGTTATTAATGATTAGTAATGCCTAAATGGAAATATTATTGTTTGTGAATAGAAGATGCATAACATACAAGTTTATGAGAAAATTGTGTATGATGATGCATTACAAATATGATGGTATAATGATTGTGCAAACCATGAATTTATGTGATAAAATATACTTTTACTTCATGTGTAGAAATCATGAATGGATAAAAGTGATATTTTTATATTGAGATTAAATCCTACACGGAGTGGAAGATCCGTAGGAATGAGCCTTATAACAATGAATTAAAGATCTTGATTGTTTAAAGACTAATGGATTAGTATTGAACTCACTAGTCGGGAATGTTAGTGTAAAAAGTGATAGAACAAATCCTAAGGGCTTGGATTGTGAAGGATGCACCTTAAGTAGTCTTATGAGATGTCTTAAGGTAGGAATGGGTAACCGCTAAATTACATTAGGAGTAGGCCTCATAGGCTACTCAAGATAGAGAAAACCTAGGCATAGAATTTGCTTAGTGAGTAGTATCGTGACTAGAGGAAGCCTCTAGCACGATGATGAATGACTGGAGGAAGCCTCCAGCATTCGTGTAGGACGACTAGAGGAAGCCTCTAGCGTAGTGTAAGATGACTAGAGGAAGCCTCTAGCATAATGTAATGTGACTGGAGGAAGCCTCCAGCACAAAGTATGTAAGGTGATTAGAGGAAGCCTCTAACACCGAATGTAGTGATTGACGTGCACTTTGTCGTGGTGTGCCGTCAAAATAAATATCAATACAACACTTATATGTAGTATAGCGTAGTAAGGTTCGTATCCACAGGGAATGGAATACTTTTCTTTTTATAGAACTAGTAACAAAATGGGGGGTTTTAGTTTGATTTGGTTTAATAAATTAAATACGAAGATGAACGAGTTATGTGGTTTAATTAATGAGAAGAAGACTTGGTTTTGCTTTTATCCACTTAATGAAATGTTCGTCGATCCCGGTTATATCTTTAACTATCTTCCTCTCGAATACTCAATCGAGGAGTATATCCAATTCATCGAGGGTAGTTATTAATAACGAGACGCGTTCATTAATAAAACTTACTACCGCGTTAATATAGAACACGCGCCGTATATTCACTCGATAGTAGCAATAAAATCAAGATGAAAACGATTGAGATTGATAACCTCAACACAAGCGGTTTATTGGTTTAATCAATATAATTAATTCCCCTTGGCTTATTAACCATGAAACGCATGCATTAATAACCCAAGTTTACTACCGTGAAAGGACCGAATTAATAACAAGCGTATTAATCGACCGATTCTAGTAATAATAATATATGAAACAAAACTAGTTGATCCTTTAAGTAATGTTCAAAATATTAATATGAAATATGAATAGGAATTAATTAATACTCAAGGAAGAATATTAAAGAAGATGAATCCTACTATAGTTAATATCAAGATGTTAACTAATTGTCATCTTAGTAACACTCCCCAATATTAACATAGAGGAAGAAATAGCTATTACTATAACTAATGTCAAGATGTTAACTAATTGTCATCTTAGTAACACTCCCCAACATTGATATAGAAATAGTATTTAAAGGAAGAATTAATATTCAAGGAAGAAGATTAAAGAAGATAACTCACAACTTACAAATTCATTAAGCTTCAAAGTAGCAAAACCAAGATGGAAGAGTTTAGCTCCTCATTTGGAGACTAAACATGATAGAAAATATAAAGAAAACACTAATCTAAACTGAGCTAAAGAGTATATATGAATTGGTCATTTTATGGGAAGGAAATGGGGTGTATTTATAAGCTTTTGGGAGCTGCAGGGCTGTGTACCCGATCGGGCTTCAAGGCCACTCGATCGGGTACTTAGAGAGCTTCCCGGAAGCCAGAAAATTGGGGCATACCCGATCGGGTATGTCGGTCACCCGATCGGGTATGACACCCGAACGTGGTTAAAAATCTTCCCGCATGATGCCTTGTTCCCGGATTTGATCCGATTTGATTTTTTAGAAGGGTACCCGACCGGGTATAGGTCATACCCGACCGGGTACAACATAAAAAATCAGGATCTTTATTTGTCTTGAGATTTTTGCATCTTCCTTCCACTTTCCTTGATCTTTTAAGGTCCAATCTTGATCCTTTGGATGATCTTTGACCTGTTTAGCTCAGAAAAATCCTAATCTAACCAAATTACAAATAAAAATGAAAATAAAGTGTTACACCAAAAGTGTGTAATTTCCACAACTAGAACTAATAAAAACTAGTTAAAAATACAAATATACAATCGGAATTTACATGAATATCAACTCCCCCACACTTAGCTTCTTTACTCGTCCTCGAGTAAAGTCAAACGTTTAACAGTTCCAAGTCCTCAAGAGTTCAACAATCAATAAGAAAAAGCAAAAGACCACCAAGGATAAAACATGAGTTTTACATTGAATGTTTAGCTCAATGAACAATATCTTCTTGGGTTTTATGGCCTTCTATGCTCATCTCTTTTCTTCTCCTATTTTCATGTTCAAGAGATTAAATGATGTCCTGTAAAAATATCTCTCTCATATCTCTCATTTTGCCTAGGAGCCTTTTCAGGTTTTCATCCTAGCATCTCTTTTTATTTTCCACCCTTTCCACTCACTTTCCTTGATTTTTTTTTTGAGCCATTTTTGCTTAGATTGCCCATTTTTGGGTTTTCAACCTAACTAGCATGATTATTTTTTTTTTTTTGAAGAAGAAAATAATGCCAGTTTACAAGGTATGAAACATAACTACGTACCAATGAGTGACTCCCCCTCACTTAGCTCGAAGCACTGTCCCTAGTGCTCGTCTCCGTCATTTCAGCCAGAAATGGGCATCCTCATAGCCCGGAATTGGTTCCCTCGCAATGGAACTTGCGGTTGGTTCCTCTTTGGTGCCATCTTTGCCCCCCCCCCCCCCCCCCCCCCCCCCCGTTTTTTTTTAGCTTGGATTCGGACTTGGGGTTCTTGGGGTGGGATCTCGGATTTTTTTTTTGGTTTTATGAGGAGAGGGTAGGAGTGATGGGTATGAGTGTGTAGAGGAATGGTGCGAAGAGTGTTTTGGTGGTGGTATGAGAGGATTTGGTTGAGTGTTGGGTGAGTTATGGAAGCTTGAAGGTTCGAAAATGGTGGGTTTGGGGTGAGAGATTCGAGTATTTGAGTGTTGGGGAAGATGAAGGGATAGATTTGGGGTTGATTTGGGTTAAAAAGCTCGAGTACCCGATCGGGTGGCCCGATATACCCGATCGGGTAATTTAATTCGAAGGTCATTCTGGTTTTCCAGATTAATTCACCCGACCGGGTGACTTGAATACCCGATCGGGTATTACGTCGTTTTTTTTTTCTGCTCCAGGGGTTCTCACCCGATCGAGTTTGGGGGTACTCGATCGGGTAATTTAATTCGAAGTAAAATCTTGAATTTTTGGAACTATACCCGATCGGGCCTTAGGGATACCCGCTCGGGTACCCTCTTGAAAATTTTCTTACTTCCCGATCGGGTTTCTTCGAAGCCCTGCCTTTTCATATGTACCCGATCGGGTATAGCAATGGTGCCCGATCGGGTACCCTACCCTGGGACGTGTTTTTGTCCAGTTTTAACCTCTTTTTAGCGCGGATCCGATCGGTTAAGTGATGAAGACCGATCGGAGGTTTTCCCAGGCTTTTCAAAACATGGTTTTCCCTCATTTTTCTTTTGAGAATTTTCCCCATTCCCTCAAAGTTGATATTCAAAAACAAAAATTTTTAAAAAGAAAAGATGAAAGATGCGTACCTAAGCATGGGTTGCCTCCCAAGAAGCGCCTTAGTTAACGTCGTGGCACGACGTTATATTTTTTTTTATTGTTTTTATGTGGGATCGTGAATATTCCCTGTTTCATTCTTTTTCTTCGGCCTTTTCCAGTAAGGCCGAGATTTCTTCTTTGTTATCACCTCAAACACAAGTGATTTACTTTCGTATTTAGGTGCCTCTTCTTTCAAAATAGATTTTTCTTGTTTAATTCTTTCCTTAAAAAGTGAGGTCTCCTTGGCTTGTTTTCCAACAAAAACGTTTGGTGTTTGTGGTTCAAAAACATTTAGAGAACAAAGGGATTGGTTTTTAAATTGTTTTTTCGTAGAATCAAAGATGTTGAATTCTACCTTTTGGTCATCAAACTCCAATGTTAATGAACCATTAGATACATCTATTTTTGTTTGGGCGGTTTTTAAGAAAGGTCTCCCCAAAAGGATGGGTGTAGTTTGGTTATCGGCTTCCATTTCAAGGATATAGAAATCAACAGGGAAGACCAAATTTTCAACTTGTACTAGCACGTCCTCTACTACACCCTTTGGGTATGTGCAAGACCTATCTGCCAATTGGATTACCACCCCGGTTTTATGCATAGGGCCAAGTTTTAGGGACTTGTATAATGAATATGGAATAACATTGATTGAAGCCCCTAAATCCAACAAGGCCCTAGGAAATAAAGTGTCCCCTATTTTGCATGGGATAGTGAACATGCCTGGGTCATTGCATTTTTCCGGGAGTTTCCTCTGGAAAATTGCTGAGACACGTTCACTAACCTTTACCTCTTGTTTTGCCTTCAATTTATCTTTCCTTTTCATTGTGCATAGTTCTTTTAAAAACTTTGCATAACGGGGAACACTTTTGATCAATTTGAAGAGTGGGATGTTTACCTCAGAATCGGCGAAGGTCTCGTAGAGGTCCCGATCATTCTTCAGCTTTCTTGTGTCCTTCAGTGCTTCGGGGAATGGAGGAAGTGGCTCATATGATGAAAGTGGAGGGGATTTAGTTTTCGTTGGTTCCCCCTCGTTTGGTTGAAAATCTTCTCCAGGATCAACCCCATTTTCAGATTGTTTTTCTTCCTCATGCACCTCTTTCAATGTTGGCTCATCCCTCAACATGATTGCATTAACATGTTGTCTCGGGTTTTGCTCCGTTTGAGATGGGAGTTTACCCGAGTCTTTTGCCTCAAGTCGGCTCACCGCAATTGAGATCTGGCTCATTTGATTTTCCAAGTTTTGGATGCTAGATTTCGTTGTTTCTTGGAATTGAGCCACACTTTGTTGCATCGTTGAAATGTTTGTAGCAAGTGCTCGGATCATGTCTTCAGTGGACATATTTGAGCTTGAGGTTTGGCCTTGGTGATTTGGGAAGGATTGTTGAAAGGGTTGATTATGTTGTGTTTGAGGGTTCCCATATCTCAAATTCGGGTGATCTCTCCACCCGGGGTTGTAAGTGTTAGAGTGTGGATCGTACCTCTTTTGTTGATGAGATTGAAAACCCAAGGCATTGACTTGCTCTTCTTGGAGATTTGGGCAAGAATCGGTTGGATGCCCCTGCTGTGTGCATATGCCGCAGACCTTGACCTCTTGGGTTCTAGGATTTAAGAGGAAATCCTTAACCAAAGAAGTCAAGCCGGCCATTTGACTTTCCAAAGATGAAGATGATTCCGCTGCGGCAACTTTACGGATTGAGGACCGCCCGTTGTAATGCCTGGAATTCTCGGCCAACTCCGAGATCAAGTTTGTCGCTTGTGAGGGGGTTTTGTTGACAATGCCACCCCCACAAGCGGCATTTACCATTCTTCTATCATCATCAACAAGACCATCGTAAAAGTAGAGTATGAGGTCTTGCTCGGTGTAGCCATGATAAGGGCAGCTAGCACATAACTTTTTGAACCGTTCCCAATATTCATACAAAGTCTCATCATCTTTTTGATTGATGTTACTTATTTGTTTTTTCAAAGATGATGAGATGGAGGCGGGGTAGTACCTTTCTAGGAAGCATTTCTTCATTGCTGCCCATGTATCTATGCTTCCCGAGGGAAGATAGAATAGCCAATCCTTAGCCGTGTCTTTCAGTGAGAATGGAAAGGCCCTCAGCTTGATCTGTTCTTCAGTGACATTATTTGGTTTCATACTAGTGCAAACTATATGAAACTCCGCAAGGTGTTTGTTTGCATCTTCGCCCCTTAGGCCATGAAATGAAGGGAGTAGATGAATGAGGCCCGACTTGAGCTCAAATGTAGCACCTTCATCAAGAGTGGGGAAGGTGATACATAGAGGTTGTTGATTTAAGTTAGGAGCCGTGAGCTCCCTCAACGTTCTTGTTTCTTGAGCCATAGTGATTGGCTCTTCGTTCTCGCTGGAATAAGAACTAGCACTTGATGATTCCTCCGAAGAAGTATTCGGAAATAAATTCCTAAACCTCTCGAAGGCTTGTTCTGTTTCGGGATTTGTTTGGTAGGTGATTTGGTTTATAGATCGGTGTTTAACCATATACTCAAACAAAGCTCAGAAATAGAAAATAAGAACTCTTTATATTTTTTATTTAATTACTTTTTTTTTTTTGAAATAAAATAAAAAGAACAATAATTGCCTTTCCCCGGCAACGGCGCCAAATTTGACGTGCACTTTGTCGTGGTGTGCCGTCAAAATAAATATCAATACAACACTTATACGTAGTATAGCGTAGTAAGGTTCGTATCTACAGGGAAAGGAATACTTTTCTTTTTATAGAACTAGTAACAAAATGGGGGGTTTTAGTTTGATTTGGTTTAATAAATTAAATACGAAGATGAACGAGTTATGTGGTTTAATTAATGAGAAGAAGACTTGGTTTTGCTTTTATCCACTTAATGAAATGTTCGTCGATCCCGGTTATATCTTTAACTATCTTCCTCTCGAATACTCAATCGAGGAGTATATCCAATTCATCGAGGGTAGTTATTAATAACGAGACGCGTTCATTAATAAAACTTACTACCGCGTTAATATAGAACACGCGCCGTATATTCACTCGATAGTAGCAATAAAATCAAGATGAAAACGATTGAGATTGATAACCTCAACACAAGCGGTTTATTGGTTTAATCAATATAATTAATTCCCCTTGGCTTATTAACCATGAAACGCATGCATTAATAACCCAAGTTTACTACCGTGAAAGGACCGAATTAATAACAAGCGTATTAATTGACCGATTCTAGTAATAATTAATATATGAAACAAAACTAGTTGATCCTTTAAGTAATGTTCAAAATATTAATATGAAATATGAATAGGAATTAATTAATACTCAAGGAAGAATATTAAAGAAGATGAATCCTACTATAGTTAATATCAAGATGTTAACTAATTGTCATCTTAGTAACACTCCCCAATATTAACATAGAGGAAGAAATAGCTATTACTATAACTAATGTCAAGATGTTAACTAATTGTCATCTTAGTAACACTCCCCAACATTGATATAGAAATAGTATTTAAAGGAAGAATTAATATTCAAGGAAGAAGATTAAAGAAGATAACTCACAACTTACAAATTCATTAAGCTTCAAAGTAGCAAAACCAAGATGGAAGAGTTTAGCTCCTCATTTGGAGACTAAACATGATAGAAAATATAAAGAAAACACTAATCTAAACTGAGCTAAAGAGTATATATGAATTGGTCATTTTATGGGAAGGAAATGGGGTGTATTTATAGGCTTTTGGGAGCTGCAGGGCTGTGTACCCGATCGGGCTTCAAGGCCACTCGATCGGGTACTTAGAGAGCTTCCCGGAAGCCAGAAAATTGGGGCATACCCGATCGGGTATGTCGGTCACCCGATCGGGTATGACACCCGAACGTGGTTAAAAATCTTCCCGCATGATGCCTTGTTCCCGGATTTGATCCGATTTGATTTTTTAGAAGGGTACCCGACCGGGTATAGGTCATACCCGACCGGGTACAACATAAAAAATCAGGATCTTTATTTGTCTTGAGATTTTTGCATCTTCCTTCCACTTTCCTTGATCTTTTAAGGTCCAATCTTGATCCTTTGGATGATCTTTGACCTGTTTAGCTCAGAAAAATCCTAATCTAACCAAATTACAAATAAAAATGAAAATAAAGTGTTACACCAAAAGTGTGTAATTTCCACAACTAGAACTAATAAAAACTAGTTAAAAATACAAATATACAATCGGAATTTACATGAATATCACTAGAGTCAGCCTCTAGCACGACAGAACATGACTAGAGGAAGCCTCTAGCATGGTAAACTGATATAGATGGGTGTGGCTTGAAGTCACGGGGGAAGGGTTAAATGTTTTCAAAGTAAACATGAGCCTTCGGCCGATTACTTGACTTTATATATAAAGTAAGTATATTTGTAAAGAGGGTAACCACGAGTTATGACCTATATTGTAATATCACCCTAATTGAGGGTCTTGGAAATTGAAACGTTGATTATACTTAGTATAGTTGTCATTGTACTTGTCAAATGCTTCCAAGTACTGACCTCCCCTTCACGGGGGAGGCCACCTCACAGTTTCAGGTAGGACTTGAAGGTTGCTACCACGCCCGTTGCTTCGGGAAGATCAAAGGAGGAGGACGTGGTTCGTGCTTCTTCCGTTTCTGTTTTAAACAATTACAATAATGCTCATGGAAATTATTTTGAATACTATTTGGGGGCTTGTATGCCCATGTTTGCCACGTGTGGCTTGAATACGTGTATTAATGTTTCCGCTGCTTTAAATGAATATTTTACATTATGTTTGTTTATGGATGTACTATGTGTGAATGGTATTCAAGACGCCTAGTATAGTATGGATGAGTTGGACTGCGGTTGACTATTCGTACTGTACGGCGGGTTGTTGACGTGTCCGGTAGGTCCGGGGCGTGACACAGAAGACGCTCCGGATCTTCAATTGTGCAGCGGTGAGGACAAAGGAGGCTAAGTAATTAGCGACTTAGGGTCGCTTTTGACCCTCAAAATTGGGGGAAGGAGTCCAAATCCAAAGTATTTCCTAATCATCATTGTACTATTTTTGTAATTTTATATCTATACGACTGTACATGTGTGTATGTATAATTAGAAGCTCCCAAATCAGAAGAAAATCCCATTGCGAAAGACTATGTTGGTGTTATGCATTCAAAGTAGCCAGTCACTTTAGATTGCAATGAAGAAGGAAAGTTCTACTGGGGAGATTTATGGTCAATTATTTTATGGAATGGGGAGCAACCATCTTTATCCAAATTGATGATTGCCATTAGAAAGTGAAGCTTTGGATTTGTTGAGGCTGCGTTAGGTTACGTAATAAGGATGTAATGGGAATTAAAAAAATAGGTGGCTCTATATAGTAAATAGAATTGCCCGAATACTTATTCTTTAAGGGAAAGTTCCCGAAATAGGACTAAAAAGGTTTGAAAATTTCAAAATAGGACTGTCATGTTTTTTATTCTCAAAATAGGAGTAATTACTGCCAAGTTTGGAAAATACTGTCATGTTTGAAGTCTGGTACTGCCAAAACATGACAATAATTAGTCCTATTTTGGGAATAAAAACATGACAGTCCTATTTTGGAATTTTCAAACCTTTTTTGTCCTATTTTGGGTAAATTCTCATTCTTTAAAAATGACCGGGACTGGCTGATTGACTGGAACTGATCCGGTTCCCACAATCCCACCCCTCCCCGCCTAGGACCGGCCCAAACTGGTCCATATTCATGCTTTCGAAGTGTGCATTATTTACGAAATAATCTAGGCTTATGTAAATCAAATTTAAATAACAAATTACCCACATACCAACACAAGTCCACAAGGTTATATACTTATATTATTTGGATTTCGAATGCAAAACATAAGAACTTACAACAACCTGCGAATTTTAGGGGTTAGACTTTGGAATCTAGAATTAGAAAATCGAACCATTATGATCCAATCCTACTCGATTCCAACATTAATTAATTAATACGTATTTATTAACAATTCGATTTCTATTTTTATTAACGGTTCACTTCTCGGTTCTTATGTGAAACCGTTAAACGAATCGTTATATAATAATTAAGTTTTATGCATTACTTATTAGTATATACTACGCATATTTGAATATTTATTTTCTTCTTTATTTTTATATTAAATTAACTAATTCAATTTAGTTAGTAGAGTTGATAAATGAAAAAATGACATGTATATTACTAACAAACTTTCCCAGAAAAAATATGACTAATGTTTTTTAACAAAAATATGATTAGTCACTGTGTACAAATAACTGTACAAAAGTCATTATAGTGTAATTCATTTTGATAAGTCATAATTGATGATGAGTCACTAGAAACTAGTAACTAAATATGTCATTTTTTTGAAAATTTTAAAATAATTAATATTTTTGTCTTTTATATGAGGCCTTGAAAAATTGATATTAACAGTTCCTATTATAATGAATTTCTTTTTTGTTTTCTTTACTAAAGTTTTCAATTTGTTATGTACTCATGTTTGAGATTTAACTTTTGAGCCTTGAAATGATGGTAATTTTGAACATATTTGTATTGCTTATAATATCAAACGTTCAATGTCTTTATGTGGCACAAATTTAGCAGTGATTAGGAACTGGAAATAATAAGAACCGAACCATTATGATTTGGTTTTCCATATCGGTTCTACAAATAAGAATAATTAATAAGAACTGAATTGATATTAAAAATTGAGACTCTTTAAATGGTTCCATTTGTTTTCTCTAAGAAACAACTCAATCCCAGACCTAGCAAATTTCAAACATTGCAAATATCAACACTAAAATTAGTACATACTACAATGGCAATGCATAGTCTTAATCAATATGAAATGGTGCACAAGTCATAACATTTCAATAATTAAGAAGCGAGCACATGACTTCTTGTTCATTGTTGGCATCAAAGAGTGTTGCCTGTTGAGTGCTCTGTAAAGATGTGTCAACGCAGTGTATCATAATTGTTGCTTTCTTATTTACCCAAGCACAAAATTTTCCGACAATAATAATATTGTGCTTCAAACATACCGTTCAATGCATTTTTATTGAAAACATAATGAGCTAAGGATGTTTTTACTTGGACGGTAATTTGCTGGTCCGGTCCGATCTGTTTAAGTCTAATCTGGTCTGTCTGATATGTTTAAGTCTAGTCTGGTAAACGTCTGGTCTCTGTGTTTTATAACTATGGAAGTCAAGTCTGACCTGGTCTGTTTAAATCTGGTCTGATCTGTTTAAGTTTGCTCTAGTCTGGTGTGTTTAAGTCTGGTCTGGGACGCAAAACCAGTAAAAACATCCTAACATAGCAAGGGAGATATTGAAGGTTAGTGTTAAGGTTTTGAAGAGTTAGTGTAAAAAAATGGGAAAAATTAGAGGTATTTGTAGAATATTTTAAACTGTCCTCCCCAAACCCCACACGGCCACACCCTCCAACTCTTCAAGCCCCTTCAAGGGCCCTCAGAGCAGTTGGAGCAAGGGGCCACCCCCCCCCCCCTAACAGCTCTATTAGAAAGGCCAATAGGAAAAAAGCAAAAGAAAAAGAAAACCGTTGGGGACCAGCCGATTCCATTCCCCATTATTCAAACCCAAGACCGGCATCCGTGCAGCATGGGTCCAGTCCTGGTTTTCTACCTGAATTGTGTTTTTCGGTTCCGGTCCAGTCCCGTGAACTCACCAGTGTCGGGACCAGCTCCATGACTATAGAGTTTGAACATACTCATTGCAAGGAGTTCTCTCTGACGCAGGACTGAAAAGAGGTGAATATGGTCAGATATTACCACCCAATGATCAATATACTACCTCCGTAACATTGGGATGTTCCCATTTGAAAAGTAGTTAGATTAAGAATAGTGAAATAAGATATGTATTATTAGGGGTATGATGGGAAGATAGTGAAATAATGTGATGGAACGAAGGATAAATCCAAAAAAAGTAGGTGTAATAGTGTATTATTTTTAAAATTATTGAGGGTATGATGGGAAGATTTAAAAATGGGAAGATATTAGTGTTACGTCCAAAAAAGGAAAGTGGGAAGATATTTACGTTACGGAGGTAGTACCCATTTACTCACTCGTGTAAATGTTGGTTGCAGTCTTGTAGACTTGGAGTGCAGTACATAACATGGGGTCAGGGGAGCTAGGGGAGGCCCAACCTAGGCCCCAATCTATCTCAAATTAAAAAAAAATATCTTAATTATAAGTGCAAAAAATTCCGTGTAATTTTTTTCAAAATGAACCAACCCAGTCCAACTCAATGCTCTAGCTACACCCTTGCTTGGGTGAATAATCCCAAATTTCAGTTTATTCCCTATTGACCTCCCCATTGCATAAGTTAAAACCCAGTTCGCAAGCTAAGCTTGTTTCTACTATACATTTTTCTCTCCTGTTTTTAGCCCATTATTAATGCCAAACAAACTGCACATTCTGCTTTATGAGAAATGAATTATCAAAATAGTTTCACTCAGATAGATAAATGAAGTTCAAATGAAACAAACAAAGGAAATTCAAATTCAAAATCTTACTACTTTCATCAACTAGAGTGCAAAAATCAAGGAAAAAACAATTACCTTTCAAATGGATAGCCAAATACAATAAAATGCTCAAACCCAAAATTCCCCAACTATGGCGAAGAAGCTTTGTGTTTTTTCAGTCTCTTCATTGCAGGGGAGATGGTGCTTAGCATCTTTCGGCCTTTCTTTTTCAGCTTCCTCTTCTTTGATGCAGAGGGCATCTCTCTTACTGGGCCTGGGGGCACACCCTTCTTAAGGGCACTGCCCCGTGGGGTAGAAGAGGGTGGCAATCTCAAACTCTGTGGAGGCAATGGGCAGTGTGGTTTCCAAACCAAGTTGTTCTTCATTGCAAACCTAACCTTCTTTGACCTCTTCTCTTCACTCTTTGCAGCAGTAACAGCAAAATCTCCTACATTGTGTAAGTGGACGATACATGACTCTATGTTATTGACAGTTTTTCCACTCTTTCTTTTGATTTTCATAGGAATTTTAGGTTTATTGATTTCACCATCACCAACTTCGGTAGCTACTTTCTCAAACTGCATCTGTAGATTTGAAATGACAGTCTCAGTGAATACCACACTTTCGACCACAGGATTGTCTTTTATGGTCTCACCTGCCAATGCATTTTCAGAATCCTTTTTAATTTTACTTGGTTTTGAATTCTCCATAAATCTAGGTGAAAAAACAGTTTCCGTGATTAGGGAGCAATCCTGAGAAGCCCGTTTTTTCTCTTCTTTCTTCTTACCAATCTTGTTGCTTACAACCTTCATCATCTTAGCCTTCTTGCATTTTCTAGAATTTTCATCCGTTTGACCATCAGATGCATCACCTTTATTTGTCTTACTGCTCTCAATTGGAACCATATTGGGAATCTCCTCTTCTTGAATAGGAACCTTGGGAAGCACAATGTGAACCCTTGAGGTTTCAAATAGGTTCTCCAATTTCAAGAACTCATCATGTAACTTGAAAATAATTTTCCTGTTTCCCTGATGACATTCCAAAGATGAACCAATCTCAAAAAGCATTGACGAAAAGCCCATCTTCATTGAAATCAAACCAAGAGCCACCTCTGCATAGCTTTCATTGCTTTCAGCTCCATTCATCTTCTTCTCCAGTAAACTCTTTCCCGAGTTTAACAATTTATCAAATACACAGCTCTTCACTTTTCCAACCAATACCCTATCCTCGGACCTTTTAATCACTTCAAACAACGGCTTAAAGATATACCCAACAACATCACTGTCAACAGGAACAGAACAACCACTCAACTCATCAAGCCAAACCGAAACGATGTGATAACACACTCCATTACCTAACAACTTATCCTCTGCTAAAAATGCATTATTGATAAAAATATCGACAACTCTAGTTAGAAGCTCCACATTCCAGCTATGTTTCTTGCATAGAGAGAAAATTGAGTAAATGAATTTCCTAACAAGTAAGTAAAATTTATCGAGCCTCAAGCGGTCAATCCCAATCCATTCACGTTTCAGAGAGACGAGAAAAACAGAGAAATAATTCAAGGCAAGAGAAAGATCAAGATTTAGTACGAGTGATGATGCGCGGTTGATGAGATGAGATTGGGCAGGAGCCTTATCGGAATGCCACAGGCAATAGAAGAGTCCCTTCCAGAACTTTTTCATATCGTCGTCGGCTATTTCAGATTGACTCAGCAGCCATACCTCGAGCAACCTCAGCGCTTTGGATCGGACGGGGGCGTTGCAGGAAGCTAAGTGCTTGATGAGGGCAGGACCTGGAGTAACGGCGTCGAGGATGAGAGTTTCAGGTTTGGGTTTGAAATCTCTAGATCGCTTCTTCATTAGGCGGTGAAGATCGATCGTGAAAACTATAGATCGGAAGATATTTCTGCCGAAGAAGTGACAGCAGAAACCCTAGTTGTAGTATGAATTGCGACATACGGATTCTTATACCCCTCACTTTGCCAACGTTAGTTTTCCATTTCTTTCTCAAAACTTTCTCAATTTTTCTTTTTAAAATGACAATTTCGTGTTTTCCAAAAAAAGAAGAAGATAAATTTGTGATTAATTAATTTATTTATTTATTTTATACAAATTTCATTACACAATTTTTACTTTTCTTATTTTAGTGAGGTGTCAACAATTTGATTTAGATAGAAATTAGAATTCCACGAGAATTGGGTGTCCTCAACTTGAAGTTTAAAAGCTCTATCAAAATTCTAGTATCCCCCGTCATTCCATGAATTTATTTTTTGATGGAATCTATTTTATACTACGTATTAAAGATACGATATAGCTCATAAAATGATAATTTTATCCTCAAAGAAGCATACGGTCTTGCAACCAAAATTTCACTGTCTTATTATACAGATGCCATATGGCTCTTTATACATACCGAAAAAATGGAGTGAAATAAGGGAGTGAAATTTTGGTTGTACAGATGCCATGTGGTTAAAGTTTGTGTAGAGGAGAGAGAAATATCAGAAACCACAAAATAATTGATTAAAAGATAAAGTGACAAAGTTTTTTGGGACGCCCAAAAAGGCAAGATAACAAAGTTTTAAGGAACGGAGGGAATATATAAAATAAAAAGAGATATACGGAGTAGCTCATAGAATGATAATTTTATCCTCAAAGAACATACGGGTCCTGCAACCAAATTTTCACTCCCTTATTATACAGATGCCACGTGGCCCTTATTATAACTTTTTCTTTTTTACTTCAATTTTTACAAAAAATTCATCAAATTTTATAATTTTTCAAGATCTTTCATTTGACATCAATATTGCATATATAAAAATTAAAAAAAAAAGTTGATGGTTTATTAAGCTACATTTTTATTTCCAACATCGATATGAATTATTGGCATTAAATAAACACTCTATCCATCCTAGTACAATTGTCCCGTTTTTCTTATTTCCGTCCGTCCCACTAAATTGTCTCACACCATATTTAGTAATATTTGTGTCGCTCTAATTCATTTGTGCTTTATTCTCACTATCAAATCATTATCAAACACATAATTTCACTTATCTTAAAAACAACACCACTCCCTTCCGTTCCAATATTAGAGGGACGGAGGTAGTAAAAAATTTATTTTATATGACCAAAATAAGAATAAAAGATAAAAATATGACTTTCAAGAAAAATTATTTGCAGGGATTAAAACAAAATGTACTACATTTCTTAAGACTAAAAGCATATTTAAAACCCTTTAAATTATTTTATATTTGTTCTATTGTATTTAATTATGGTCTGGTCTAAGAGTGAAAGCAAATCAATTAAAAATGTCACACTATCCGTAGAATGTGAAATTAAATATAAATGTCGTTCTAGGAAATAAGATTTTTACAGGTGATAGTAAAAAGTACTATATATAAAATGTCACATTTTATTAAAAATGTCAATGTGTTTCAACAATGACAATCTTAAAAAAACAGCTAAAATCTAAAAACTTATAAGCCTGAATGAGGGTTATACCCTTTTGGGAATTAAAAAGTGTTGGTGGTAACAATGTGCTCAATGCATTTGTACATTATGCTTTTAACTTTGAACAAGAACATAATACCGAATAACCTTGTGTTACTGCGCCTTACCTCGTTACTCTGGCTTCTGTTAGCTCCCTAATCTATTACCATACCCAGATATACTAATTCTCGTTGGCTTCTTGGTTTTCATCCCGTTTAATCTCCTGGTTTCGTATATGGTTTGGTCATAGAGCTCAAACTTGCGATAGATTTCATCTTTTTCAACCAAACCATATATGAAACCAGGAGATTAAACGGGATGAAAACCAAGAAGCCAACGAGAATTAGTATATCTGGGTATGGTAATATATTAGGGAGCTAACTGAAGCCAGAGTAACGAGGTAAGGCGCAGTAACACAAGGTTATTCGGTATTATGTTCTTGTTCAAAGTTAAAAGCATAATGTCCAAATGCATTGAGCACATTGTTACCACCAACACTTTTTTAATTCCCAAAAGGGTATAACCCTCATTCAGGCTTATAAGTTTTTAGATATACTACTCTTCTAGGTGAGAAGAGTATCAGGCTTGTGGGAGACAAGCAGGATGGTAAAAACGGGGAAAGACGGTGGAATTGCTAGATGCCTTACCTTCACGACTTCCCGACATTTGTGGTACGTCACGCCTTATTTATGCAACCTCCAGAATTTGCCACCAATTCTATAGATTATGAGAATGAACGTAAGGTTTGCTAATTATGAATAGATGGTACTAGAAGCAAGTGTGGAGTTTATCTGAATGTTCGATCATGTTTGGTTGGTGTAAATTAGCTTAACTAATATTTCTTGTAATATTTGAGTGTTTGTATGAACTTAATTTTTGGAGGTCAAATAAAAATTCTTCAAGCATACCAGGTGTTTGTGAATATCTACATGAGATTTTAGAATATTTTTGTGTTTCATGTATACGAACATGAAAAATATAATTATCCAGCGAGCAAAAAGATAAATGAATTAGGACAATGAATGCTATCCTATATAATAGCTAAAAAATTATCTAATGAAATCTTATAATCTAAAAAGTAGACGCCCAAAGCAGGAACAAAGTACATGGTATGTTATTGAGGAGCTGGTACACCGCCTGTGAGGCTTTCTTGACCTTTTACATAAAAGTGCTTTAATTATAATTAAAGTGTGGATAATAACCATGCATCCTCACAAACTATTTTAGTATTTTGTTATTATGATATAGGATTTTCCGTTCACTACGTTGTACACGTACTAATGGAACCTGGATCATGTATCTGTAATGATGATCTCATCTCTGCCTAATTTTCATCTATTTTTTAAATATGATCATTTTGTGTTTGATGCATTTGAAGTCTAGCTTGTGCCTTGAATAATTATCATTATACCTTGTGCACACAATGATGTTTATAGCTTCAGAGAATAATCACCTGGTATCTTTTTGTGCAACAATTTCAGTTTTAGCGATTTTTTCATTATCTTAAAATTGGGTTTAAGTTCAGTTTAGTGGCTGGTAAATAAAAGATAATATCTAAAAACTTATAAAAGTGAATGAGAGTAAGGGTTCTTTGGGTATATGAAATGTGTTGGTGGTACAATAGAGCTAGATTGGATTGTACATTCATTTTAAAACATTGTACCCCTTAAATTATATTCTAACGTTTTTTCCGTTAGTCTTCACCTCTTTAAACTTCCGTTAACTTTTCATTTCTCCTTTGTTGCTAACAACTTCAAGTGGGTTCGAACAGAGCTAATTTTTACTAATCTCGTGTGCTTTTGTTCGTGTAATTCCACGTCCACCCAATTGAATTCTTTGCTTTAATTTCTTATCATTAACCTTTTTCCCCTTTTTCTTGTTATTCAGCCTTTCCCCCTTTGCACCTACAATCGGCTGCTGGTTATTGTTCCTTAGTTATGGTATTTCGACGGTCGGCGGAAATCAGCTTATAAATTATAATATGATCTCTCAGCTTGTAGACCAGAAGTGTTGACCTTCAAAGTCATTGGCTTGTTCATGTTCCCTCCGTATTTAAAAGTTTACTCTTATAAAATACTCAACTACAATAATTTTATCTACTTTTTATGTTCTCTTTCATACTTTTACACACTTCCTCCTACTTTTTTTACATTATTCACTACCCCCGCTACTTTACTTCTTAAATAATGTGTCCAACCTAATGTAGTGAGTATTTAACTGTACTTTTATCTACATTCATTTTATAAAATTTCACCAAATTATATTCTACCTCTGTTCCAAATTAATTTGCAAAATTGACATTTTTGGTCGAATAGTTTCATTTTATTCACTTAATTAGGATACTAATTATTAATTATACTATAATCTAGAGTTTGCAACTTTGAAGATATATGTAGTTTCCGAATATGTAAATTTTAATCATTAACAATTGAGTTAATTAAAAATGGAGATGATTTAACTTTAACAATGATTGACTAAGAATTGTTGACTTTGCAAATCAATTTTGACGAAGGGAGATATCATTTCTCGTACAGACAAAAATGTGAAAACAGACATGCTATTTGAAATAATTTAGGGATTCATATGTTTTGTGTGTTAGTAAGTTAGAATTATTTGGAGACAAGCTTTTTCTCACAGCTCAATAAATAGTCTTATATGGTTGCTGAGCAAGTCTGTTAAAATGCAAGCTAGAAAATTTAGGATTTAATTAATAAAGCAGCTAAACTAAGGCATATATGACTTTCCCTCGGTTTTGTAATCAATTCACTGCTAATATAATGATTAATTAAAGAAGTGTGTAATTAATAATAAGATATATGCATATGAATCTTTTTGTTTGCTTTAAAGAGTAATCAGTAACCTTATTTTGACTGAACTTGGGAGCGTAGTTTTCCCCTTTTGAAGAAGTTCCAATTATAATTAATTAAAGGAGTATATAAATAATAATTATAAAAGTAATTAGGTAGTAAAGTCTGTTTGTCCGTTACAATTTGTATCCTTCTAGAGCTTTACACAACTACATAGCTTAGATACTTTTAAAAAAACTATATAGCTTGCCTTAGATTTTATTTTGACAAAGTTTTTCTTGTTTTAGATCTCCGGACGTACTGGGCTTGTAGATGAGTTCAATCATTTCCAAACATTACTTATCAGTTCTCATTAATGGATTAGTGTTCAAGCTAGCATTACTTTTTCTTTTAAAAAAATAGCTAGCATTACTTCTAAACACAAGTTTATAATTAAGAAACAATTCATATATTATCACTATAGACAACAATGGAAAAGATGCATTCTTCATCGGTGTTTTCAATTTTATCTATATGTTTCTTTTCTAACATTGTCTAGAAATATTATTTTCGATAGTGTGGTGTCGTCTGTCAGATTTATATTCACCGCCATCTTTGGTCGGGCGTTCATGTGTGCTAATAAAAGGTTTGCATTAATATCTTCATCAATCGAGAATATGATTTTCATCTGCGATGATATTGTGATGGATCACCCCCTCCTGAACCACTGTTGTTCCAGTGGCTGGCGGAAGCAGAATAAATTCTACACTTTACTCATTATCGGTATTTGGACAAACCGGGATGTTTAATACGAAGTACTCCGTAGTTTGTTTGAGAATTATTGTGATCGTAGTAGGAGCCGTCAACCTGCATGTAGAGTCTATTTTTTTGTGCGGTTAGCGATTAAACGTTTTCGATTTGAATCGTTATTTTCTATGTCTCATCTCATTGTAGCCTTGAGATGTATCATTGTAGTTGTTATTGGGCATTTTCCCCATCGCGCAACGCGCGTCACATAACTAGTACATCAACGTGCATGAGTGAATAAGCAGTTCTATTAGGGATTTAGGGTGTAAACCCTTTAATCTTTTAGGACACCCCATCACACCCCTTAAAATGTAAACCCTTTTGATGAAAAACTACATGGTATGTTATTGAGGAATGAGGAGCTGAATTTTCTGTTCCTTTAAATGGAACATATAAAGGAACAGACTCCATAAACTCTAAAAGCTGAAACCAGGAACAGAGTACATGGTATGTTATTGAGGAGCTGAATTCTATGTTTTTTTCCTAAACCCAAATTCGCTAAGATAATGATTAAATATATGACCATAGAATTTTCTATTTTATTGATTTTTTTACATCTTAGTGCCTTTCATATCTGTATTCTCAACACATGATAATATTTAATATCAATGTTTTTATGTTACCAAAAGATTCACCTTATTTCAACACACAACAAACTCCATAACAAAAGTAAAAGTACTTAAGACGTGATAAATGACAAAGAAAAGTATTTATTTACCTAGACTACAATAATAATTTATCAAGTTGAGGGAAGGTTGAAACAAAAAAAAATAATGGCATTTGCTTGCAACTACACTTGCTCCATTTAACTTTTCAACAACCACACTGTGATACTTAGTAGAAGTCATTGAAAAACTCTCACTTCTGAATTTGTCAACAGTTCATATGCCAGGAAGTTTTCATCCATTATTTGTTGATGCGTCTGAGAAAGAAATGTTAATTATACTCGCACATGAATGGCCCTAAATGCCTTTCAAGCAAACTGAGAAACACAAATTCAAGCAAATGGCCATCAAAGAATTTCTCATACAAATCATCTAATTTTTAAGCAAAATATGAGCAGATGGATGGTTTCCTTATAAAATTTATGGGTCATGTAAATTGGGGTCTTGTAGTTTCCCTCTTGCATATATGGTTGGGTGATATGTTGTTAGGTATTAGCGTGAGGTGTCTGTTACAACTCTTTTTTCCGGGTAGGGCCGTAATGCTGAGAAGTGATAGTGAGTGTAGTTATTCTGTGCATCATGCTATTCAACTTTTTTCAGTATTATTTGATGGACTAATGATAGTTCCTCTTCTACTTGTTTGCTTTTTTGGCAGAGATTCATGAAGTATTCATCATTGGGTAACGAGTATATAATGTGATGTGGTTTGTGAGGTTGGTACTATCATCTTCATTTTTGCTAATGGTTGGGACTTGGGGTGTAGTGTGGGCAAATTCATTCAATGAATGTACATGTTTTGGTCAGCAGTGTACTGGGAAAAGTGGAAAACCAAGCAGTGGAGATTGTAAAATTAATACAGAAAAACATGTTTTTTATTAATTTCTCCAACCCTTTTTATTGGCATCATTTAATTAAACTTCCTTGAAATATATATGTTTACTCTCTTAGTAACGTTTTTATTATTACTTAAGGAAATGTTAAAGGATGTAGTTAGAACTAAGACGCATCAAAATGTCATCGATAAGAATCCATTTCTATGGCCGCAAACGTTTTCACCCAAACATTATTGGCCGCAAATGTACTGATTTACACCATGTTGCAATATTGACAATAGCTGCAGTCTCATGCTTTGATGGAGTTGTCTGGTGCTACATCTGAAATATTTCATTCTTTGCACAGGAGACTTAATGTATATTTTCTGTTTCACCATCTCAATATTAAGATGAAATTAGATATCAATCACTATGTTAGTTTACTTGATAGATTCAGCTATATCATTATCTTCATACATACTTCTTTATGTCTATAAGAAATAGATACTTTGTTTGTTGGACATATCCTCAATCGCGCAACGCGCGTATAAAAACTAGTGTTAAAATAATGTTAAACTTGCAAAAGTCACACATACATTTCCACGAGACAATATTTTAGAGGTGAGTCATACCATTTTTGTAAAACAATGTCCATATATTAAAAAATGTCACACTATTAATAAAATGGGAAATATAAATCTCACAATTCCTTTTCACGATAGAAATATGTGGTCTACAACATTTCACTTTATTATACTCAAATATGATACTGTTAGGTCCCTGTTTTCTAGTCTATAATGTATATGTATGGAAGGTAGATCTGGGAATGAAGCTTTCCATTGATGTGAAGGTTTTACAGAATGATATGAATGTTTCAGCGTAAAAACCTTACACCGATATAGGCACTGCGGCAGGGAATGTCGAAAAGCTTAACCTACCCTTTCCCTTAAGGCATATATATAGCCTGACGGGAAAGGTAGGTTTTACAATCATTTGGGCTCCTTTTTCTAGGAGGCCCATACCTAAAAAGGTATAAAACCTTTTATTACAAATTGCCTTAAAAGGCCTATTCATTATTCTAGCTAGTCTATTTAATTAAAATGTTAAATATAAAGAGCTAAGAAACATTGATCACAATATAATGAAAATATCTCTAACAATCTCCCCCTTTGTGATCAGATGTTCTTGCTTCTTCTTTTCTTCACTTCTGAGCTTTAAAATAATGCTTTCTGAGATTTAGTGCATGCTCGTAATTTCTGAGTGACCTTCTATCATCGATTTGCTTATTGATGGCCTTCAGAACTTCATCAACTCTTTCCAGTTCTTTGATTTCATTCTTTGTAGCTTCTGTTGATTTCTTGACAAGTTCTTCTCTCTTTGATTTCAGCCTATTTCTGATGATCTTTAGTGTTCCGTCGTAGTATTTGTTTATTTCTTTGATAATCAAAATGCGCTTCTTTCCTTCATGGTTCAGGTAGATGACTGAGGCTGGATTATCGAAGATATGATCTTCTGGGAAGTCTTCTATTCCTGGTCTGTCAAGTTCTGGCTATGTAAGATTCACTTTGGGATAATTACTTTCCGGACCCATCTGAAGATCATGACCTCCATAGTATCGAATTTGTCTCATCATGAATCTTTTTATGGCTTCAAATCCTTCTCTTGCAAGTCTATCTTTATGGACTGGTAGCTCTCTGCATCTCATAAACATTTGATAGACGTCGTCCATATGTAGCAGAAAGAAATCATTTTCTTGACAAGTGAATGTTGATCCATCAGTTCTTTGTAGATCAAAGACCATGAATTTGATCTTCTCCAAGTATTCTTCTGTTACTTTCAGGATTGTTTGCACTGGACATCCGCTTGTAGCAAGATTATGATTCAAAATCTGTCGTCGTTCTCCCGTGGATCTGTGTCCGAGCATGTACAAGTTTCCTCCTCTGTCTCTTCCTTTGAGGTGATTGATGCCGCGCATCCTGAGTTCTCTGTAGGTCTTGATCTTATCAGGTGTGCGCCAAATTCGCTCTTTGATTTCTTCCAGGAAGGGGTTCTTGATCCTGACACTATCTACAAGTTTCGGAGTAGCCTTTTGCTTAGTGATAGATTCAGGCTCCTTGTGTTTTTCTCCTTCTTTTATCTCATCATTGTCGAGCCCAATCATCTGTGCATGATATTTATTGAGAAACTCTCTGAGCTGCCAACTTCTACACATTTCGTACTGCTCCGCCTCCACCCTAAGATCATCCCATTCTGTCCACTGACGGGGCCATTTGTCATAGACTAGAATTTCTTCAAGTTCATCGGGTGTCTGATCATCAGGTTGGTTGGAGGGAGTCTGCTGTTGTTGTGGCGCTCTGTCAATGGTAACTCCGGGATCACTAGGATTACCCGTTATCATCAGATTAGAACTAGGTTCTTTCAGATTACGCGCATTCAATGCAGTTGTCTCCTCCTCCAACGGGCAGACAACCCCAGTATATAAGCTACAAACCGAAGAACAGGACATAAGGCTCTTTGCAGAACTTTTGCTCAAAACTTCATACTACAAGCATTCTTGAGATTCAAACTCCACAACACAATAACAAGAAAAAGCTTACGTTGGGAAGATTCAACCTCACAATCTCTCATCCCCAACAAGAGCAAAGTTCATCTTGTTCTTCAACACTTCAAGATCTTCATCAAACATCTTTTATAACGAAGCAAGTTGGAGGAAAAACTTTGTGTTTTTCAAAGGATCTTCTGAAAAGAAGGGCGTCCAAGTAACTGCAGTAGTGAAGTGGTGATACTTCCGGGAAGCTGAGTGAAAGGACCAGTCATCAGGAAGCAGGACTGCATCCCGGGTGACAACTAGGCTTGAAGAAGGCGTGGAGAACTTCTTAAGTGCTAGGGATTAGCTTTGTAACCGATCTACCTTAAAGCTAGTGGAACAGTGGACTAGAGGAACGCGTTGTTCCTTGAACCACTATAAAAATATCCGGTGTCATTTACTTTACTGCAATTTATATTTCTGCACCTAGGACATTAACTGATTAACTCTAAAACTTGGAATCTGTGTTCAGCAGATCTTGTTTTCAGAGTTATCAGAAAGGCCTTTGCTTTAGTGATTGTTTGAGGCTACCCGGAACTTTTATCCGCTGCAAGACCAGTTCTGATCATCAGAACTTGACCCTCTCTGATAAGTCAACTCTGACTTAGAGAAAAGTTGAAAAACTTGAATCAGTCTATTCACCCCCCCCTCTAGACTGATTACCAACTCAAACGGGACCAACACATCCGCAGCAAGAACACCTCAACAAAATGGTGTTGCCGAAAGAAGGAACAGAACACTCAAGGAAGCTGGAAGGACCATGATTGAAGCAGCCGGCCTACCCAAAAGATTTTGGGCAGAAGCAATAAACACAGCTTGCTACACCCAGAACAGAAGTCTTATTCATAAGACTTACAAGAAGACTCCATATGAGCTATGGAAAGAAAGAAAGCCAAAAATAAGTTATTTCCATGTGTTTGGATGCAAATGTTTTATTCTAAACAATGGAAAAGACTATCTCAAATCATTTGATCCAAAATCAGATGAAGGGATGTTCTTGGGCTACTCAGCAACTAGCAAGGCTTTCAGAATCCTCAACAAAAGAACTCTGGTGGTAGAAGAATCAATTCATGCGGCCTTTGACAATCACTCCTATGCCAACAAAATGGTAGAAGGAGAATCATCTGGGAAAGAAAAGATAACTGGAAAGGCTCCAAGCTGCCTTCCCAGCACTAACAAAAATCATGAAGCTGCAGGTGTCTCACACAATGGACAATTACCAGCTGATGGATCAATTCAAATCACTTCTCCACAACAACCAGCTGAATCATTCACAAGAACTGAAGTTCCTGTTCCTCCAACTCTACCAGAAGATAGTGAAGAAGAAGAGGAGGATGAGCAACAAACTCAAGTCAACAGAACCTCTGACATCAGATGGACAAATCAACATCCTCCTCAACAAATCATAGGAAACATCCATGAAGGGGTTCGAACTAGATCATCATTCCAGAGAGAAGCTATGTTCTCTTGCTTCATCTCACAAAATGAACCCAAGAAAATTGAAGAAGCCCTCTCAGACTCAGACTGGATACTAGCCATGCAAGAAGAACTCAACCAATTTGAACAAAATGAAGTATGGCAACTTGTACCCAGACCCTATCATCAACATGTGATAGGAACTAAATGGGTATTCAGAAACAAAATGAATGAGGAAGGCACAATCATCAAAAACAAGGCCAGACTAGTAGCCAAAGGCTACTGTCAAGAAGAAGGAATAGACTTTGATGAAACTTTTGCTCCTGTTGCCAGACTTGAAGCAATAAGAATATTCCTTGCTTATGCTGCCTATAAGCAATTCACAGTCTATCAAATGGATGTGAAAAGTGCCTTCCTAAATGGTCTACTAGAAGAGGAGGTCTATGTGGAGCAACCTCCTGGATTTGAAATCGACAGAGAGAAAGATCAAGTATTCAAACTAAAGAAGGCTCTCTATGGACTCAAACAAGCTCCAAGAGCATGGTATGACACTCTCTCTCAATACTTAGTGAACAACGGATTCACTAAAGGCAAAGTAGATAAAACTCTGTTCAAAAGTGAAGAAGGTCCACACATACTGCTTGTCCAAATTTATGTGGATGACATAATCTTTGGAAGCTCAAATCAGGCATTATGTACCAAATTTTCAACTCTCATGCAAAACAAGTTTGAAATGAGCATGATGGGAGAGTTGAACTATTTCCTAGGACTACAAGTGAAGCAGACTCCACAAGGTATCTTCATCAACCAAGCAAAATACACAAGAGATCTCATGAAGAAATTCAAAATTGAGAACAAGTCTACTGTAAAGATTCCCATGAACACCTCTCAAGGACTGACTCCAGATGAAGATGGCAAAGACTCCAATCCTACACTCTATAGAGGTCTGATTGGCTCTCTGCTATATCTTACAACTAGTAGGCCAGATATCTCCTACTCAGTTGGGGTATGTGCAAGGTTTCAATCAAAACCCAAAGAAAGTCATCTTCTTGCAGCAAAGAAAATCCTACGATATCTAAAAGGAAATCCTATCTCTGGATTATGGTATCCAACAAATGGAAATTTTGATCTATATGGATATTCAGACTCAGACTTTGCTGGGTGCAAAATTGACAGAAAAAGCACCTCTGGAACTTGTCAAATGATTGGAGGAAGACTTGTCTCATGGTTCAGCAAGAAACAACACTCAATTGCCACAAGCACTGCTGAAGCAGAATACATAGCAGCAGGCAGCTGCTGTGCACAAATACTATGGATGAAGCAGCAATTGAGGGATTATGGAGAAGAAACAAAGGAGGTCAGCTGTGACACCCCGAAAATTTTATTGAAAAATAAATAAATTAAAAATGAGATAAAATTTTAAAATGTTGACAATTTTAATAATCTTAATACAAAGGTGTCGGTTAATAACCACGCGTATGATCTGAATAATAATAACAAACTTGAATCTCTATACACATTACGACATTCTAATTCTAATATGGAGGTCTGACCAAGTCCTAAAGCATACTATAGAAAATATACTTACTCGAGCATTAAATATATGTTGGCCGATGGTACGTCCTATGCGCTAAGTCTCAAAAAGGAAAACGGTCGAAGCCATTATTACGCGTATGTACGTCAAAACCCTAGAGTCTCGAAAGATCGGAGGGATATATATATACTCCATATGATTTACGATCGAAATTCTCCATAGAAACGAACTGAACCACTGCGGCGAAGGAATACTCGTCGATATACATACGAACTGAACCACTGCGTACGTATGTACTAGATATATACTGCACATACGTGGCCGACGGAGTATTAACGACGGACTGAGGGAAACTATCGGGCATCGCCAAACGCTGCGCCACTCGGTGCCGCTGCGGAGTTACCGGACTGTTTCACGCCGGAGTGACGTTGTAGAAGATCGCCGGGGAAGAGGAGGTTGAGCCGCCGATTCTTTGCCGCCGCTGTATCCACCGGAAGGAAAGCTGTCCATTTCCGTCCCCATAGCTCGCCTTGACTGCTACGCCGCGATTACTGCTGTAGTCCGTCTCTAGCACGGAGACTGCCGGGAACAATTTTGCCGTCGCAGGAGAGGCTCGCCGAGAGAAGTGGAAACTGCTGCAAGGATCACCGCATGACGAGGAAGAACGCCGCTGCACCGGTCGGTCGTGGTTTACGTTGGAGAAGACGACGAGGAGTGTACGTCATATCCTACCCTGTAATTCATACTCCGTATTATCACTGACTTGTTTTAGATTGGTCTGGTACTTTTTACTCCATATAAATTGGGCCGCATGCTTTCATAATAATGGGATGATGATAATGATAATGCACTATTACATACGAATGGGCTATTGTACGGATTAATCATTTGAGAAATAAAATAATCATAACAATGGGAATTCATAAGGGTAGATGAATTAAACTTAATAAAATATTGATTAATAATTTTAATATTCTTAGAAGGTGAAACTTGGAGAAGATCGAAGCTTCGGTTAGGAGTTATCGCGATTTGAGGTAAGTTCCACGTCAACCAAAATTATACCTTTTGCCTCGATTTGATTTGAGTACTTTGTGACATTTCTAGCATTTACATTTATACTTCGTAATTGAGTATTTGGAATTTTTTTTTCGGATTGTTATTGAGAATTATATTTGAAATTTCATTATTGGATATTGGATGACATTTTCGAGTATTTGAGTTATCATATGAATTGTTGTTGGGATTTTATTTGAGATTTGAAGTATTCTATATTTTGGCTCTTTTGTGAAATTTTAATGTATGGTACATTTGAGTGTATTTGTTGGAGTTAATATTTTACATTGTGGATTTTTTTGTGGACTTTGGATTTCATATCCGTTTTGGTTGAGGTTGTGATATTGGTTTGGAACCTTGAGAATGAATTGTGATTTTGGTGAGCACCCAGAGAAATCTGTGGTGTCGGTTTGCCACATCCGGATAAATGTGGTATTGGTGAGTGGTAATGGCTATAAGTCTAAATCCACCAGGGGTACTTCCCAAAAGCGGAGTATCCCAGCTTAATCGTAGTGTAGTTGGTAGAAAAATCCCGACTACTCGGGCTTCTTACTTCCCGGAGGGCTTGGAATCCCTTTTAGGGGGTGTGCACACTTAAGGTAGGAGTTCGGCTTCCACTAGCTTTGATTGGGTTTGAGGTGAACTGGACTTTGATTGGATTGAGGTGATTGAGAGTATTTGATTGGCTTGATTTGGACTTGAGGTGAATATTATTTGATTGGATTTGTGGTGAATTAAAGTATTGGATTGATTGGAATTGTTGGATTATTGGATTGAATTATATTTGGATTGAGTTGTTAAATTATTTGTGGGTTTCACTTCTGGATTTGATTTGGTTTGATTATGTTGAGTGCTCTTTATTATCAGCATTTATAAGTATTTTGAGATATTTGGTGTTTGATTTATGCTTTGGAATTATTGTAATGATTTTTGGTGGTTTTACTTATAATTGGTATTTTTGTAATTTTTGTGGTTGGAAAATATTTGCTTATATTTGAGGTACTATTATTTTTACTAGTGAATTATGCTATGAGAAGATTTTATAAATTGTTTTAAAAAAAAAATTCCTCCTAAATGTTTTTCAAAAACATTAAATTTTATTATTTATTATTTTATGGGGTTAGGTGGAACTTACTTAGCATTGTTGCTAATTTTTGTTTTTTTTTTTGTTTTTTTCTGTACTTTATTTGTACAGGTGCTGAGTGATCCTGTTGAAGTTGATTTCGAGGGAGCTTCTGCTAGAAAACATAGTTAGCAAATCATTGAAATTCCATTTTCAATATCTTTAGTTAGTGAATAATTATTTTTGGAGTTTAAGTTGTTTTAGCCTGTGCACTCGGTTAAGGGAGAATCGAGTGTGGCGGTAACGCCCCTATTTCCCTTTTGGTTTTCCGCTGCATAACTCTGATGTTTTCGAATAAAGTTAATATTTCTTTTGAATAAAGTATTACTTTTGGGTGGGAAATTTGGGGGTGTTACAAGTTGGTATCAGAGCCTATGGTTCTTTGGGGAATTTTTCTAAACAATTTTCTAAGGTTTTCTAAAGAGGTTTGCACACATTTTTGAAATTTCCTTTAAAGGTTTTTCAAAATGCTTTTCCAAGTTATATTTGAAAAAAAAAACAAAAAAAAAAATGTAGGACTAAAATAAAATTTTAGGCGCGTGGTGAGGTTGTGAGACTTTGATTTTGATTTCCGTTGATTTTGCGGCTCTTTTGATTTTCTTGGGATATGTTTAAGTGTGACATATCCATATATGTTTATTTGAGGATAAGTTTGGACTTATAGAAGAACTTTAGACAATATTTGATTAGTGAGTTATTGGTTAGAGTAGTAAAATTGTGAATACAAGCTATTTGATAGATTTCTTATCTGTATCCTAAACGCTATCCTTTTCAAGGGGACAATGACGTCAACGAGGAACAACATCGAGAACAATGATGCCGCACCAACGAACTCGGAGTTAGCTCAAAATATGGTCCAACTAACACAACTCATCCAGACTGTCGCGAATGTGTTACTGCAGAATCAAAACCAACAACATCTCAACACCCGTAATGATGTAGCGAATCTTTTAGCAAAGCGTACTCCCCCGAGCTATTTAGGACAAGAAGATCCTCGCATCCTCGAGGAATGGATTCGCACTTTTGACAAACTCTTTGAGTCTATGAACTGCCCCGCAGATCAACGAGTTGATACGGCTGCATACTACTTACGTGAAGAGGCGGATAATTGGTGGGCTACGACAGCCCCAACACTGCGTCAACAACCCGAATTTTCTTGGGAGACGTTTAAGAAGGCAATACGAGAAAGATTCTACCCAGAGCACGTGAGAGCTGAAAAGTACGAAGAATTCTTACACTTGAAGCAAGTGGGTATGACCGTTCAAGAGTACCATGCCAAATTCTTAGAGCTTGCACGATTTGCACCCGCTCTAGTTCCCGATGAAATCGAGAAAACTAACAAGTTTATACGCGGTTTGAACTTTGAGACACAAAAAGCTCTTTGCGTTACAGAATGTCAAAGTTTGAATGAAGCCTACAACAAAGCTGCCAAACACTACCGAGTGAAGCAACTCCAAAAGGAAACCCTTAAGAAAGCAAGGAAGGGCACCAAAGAAGAAAGCACACGGGGAGGCAAACGACACAAGCTAAATCAACATGGGGAGAACCAGAACGTGGACAAGAGCAACAACAAAGGCAACAAGCAGAAGTGTAAGAAGATGAACTCCGCAGAAGAGACCCACTTCTACTGTACGAAATGTGGAAAAGATCACCCTGGAAAACAATGTGACGGAACGCTTGTGCGATGTTTTTACTGTGACAAGTTAGGTCATAGAGTGTTTGAGTGTCGTTCCAAGAAGAAAGGCTTACCCACAAATGATGGACGCCATCGTCAAGGGAAGAATGACAACCGCAACAGAAGAATCTCAGAGTAGTAGGTGAGACCATTTAAATTTCTAATTATCAGTAGTAAACTCATTGAGAATTATGTATCATTTTGATCTTTAATGAATAAATTATACTTTTGAGTAAGTTTATGCTTCGGGGACGAAGCATATTTTTAAGGGGGATAGAATGTGACACCCCGAAAATTTTATTGAAAAATAAATAAATTAAAAATGAGATAAAATTTTAAAATGTTGACAATTTTAATAATCTTAATACAAAGGTGTCGGTTAATAACCACGCGTATGATCTGAATAATAATAACAAACTTGAATCTCTATACACATTACGACATTCTAATTCTAATATGGAGGTCTGACCAAGTCCTAAAGCATACTATAGAAAATATACTTACTCGAGCATTAAATATATGTTGGCCGATGGTACGTCCTATGCGCTAAGTCTCAAAAAGGAAAACGGTCGAAGCCATTATTACGCGTATGTACGTCAAAACCCTAGAGTCTCGAAAGATCGGAGGGATATATATATACTCCATATGATTTACGATCGAAATTCTCCATAGAAACGAACTGAACCACTGCGGCGAAGGAATACTCGTCGATATACATACGAACTGAACCACTGCGTACGTATGTACTAGATATATACTGCACATACGTGGCCGACGGAGTATTAACGACGGACTGAGGGAAACTATCGGGCATCGCCAAACGCTGCGCCACTCGGTGCCGCTGCGGAGTTACCGGACTGTTTCACGCCGGAGTGACGTTGTAGAAGATCGCCGGGGAAGAGGAGGTTGAGCCGCCGATTCTTTGCCGCCGCTGTATCCACCGGAAGGAAAGCTGTCCATTTCCGTCCCCATAGCTCGCCTTGACTGCTACGCCGCGATTACTGCTGTAGTCCGTCTCTAGCACGGAGACTGCCGGGAACAATTTTGCCGTCGCAGGAGAGGCTCGCCGAGAGAAGTGGAAACTGCTGCAAGGATCACCGCATGACGAGGAAGAACGCCGCTGCACCGGTCGGTCGTGGTTTACGTTGGAGAAGACGACGAGGAGTGTACGTCATATCCTACCCTGTAATTCATACTCCGTATTATCACTGACTTGTTTTAGATTGGTCTGGTACTTTTTACTCCATATAAATTGGGCCGCATGCTTTCATAATAATGGGATGATGATAATGATAATGCACTATTACATACGAATGGGCTATTGTACGGATTAATCATTTGAGAAATAAAATAATCATAACAATGGGAATTCATAAGGGTAGATGAATTAAACTTAATAAAATATTGATTAATAATTTTAATATTCTTAGAAGGTGAAACTTGGAGAAGATCGAAGCTTCGGTTAGGAGTTATCGCGATTTGAGGTAAGTTCCACGTCAACCAAAATTATACCTTTTGCCTCGATTTGATTTGAGTACTTTGTGACATTTCTAGCATTTACATTTATACTTCGTAATTGAGTATTTGGAATTTTTTTTTCGGATTGTTATTGAGAATTATATTTGAAATTTCATTATTGGATATTGGATGACATTTTCGAGTATTTGAGTTATCATATGAATTGTTGTTGGGATTTTATTTGAGATTTGAAGTATTCTATATTTTGGCTCTTTTGTGAAATTTTAATGTATGGTACATTTGAGTGTATTTGTTGGAGTTAATATTTTACATTGTGGATTTTTTTGTGGACTTTGGATTTCATATCCGTTTTGGTTGAGGTTGTGATATTGGTTTGGAACCTTGAGAATGAATTGTGATTTTGGTGAGCACCCAGAGAAATCTGTGGTGTCGGTTTGCCACATCCGGATAAATGTGGTATTGGTGAGTGGTAATGGCTATAAGTCTAAATCCACCAGGGGTACTTCCCAAAAGCGGAGTATCCCAGCTTAATCGTAGTGTAGTTGGTAGAAAAATCCCGACTACTCGGGCTTCTTACTTCCCGGAGGGCTTGGAATCCCTTTTAGGGGGTGTGCACACTTAAGGTAGGAGTTCGGCTTCCACTAGCTTTGATTGGGTTTGAGGTGAACTGGACTTTGATTGGATTGAGGTGATTGAGAGTATTTGATTGGCTTGATTTGGACTTGAGGTGAATATTATTTGATTGGATTTGTGGTGAATTAAAGTATTGGATTGATTGGAATTGTTGGATTATTGGATTGAATTATATTTGGATTGAGTTGTTAAATTATTTGTGGGTTTCACTTCTGGATTTGATTTGGTTTGATTATGTTGAGTGCTCTTTATTATCAGCATTTATAAGTATTTTGAGATATTTGGTGTTTGATTTATGCTTTGGAATTATTGTAATGATTTTTGGTGGTTTTACTTATAATTGGTATTTTTGTAATTTTTGTGGTTGGAAAATATTTGCTTATATTTGAGGTACTATTATTTTTACTAGTGAATTATGCTATGAGAAGATTTTATAAATTGTTTAAAAAAAAAATTCCTCCTAAATGTTTTTCAAAAACATTAAATTTTATTATTTATTATTTTATGGGGTTAGGTGGAACTTACTTAGCATTGTTGCTAATTTTTGTTTTTTTTTTTGTTTTTTTTCTGTACTTTATTTGTACAGGTGCTGAGTGATCCTGTTGAAGTTGATTTCGAGGGAGCTTCTGCTAGAAAACATAGTTAGCAAATCATTGAAATTCCATTTTCAATATCTTTAGTTAGTGAATAATTATTTTTGGAGTTTAAGTTGTTTTAGCCTGTGCACTCGGTTAAGGGAGAATCGAGTGTGGCGGTAACGCCCCTATTTCCCTTTTGGTTTTCCGCTGCATAACTCTGATGTTTTCGAATAAAGTTAATATTTCTTTTGAATAAAGTATTACTTTTGGGTGGGAAATTTGGGGGTGTTACATCAGCATTCTGTGTGACAACACAAGTGCTATAGCAATAACTCATAATCCAGTATTTCACTCAAGAACCAAGCATATTGAGATCAAACACCATTTCATCAGAGAACATGTTGAGAAGAAAACCATTAGATTTGTCACGCCCCGGTCTGGCCGGACGCGCTAACAACCGCCGCATAATCCGATTAAGGCAACCGCAGTTCACCTTACTCGAACCATGCAAGGCGTACATGAATACCATTCACACAAGTACATCCATAAACAATCATAAATAAAGCATTTCAAATATACGCAGCGGAATACAAATACTTTTAAAAAGTCAAAGGCCACACAGGGCGAACATGAGCACGCAGGCTCCCGAATCATTTATAAATTAAAATAGTTCCATGAGCATTATTTTATTTATATCAAAATAGAACTGGAAGAAGCACGAACCACGTCTTCTCTCCATAGATCACCCGAAACAACGGGAACATGAAGCAAGCTCTAGCTTCTACCTGAAAAACTGTGAGGTGGCCTCCCCCGTGAAAGGGAGGTCAGTACTTGGAAGCATTTGACAAGTACAATGACAACTATACTGAATATAATTCATGTTTCAAACACAAGACCCTCAACATAGGGTGATACTATATTATGGGCATAACCTACAGCTACCCCATTTCAAATCACTTGTATAGAATATATATACCAAGTCAAAATAGTCAACCCGTAGGTTCATTTGTATTTCAAAACAATTCCCTTCGTATAGCCCTTGGCCTATTCATGCATATAACAATCTCGGGAGGTTACCCCACCCCTAGTCTAAACCCCACTCCATCGAGAGGGTTACACAATTTATCATTTGTACTCGTCCACGTTGGACTTACCCACCCTACGGTGTTGTAAGGAATAAATGTAATTAGATTTTGATGATGCTATAAGATTAGAATTTTAAAGTACCCCCAAATTAGATTTTATGTATTAGAATTTTCAAGTGTAAGTATTAGTGTAGTCGACGGTCAGAGTTGCTCTATTTTGGATCAGATCAGAAGTGCATCAGAACTGCTCGACCAGACTTGCTCTATGAGAACTGCTCCATCAGAGTTCTCTTAGCAGAAGTCCATCAGAGTTGCACCATGAGAGTTGCTGATTAACTTGGACATCTGATAGCCGATGAGAACTACAGATCAGAGGTACTCATCAGCGGACCTATCAGAGTCAGAGTTCAGTCTGAGATCAGAACTCCATCAGAACTCAACTTATCAGAAGAGCCTGATCAGAGCCCGACGAACACTTAGAAGTTTTCAAGCAACATCCAACAGCTCTGAATCCAACGGGTAAAAACATCCAACGGCTACAAGACTGTGCATGAAAGGAAAGCATTTAATGCACATTAAATGAGCCTGATACGCTGAAGGATTGATTGCAAATGATTGACCAAGAAATCCGGGAAGATATATTATAAAAATAGAAACCTTCCAAAACGGCGGTCAAGTCAACTGTACGCGCATTTAATGCAGTTGTCTCCTCCTCCAACGGGCAGACAACCTCAGTATATAAGCTACACACCGAAGAACAGAAAAACAACTTTGCCACAACTTTTGGTCATCATAATTCAAGCTCTCTTGAGATTCAAATTCTACAATCTTCAACAAGACAAGCTTACGTTGGGAAGATTCAAACTCCAAATCTTTCATCCCCAACAACGAGCAAAGTTCATCCTGTTCTTCAACACTTCAAGAACTTCATCAAACATCATTTGTGAAGAAGCAAGTTGGAGGAAAAACTTTGTTTTTCAAAGGATCTTCTGAAAAGAAGGGCGTCCAAGTAACTGCAGTAGTGAAGTGGTGATACTTCCGGGAAGCTGAGTGAAAGGATCAGCCATCAGGACGTGGAACTGCATCCTGGGTGGCATCTAGGCTTGAAGAAGACGAGGAGTGCTTCTTAAGTGCTAGGAATTAGCTTTGTAACTGATCTACTTCAAAGCTAGTGGAACAGTGGACTAGAGGAACGTGTTGTTCCTTGAACCACTATAAAATATCCGGTGTCATTTACTTTACTGCAATTTATATTTCTGCACTTAGGATATTAACTGATTAACTCTAAGACTTTGAATCTGTGTTCAGCAGATCTTGTTTTCAGAGTTATCAGAAAGGCATTTGCCTTAGTGTTCTTGAGGCTACCCGGACAGATCAGAATCCGCTGCCAAGGCCAGTTCTGATATCAGAACCAGCCTTTCTCTGTCATCAGAATCAGACCTTCTCTGATAAGTCAGTTTTGACTTTGAGAAAAACTTGAAAAACCGATCAGTCTATTCACCCCCCCCCCCCTCTAGACTGATCACCATATTAAACGGGACCAACAAGTGGTATCAGAGCCTCCTTGTTCTTGTAATCTCTTAGGTTACTCTCTGAACAAAGATCCACTTGCTTTCAGCCTCTTTATTTATTATAATGGATAACTCTCTTGCCAAGCATCTTATGTTCACAGATCAGAAGTATGATGATTGGAAGATCAGAATGAAGGCACATCTATGTGCCCTTCATGATGAAATGTGGGAAGTCTTGGAAAATGGCCCCTTTATCCAGTTCATGAAGATCAATCCTGCTCACTCCATTGATAACTCTCAGCCCCAGATGATTGAGAAAGCCCGGTCAGAATGGACCAAGGAAGAAAAAAGGCAGTACAACCTAGATAATATAGCCAAGGACATCCTTTACAAGGCTATTGATGAAAGATACTTCAACAGAATCAAGAAGTGCAGAACTGCCAAAGAAATATGGGATAAGCTGGATGAGATTGGAGCAGGAGATGAACAAGAAAGAGATAACAAGTTGACCATTGCCATGAAGAAGTTTGATGACTTCAAACTTCTGCCAGAAGAATGCATTGCTAAAATGCATGAGAGACTGCTGATTCTAATCAGTGAGATTTCTGAGCTTGGGAAGGAGCTCACCATCAAAGAGGTCAACATGAAGATCCTCAGGGGACTGCCTTCAGCTTGGAAGATGAAGGTGATTGCAGTCCAAGAAAGCAAGAACATCAAGACCTACCCCACCGAGAGATTGATCTCAGATCTCAAAGCTTATGAGTTCGAGATGGTTGAAGAGAAAGAAGAAGTGCCAGATGAAAGAACCACAACTGCCCTTACTGCCAGCACTTCTAAGGCTACAAACTTTGATCCTTCAACTCTTCTATCTGATGAATATATGGCTGCCTTTGCCAGAAAATTCAGAAAATTCATAAAGAAAGATGGAAGGAGTCCATCTTCCATCAGAAGACCACATCAGAAGACCAAATCTTCTGAAAGCAATGGAGAGTACCTCTGCTACAACTGCAGACAACCTGGGCACTTCAAAGCAAACTGCCCCTATCCAAGAGTGTCCAAGAAGCAAGGACATGAAGAAGAAAAGAAACCAGATGATCAACACAGAAGAAGAAGAGCATTCGTCTCAGAACAAGCTGAGAGAGATCCACTTTCTGAATCAGAGTCCAGCTCAGACTCCGACTCTGATGAAGCATTCTGCTGCTTGGATGCAGAAACTACAGACCTCTGCCTCATGGCACAATCAGATGATGAGGTATGCTCCACTTCTGACTCTCTTTCTTCTTCGGTAGGCACAGCCTTAAATGATGATCCAATGTCATCATTTTGGGAAGAGTTCCAAACTATCCAAGCCACTTATTCTTTGGTTAAAGAAGAGAACAGTAGGCTGAAAGTTGACATCTCTGATCTTAGGAAAGAGACTGAGTGCAAACTTAATCTCTTAACTGAGGAAAGAGATAGACTGAAGGCTGAAAATGAGTCTCTTCTGAAAAGAATGAGAGACATTGAGGAACTTGAGAGTAGATATAATAGTCTTCTGAAGATGCAATCTTCCATGAAGAATATTGGTGACTCTCATAACTTCACCTCTGGTCTTGGATATGTTGAACCAGAGTCTGGTGAGCCTTCTGTAAGGCCTAGCACCCAAGTTGCTAAGGCTAAAAAGGTCATAGTGCCACAGACTCTGAGCCCCATTTGCCATGCTAGTACTTCTGGTACTAAAGTTGTTCATGAGAAGGTCATACCAGAGAAACAAACTCTAAAGGCCAAACCAAAACAAATTTTGAAAACTAATGAATATGGCAGAAACCCTAACCAAAGGAAAAGTTTTCAGAAAAATAATAATCAAAGGCCTAACTTCATCAGACAATCTCATGACAACAGTATCAGAAACTGCTATCAGAAAGGCAGATATCAAGAGAAGAATAACTATAGGCAGAAGAGGTTGTCTGGTCAACCTCAGAAGCCTAAAGTTAAGCGCTCCTCTGATCTTGATAGTATATGGGATTTCTTTCCAACCAAGAAGGCTATGCAGAAGTATGCAAACAGAAAGCATGATCCTCACAAGCATCTGCCCAAAGTGAATCATACATCTGTTTACTACAACTACCAGGTGGACAATGGGTACCATCCACCAAGGTTTCAGTTGATGAGACCAAAATGGTACCAACTACCAAGACTGCATTACCCCCCAGGACCCAACATTGCTTGGGTACCTAAATCTTCCTTTTAATCTTGCAGGAACTGTGTGCTGGAGCCATCTCAGAACAAGAATGGTATATTGATAGTGGATGCTCCAGGCACATGACAGGTGACAAGAGTTGCCTATTAGAGTTCCAGAAAATCAATGGACCCAGAGTCACTTTCGGAGGAAATGACCAGGAAGGGCAAACAAAAGGAAGAGGGAAGCTGATCAAGAACCAGATAATCATTGAAGATGTCTCATATGTCAAAGGTCTGAAGTTCAACTTGCTGAGTGCTAGCCAATTCTGTGACAAAGGCTACACAGTTGAATTCACCAAGACCTTATGCTATGTCAAGCATGAGACAAACAAAGAAGTAGTTCTTACAGCCAAGAGAAGAAAGAACATCTATGTTGTTGACTGGCAAACAGCAAAAGATGGAACCTGTCTGATAGCTAAAGACAATTCAAAGCTAAGCTGGGACTGGCACAAGAAGCTTAGCCATCTGAACTTCAAAACCATCAACAAACTGGCAAGGGAACACATTGTAGATGGTCTGCCTGACATTGTCTACAAGAAGGAGACCCTCTGCAGTGCGTGTCAGAAAGGCAAACAAGTGAAGACCTCATTCAAACCCATAGCTGGAGATCTTTCTACTTGTCCTCTAAATCTGATCCACATGGATTTATTTGGACCAGTTGAAACTCCCAGTGTTGGTGGAAAAAGATATACTCTTGTTATGGTTGATGACTACTCAAGATATACTTGGACTGTGTTTCTGACCAAGAAAAATGAAACACTCCAAAAGTTGCCATCTCTGCTAAAGCAACTTCAAACTGAGAAGAACATGAAGGTCAGGACAATCAGATCTGACAGAGGAACTGAATTTGTCAATAAGGTGATCAAAGACTTCTGTGATCAGAATGGCACCTTCCATCAACTTTCTGCTGCCAGAACACCCCAACAAAATGGTGTTGCAGAAAGAAGGAACAGAACTCTGAAGGAAGCTGCAAGAACTATGATTGCAGAATCAGGACTGCCCATCAGATACTGGGCTGAAGCTATCAACACTGCATGCTACACTCAGAACAGAAGCATGATCCACAAGAATCATCAGAAGACCCCCTACGAGCTGTGGAAAGGAAGAAAACCAAACATCAGCTACTTCCATGTGTTTGGATGCAAGTGCTACATTCTAAACAATGGAAAGGATAATCTGAAGGTATTTCAAGAAAAAGCTGATGAAGGTGTATTCTTAGGCTACTCAAGCTCAAGCAAAGCCTATAGAATACTTAACAGGAGAACTCTACAAGTTGAAGAATCCATTCATGTCAAATTTGATGATGGTACCTCTGCAGAAGAATTATCAGAAACCCTGCAGAAGATCAACCTTGAAGACAAGGGTTCAGAACCATCAGAAGAGGCCATCAACAATCCTATATTCTCAACTCCTCCTACCAATCCAGTTCTGATAGACAAAGGTGAAGATGAAGATGATGTATCAGAAGATGAACCATCAGAGTTGCCTAGACAGCAATTGACAGAACCTGATCTAACTTGGTTAAGAGATCATCCTCCTAATCAAGTAATTGGTCAAGTTACCAGTGGTGTTAGAACCAGATCCGCATCTAGAAGAGAAGCCATGTTCACCTGCTGCATATCCCAGATGGAACCATTGTGTGTAGAAGAAGCTCTAGAAGATTCAGATTGGATCAATGCAATGCAAGAAGAGCTGACACAGTTTGAAAGGAATGAAGTGTGGAAACTTGTTCCCAGACCAAAGCATCAGAATGTCATTGGAACCAAATGGGTATTCAAGAACAAAGCAGATGAAGAAGGCAACATTGTAAGGAATAAAGCAAGGCTTGTAGCAAAGGGATACTGTCAAGAAGAAGGCATAGACTTTGATGAGACCTTTGCACCTGTAGCAAGACTGGAAGCAATCAGGATATTCCTAGCCTATGCTGCCTACAAGGACATCAAAGTCTACCAGATGGATGTCAAGAGTGCTTTTCTGAATGGAGAACTTGAAGAGGAAGTTTATGTTGAACAACCTCCAGGTTTTGTCATTCCTACTCAATCTTCCTGTGTCTACAAGCTTAGAAAGGCCCTTTATGGTCTTAAGCAAGCTCCCAGAGCTTGGTATGACACATTGTCCCTATTTTTGGTGAACCATGGGTTTACTAAAGGAAAGGTTGACAAGACTCTTTTTCAAATTTCTGTTGCTAACCATATTCTGTTAGTGCAAATTTATGTTGATGACATTATATTTGGAAGCACTAATCCAGAATTATGCAAGAAATTCTCTCAAGTTATGCAGAAGAAGTTTGAAATGAGCATGATGGGAGAACTCAGTTACTTTCTTGGATTACAAGTCAAACAAGTACCAGAAGGCATCTTTATCAACCAAGGAAAATACACCAGAGATCTCATCAAGAAGTTTGGAGTAGATGGAAAATCTTCAGTCAAAATTCCTATGAATGCATCTCAAGGAATTGGACCAGATGATGAAGGAAAAGATGTTGATGCAACAACTTATAGAGGAATTATTGGATCTCTCCTCTATCTGACTGCAAGCAGACCAGACATAGCTTTTGCAGTAGGAATCTGTGCCAGATACCAATCAAAGCCCAAGGAGAGCCATCTAGTTGCTGCTAAGAAGATTATCAGATATATCAAGGGAAATCCAAATGCAGGACTATGGTATCCCAAGGGAGGTAACTTTGAACTAATTGGTTATTCTGATTCAGATTTTGCAGGTTGCAGATTGGACAGAAAGAGCACCTCTGGTCACTGTCAATTGCTAGGAGGGAGACTTGTCTCCTGGTTTAGCAAGAAGCAGAATTCAATCTCAACTAGCACTGCTGAAGCTGAGTATATTGCTGCTGGAAGTTGCTGTGCTCAATTACTCTGGATGAAGCAACAACTCAAGGATTATGGAGTGCAAGCAAAGGAGATCAAGTTGCTGTGTGACAATACCAGTGCTATTGCCATCACTCAGAATCCTGTGCTGCATTCAAGGACAAAGCATATCGAGATCAGACATCACTTCATCAAAGATCATGTGGAGAAGAAGCACATTTCAATTGAGCATGTTCCAACTGAAGATCAGCTGGCAGATATCTTAACCAAACCTCTCTCTGAGGCAAGGTTTAACAAGTTGAGAGAAGAACTGGGAATGATGGATGATCTTCCCAGAGATACATGAATCAGAGTTGCAGAAGTATCAGATGTGGATTCATCAGAACACCCCATCTCTGATACCTAAGCTTTTGTCCATCAGAAACTTGAATCAGAGTTGCGAAGATCAGACTTGGTATTCATCAGAGATCCCCGTATCAGAACCCCTGTTTCTCTGATACAAGGGCTAATGTTTATCAGAGTGGCTGTGGACTTAGAAAAATTTTCTAAATTTCGGGCGAGACTGTTCAATAAACCGGAAGTTACCATTTTACCCCCGGTAGTTATTACCACTTTTGGAAAACGGCTTTCCGCCCACAACCCATTTAATGCGACCTCGAAACCCCAAATTATATCAAACGTCCACTAACCCACACCCATATACACCCTGTCTGAAAACCTAAACTGCCATTGCATCTCATTTCTCCTCACATTCAAGCTATCTGAAATCTCAAACCTTCATTTTCTCAGAAATTCCTTTATCTCAAGATGAAGTTCATCAACATCACGGACCTTACTGATGCTGAAGCCAAAGCCCTAGTGAGCAACATAGTCACAGGGATGAAGGTAAACATGTCTTCTCTGCCATTGTTGGCTGAAAACAAGAAGATTATGAAAGCTGTCATCGAGGGAATGCACGACTCTCAACTAACGAAGATTGTTGCTCATCCCTACGAGCACTTCAGCAACATTGATGTGGCTGAATTTTACCTTAACGCCTTCATCTCTGACAACACTATCCACTCCCAGGTTCAGGGCAAGGATCTGAAAATCGATGCTGACGCACTCAACGAGTTCTTCCACATCAAGCTTGATTCTTAGGATATAGACACTCCAAATCTCATTGATCTTGAAGATGTAAATGTCTCAGTTGAAACATTTGTGCACACCTACTGCCGGGAGGATGCAACCGGAGTAGACAAGCTGTACATGAAGAAGAATGTCCTGAAGAAGGACTTTGAAAGGCTTATGAGCATCATGCACAGGTGCTTATGGTGCAAAACTGGGTCAACTGACCAGATGAACAATGCCAACTCCAAGGCCATCTATGCTGTTCACAGGGGAATGAACATCAACTGGGGAAAGGTACTGTTCCAGTCCATCTCTGAGTCAGTTGCTAAGAAAGACAAGAAGACTGGCCTGTTCTCAACCAAGATGGGCCATGGACTTCTGATATCCAGACTCATATCAAATGTCAACATAGCGCTCCGAGAGGCTACTGAAGTCAACCACATGAAGACCATCTTCCTCACATCATCTCCCAAAATGCATGTGGCTGTTGCTGCGGAACTGAAGAAGGTAAGCAAACTTGAGCAGAACAGGGGGAAACAGGTTGAAAAACCTAAAACTACAGCCAAGAAAACAACACCAGAGGAACCTGCACTTGAGGTTGATGCATCAGAGGAGGTTGCATCAGCTATGGCCCCTATCAAAAATTTGAGACAGAAGAGGAGAAGAAGAGCTGTAATTCAGAGTGACTCTGATAGCTCAAAATCTCCTATCAGAGTGCAGAAGAAGAAGAAGAAAAAGATCAGTTCACCCCCCAAGGAGTCAGAACCTCAGGGGGAACCTGCACCAGAACTGGCTACTGCACTAGTGATCTCTGACGGTCAGGGGGAACCTGAATCAGAGATCCCACCCATTTCTCCACCAGATCAACACCTCACTCTATCTCCACCAGAACATCTCACCACTCAAGAACTGGACCCCGTTGCTGCTCTAGAAAGACAATTTCAAAGGGTACTCACTTGGAGGAAATGGAGGATGGGACCTCTGCAACAGATTCTTGCTCAGGCTGCTACTTATGAATCTGAGGAAGTTGAAGTCCTCAAATGGGCAGGTACTGATGATGTCTCTTTATGCTTCGACCTTCAATTCTTACATTCTGTTCTTGAGAAGAAGAAGGCAAGCCACAAAGGCAAGGAGAAACTGACTGCTACCTCATCAGAAGATGTTGTCATACCCTTATCAGAACACGAGGTTCCCATCTTTGAAGAATGGCTCATCGAAAAGAAGAGGAAGGAATCACTGAGAAAGTATCCTTATCTCCCTCACTTCCATGGAGAACCATCTTCTGTCAATGACCTAGCTCTGACAATGAAGAATCTGATCAGAGAATGGAGAGCATCTCAATCTGAAGAAACCATTCTTGAGGTAATCCCTAACTCTCCATCTCCATCTCTTCAAATTGTACCAGAGCCCCATACCTCACCTCCCAAATCTTCGTCCCCTACACCCACAACACCTAACTACACTCCACCACCTTCACCTCAACCACCATCACGATCACCCACTCCAACACCCAAGAAAACCCCATCTCCAATCCATCAGAAATCCCCCTCTCCTCACAGAACCCCAACCCCTTCACCTAAGAAGCCCTCACCCAAACAACCATCACCATGTAAACCCCTCACCCCCATCAGAAACCGTTCACCATCACCACCACCATCTCCAAAACAATCATCCTCTCAACCTCTACCCTCACCCCAGCTAACACCTCTTCAGATTTCATCTTCAGAGCCATCTCCTCAGGCTCCTCCTCAATCCCCTCCTAAATCTGATCAAGTTCTAGCCACCAGTCAAGCTCCTCAAAGCTTCATGGCTGAGATAGAGCACGTGGGACTCCAGCTTGTCAAGGGTATGGACAAGATTCTTGATGCTGAGCATACCACAGACAACCATCTCACCGTCTATAGTGAAAAGCTAGCAGAAGGGATTAATGTGCTGCTCAAGAATGTAGGCATCATTGCTATGGCATTTGAACAGCACAAGGACAAATCTGCAGAAAGTCTAGGAAACATTGCTAAGGAAGTAGATGGAATCAATGCTGTCCTCTTTCATCACTCCAAGGCCATTGAAGAGCAGGATAAGGCCATTAAAGACATCTCTGACTCGATTGATGATCTCCAGTGGTCCTCTGATAAAGCTCGTCAGGAGTTTCAAGATGTTGAAGGACTATGCAAGGACAACAAAGAGTTTGCAATCAAATTGATAAATAGTGGAAAGGACAGAGATCACAAGTTGACTCTCCTTGAAGCTACCACAAAAGATATCCAGTCTGCTGTGGACAAACAGAAGGAAATCATTGAAGGGCTGGCCTCTGTAACCCAGACTCTGCCAACTGCTCTTGAGGTCATTAAGGAAAACCAGGCAACAGAATTCTCGAAGATTGGACTTCTACTTGGTGATCTTGCTGATGCCAAAAAGGGGGAAGATACCAGAGATTCTGTAATAGCTATCAGAACTGCAGAAGGATCAAGCGCCAGAGCTCTGACTCCCATCTCTGGTACCCCTGATCCTGCTATATACTTTGAGAAGACCAGGCAGAAGCAGATTGCTGCTGGTATTCATAGACCAACCCCTCCTCGCTCCAAGAAAGGGAAGAAGAAAACTCCTTCACTTACTCTGGCTCAATGGCTCAACAGTGACCTAGCCAAGCCTGATGCAGCCCAGTTCCAAGAAATGAAGAAACACATGACTCCCCATCAAAAGGAGAATCTGATTCTAGATAAGGATGGGCTCATAATAATTAACCATGGTGGGTCAATGCAAGAAGCAGAAGACTGGTGGCGAATGAAAGTGATCCCTGGCAAGGACATCTCTGAAGCCATCGGAAACTACCTTGACTGCAAGCTTGAACCTGCCTGGTCAGAGTGCCAGAACCCAAGGAACTTGGCCTCCATCAGAGCAAAGGTAAATGCTGATCTGAAGGAAATTGAGGCAAAGGAAGCTGATCTAGAAGAGGAAGATATCTAAACTCTATCCTCTTGTTGCTTTAAATATCTTTCATTAATAAGATAACCAGCTTGCCTCTATTTTGCATGGCAATTTCAAATTATTTCTATATTACATTCTGATTATTTGTGCTCTGATATCTTGTGTCATTTCTTATCTTATTTGCGTGATTGATTGTATCTTACTCTTGCTATCCTCCTATGCCAAGTGCCCACCAAAATTTTAAATGGAAGTTTATTTTTAACTTATTCTCTTTATGGTGAAAGGCACTTCTCTGGAGATAGTTTAAGGGTTTTGGCATCATCAAAAAGGGGGAAATTGTAAGGAATAAATGTAATTAGATTTTGATGATGCTATAAGATTAGAATTTTAAAGTACCCCCAAATTAGATTTTATGTATTAGAATTTTCAAGTGTAAGTATTAGTGTAGTCGACGGTCAGAGTTGCTCTATTTTGGATCAGATCAGAAGTGCATCAGAACTGCTCGACCAGACTTGCTCTATGAGAACTGCTCCATCAGAGTTCTCTTAGCAGAAGTCCATCAGAGTTGCACCATGAGAGTTGCTGATTAACTTGGACATCTGATAGCCGATGAGAACTACAGATCAGAGGTACTCATCAGCGGACCTATCAGAGTCAGAGTTCAGTCTGAGATCAGAACTCCATCAGAACTCAACTTATCAGAAGAGCCTGATCAGAGCCCGACGAACACTTAGAAGTTTTCAAGCAACATCCAACAGCTCTGAATCCAACGGGTAAAAACATCCAACGGCTACAAGACTGTGCATGAAAGGAAAGCATTTAATGCACATTAAATGAGCCTGATACGCTGAAGGATTGATTGCAAATGATTGACCAAGAAATCCGGGAAGATATATTATAAAAATAGAAACCTTCCAAAACGGCGGTCAAGTCAACTGTACGCGCATTTAATGCAGTTGTCTCCTCCTCCAACGGGCAGACAACCTCAGTATATAAGCTACACACCGAAGAACAGAAAAACAACTTTGCCACAACTTTTGGTCATCATAATTCAAGCTCTCTTGAGATTCAAATTCTACAATCTTCAACAAGACAAGCTTACGTTGGGAAGATTCAAACTCCAAATCTTTCATCCCCAACAACGAGCAAAGTTCATCCTGTTCTTCAACACTTCAAGAACTTCATCAAACATCATTTGTGAAGAAGCAAGTTGGAGGAAAAACTTTGTTTTTCAAAGGATCTTCTGAAAAGAAGGGCGTCCAAGTAACTGCAGTAGTGAAGTGGTGATACTTCCGGGAAGCTGAGTGAAAGGATCAGCCATCAGGACGTGGAACTGCATCCTGGGTGGCATCTAGGCTTGAAGAAGACGAGGAGTGCTTCTTAAGTGCTAGGAATTAGCTTTGTAACTGATCTACTTCAAAGCTAGTGGAACAGTGGACTAGAGGAACGTGTTGTTCCTTGAACCACTATAAAATATCCGGTGTCATTTACTTTACTGCAATTTATATTTCTGCACTTAGGATATTAACTGATTAACTCTAAGACTTGGAATCTGTGTTCAGCAGATCTTGTTTTCAGAGTTATCAGAAAGGCATTTGCTTTAGTGTTCTTGAGGCTACCCGGACAGATCAGAATCCGCTGCCAAGGCCAGTTCTGATATCAGAACCAGCCTTTCTCTGTCATCAGAATCAGACCTTCTCTGATAAGTCAGTTTTGACTTTGAGAAAAACTTGAAAAACCGATCAGTCTATTCACCCCCCCCCCCCCCCTCTAGACTGATCACCATATTAAACGGGACCAACAGGTGTATTCATTCATTTTGGGCTTACACACCCAACATAACATCTTGATTCATTTAGGGCTTACACACCCCGTATAATCTTAGTTCGTGTAGGGCTTACACACCCCGCATAATACTTTACTCTTTTAGGGCTTACACACCCCGCGTAATACTTTATTCGTTTAGGGCTTATACACCCCGTATAATACTTTGTCCATGTAGGGCTTACACACCCCGCGTAGTATCCTTTATTCGTTAGGGCTAACACACCCCGCGTAATACTTTATTCGTGTAGGGCTTACACACCCCGCGTAATATTCTTTATCTCATTAGGGCTTACACACCCCGTATATAACCTCGTATACTCATTATATACGAACAATCATAATCTATCAACCTCGGGCTAGTCTTCATCAAGACTCCCCGGGCTGCCTTCATATAGTCTAGGTAGACTCTACCATTTCCTTTGAGTGTGACCGTAGTTCATCACTCATTTTAAGTTCATGCCTATCTAATTCGACACTATAGATAGCACATACAATTAATCACTACGGATTCATATCACTTGATCATATCAATAACTCAAGTATTCCTTACTTCACATTTAACCACTTTGCCTATCCACATAGGTATCCATATATCCCTTTTAAGATCTTATGGAATCACACATTTATCAACATTTGCCTATATCACACTAATCCTCTATATCAATTCAATAATTAATATATTTCAAGGATTTCTTCTCTCATCCATAATATCTTTGCTTATTCATCTTTGTAATATCATGTATCAATCTATATGACCACATAACAACACATTTATTCACATTGAAGTATATCATTTAATCCCATCAAAATCATAATTTGATTACTTAGGTAATCTCATGCTCAACTCACGAGTTATAGACAATATAGTCAGTTATCCTCACCTTAAATATGTCCAGCAAGGTTGCCTATTGAAGCCCCGTCGTTAAACCTTCGATCGGGAATGATCTGAATCCACCTTGGCTGGCAGAGGACAAAAGCCGCCCGGCTTTTGCAAGAGCTGCCCGGCTTTCGGGTTCTGCTGCACGAAAACAGCACCTAGAAGTGGCGGTTTCCGGCGATTTCGATTCCTATCGATTCAACAACTCTTCTAAGTTAATTACCAACACTTTATATCATATTTCTACACTTTTAAACGTGTAGAACATCGCCTAAAATCCATCATATGATTTCTATAAAATCATATATGAAAACTATATAAAATGAGAGAACAATAACCATAGCTATGAGATTCTTACTTCTAGGACTTGTTTTGCCTGGATTGCTCCCCTCCTTGGCCTTCTTCCTTCTTGATTCTTGGTGGTGTGTGTGTATAGAGCTCTCAAGAATTCCCTCCCTCTTTCCTAGCTCCCATACGTAAGGTGCAAAAATGAGAGGAGAGGATGAGGCTCCCTCTCTTATCCCTTCTCTTTTTAGTTGGGTTCATGGGCTGTTTATTTTAATTAATCCGGCCCGAAGCTATTTATAATTTAATTCTCCTGTTGATTGTGGTCTACACTTTATACGGAATACCCCGAATTAAAGTGTAGGAAGCCCTTCACCCTCATACTCGCTATTTTCGGTAAGTTGGGGAAAGAATGCCACTTTGTTTACTCGGTCCATCCCAAATGACTCTTTTTTTTTTTTTTTTTTTTAGACCCGGAAGGCAAACCACCTATGTCGGTGGGGCAAATGCCGGGGAACATTTGCCGAATTTTATTAATAAAGAAACAGAAATACAAATAGAGAGGGGGACCAAACCAAAACCTCTCCAGAAGAGGCATACCTCTTCGAAATACATGGAATAATAAATTTAACACCAGATAAGAATAATTTCATTGAGGGGGCTAGACCTGACCCAATGAAAAATACAACCACCTGAAAAAAAAACTGAAAATTGGGGGGACCAAACCTGACCCAATAAGAAATTACATAATTCTAAAGAAACTTAATCCTAATTTATCAGCAATTACAGAACGTCTAATATGAGCAGGCAAATTTTTAATGTTATTGAAAATAGTGTGATCCTCCAAATTTAATTTAGACAAAAAATGCGCAGGCTTGTTTATTTCCCTCAGAATATGTCCGAATGATAAGCGGCCATCAACCATCCATCTTCTTAGATCAACAAGGAGCCGCTTCCATCTCCCTTCCAGAACTCCACCCAGAACAGCATCGTAAACCAGCTTAGAGTCCATTTCAACTTCAAAATCGCTTAATCCCATTTGCATCGCCCAGGACACTGAGAAATGAACCGCTTTCAGTTCAGCCTCCATAACCGAAGAAGCTGCCATAGGAAAATGGATAGCACCCACAAAATCACCTGAACGAGATCTAATCACAGCTCCACCTGAAGCACGAGTCGGATTAAAGGATGCATCTACACTCAACTTGAAGTTCAGAGAAGGTAATTTCCAACTGATAGCACAGATTCGTTGTCTCTTGGATCTAAACGAATTAGGAATTATGTGTTCTTCAAAAAGAATTGAACTGGGGTTTCCTAATTTGAGTTTTGTCAAATAAGCGTCTGACCACATTCGAGTATAAGACTTGATTTGATGGATAATAACTTGATAATCAACCACTTCATTCATCTCCCCCCATCTAATCTGACAATATATTTTCCATAAATGCCAAGAGATAATTCCTGCCATATTATGCTTGAAGATATCAATTAGAGTTTTTGATCCTGCCTCCAGCCACCAAGCAATTAGCATCTGCCGCATAGTGATAGTTCTAAAAGGAATAGGAATTTCAAAAATTCCAAGAAAATATTTCCAGATCTGCCAGCTATAGGAACAACTAAGAAGTACATGATCCATGAATTCAGAGTGATGACTACAAAAGGGGCACATTGTAGGAAAAATCGGGAGATTGAATCTTCTCAAATTATCCGGGAAAGGTAAAATCCTATTAAGAGTCTTCCATTGAAAAATCTGAATTTTGCTTTGTTGATGTTTATTCCAGGTATGTCTGAAAGAGAAAACTTCATTCCTAGTTCTCCTGATTTGCTGAAAGGCTGATGATAAAGTGAACCTACCACTGCTTTCAGGTATCCATATTAGCTGGCCATCACTATCTTGCATACTTAATGTTTGACCCAGAGTATTCACTTTGCATATTCTCTTCCATATAGCTGAATCTGCATGCTTAGGCTCCATATTACCACCCCTTGGGTATCTAGCTTGACAAAATTGTGCCCAATTTGATTTCCCTGACCTCCAATTCCACCAAAGCTTTAAAGAGTAAGCTTTTTCTATATCAACTAAGGATCTCAGACCCAAGCCACCTTCAGAGAAGGGCAGACATAAATCCTTCCATCTGATCCACTGATATTTGTCTTTGTTAGCATTTGATCCCCAAAGAAAGTGAGACATTCTCTTTTCCAAACATCTACTAACTGCCTTAGGAAGAGTGTCTACTGCTAACAGGTGTAATGGAAGGGTATTTAGGACATGCTTGATTAGCACAAGTCTACCTCCAAAACTGAGATTTTTTTGTTTCCATGTAGATAGCTTTTTATCAAAAGCCTGAAGAATTCCTTGACAATAACTCTTTCTGTTTACTCCTTTGTGCAGGAAGGATCCGAGATATTTCATTGGCATATTGATCTTGTTCATTCCCAGCAATCTCTCCATGTTCCTTATCCTAGCCAGAGAGGTTTTCCCACAACCAAAATTACTCTTGTCAAGGTTTATAGCTTGCCCTGAAGCTTTTTGATAAAGCCTTAGAAATCTATTAAAATTCTGTATAGACCTGGCCTCACCATTAAGAAAAACTAGTATGTCATCAGCAAAGCATAAATGGGTAATCGAGTGACCAACTGGCCCAATCCAGTATGGCTTAATCTGGTTGGCAGAAACAAGACTTTTCAATCCCCTAGAGAGTGCTTCTGTAGCAATAATAAAGAGATAGGGTGAAAGAGGATCCCCTTGTTTAACCCCTTTATGAGGCTGAAAAAATCCTTTGGGAGAGCCATTTATAAGTACTGAGAAGTGAGTAGCCTTAAGATGGTTCATCACCAAATTGACAAATTCTACTGAAAAACCAAATTTAAGAAGAATTGCTTTTAAGAACTCCCAGGACAACCTGTCAAATGCCTTTGCCATGTCCAATTTGACAATGATATTAGTGCCCCTGATCTTTCTATCAATAGAATTCACCATTTCTTGAGCAACCAGTATATGTTCAGATATGTCTCTCCCCTTCATGAATCCTGCCTGCTCAATAGAGATTATCTTAGGCAGAATGCCCATAAGCCTATTAACCAAAATTTTTGTGCAAACCTTGCTGACAAAATTAGAAAGGCTAATAGGTCTAAAATCTGAGAATTTGGAGAAATTATCACTTTTTGGAATAAGAAGAATCAAAGCACTAGCCATGGCCTTAGGAATAGAGTTCCCTAAGAAGAAGTCCTGAGCTGCCTTAACCACATCATCCCCCACTATAGGCCAACAATGTCTGAAAAAAACCCCATTGTATCCATCAGGTCCTGCAGCACTATCCTTATCCAAGCCCCATACTGCAATTTTAACTTCCTCAGAAGAGGGAAGAGTCATTAGCATAAGATTGTCATTTCCATCTACTAATTCTGGTATGTATTGCAGGACAGCATCAACATCTTGAACCCCTTCCTCTGCAAATATATCTTCAAAATACTCAACAGCAGCTCTCCCTATATCATCAGGCGTGTTACATAAATTCCCAGTTGCATCTTTAATTGCAGGTATGAATTGCATCCTTCTCCTAATATTGACATAGGCATGATAGAACTTGGTATTAGCATCACCCTCTTTTAACCATCTAATCCGAGCTCTTTGCTTCCAAAATTCAGTCTCCTGTTTGTGCTTAGATAGTAGTAAAGCCTGTTTAAAGGACCAATTCTCTCTATGTGATTCAGAGGGATGAGATTCATATAAGACCTCTGCCTCAGCCACATCAGTCTCCAGTTTTTTAATATCTTGGAATAAATCACCAAATGAATTTTTATTCCACAACTTAAGAAACTGCTTTAGAGATTTCAATTTGTTATATAGACCTCTCATGCCCCCAGTAGTTGGAAAAGAAGCCCAAGCTTTACTAACAACCTCCAGAAAGTTTGGGTGGGAAAGCCACATGTTTTGAAATTTAAAGGCCTTGGGTCCACTAACTAACTGATTTTTACATTGCAGCAAAATAGGGTTATGGTCTGAAGAGCTTTTGCTAAGATGGTTGATCTGAATATTATCAAAAATCCCCAGGAAGGAACAATTGACCAGAACTCTATCTAGCCTTCGCCAGACTCTACCATTTGCTCTCACACCAGTCCAAGTATATGAAGGGCCATGGAAAGGTAAATCAACAAGATCACAGTTAGCTAAACAATCTTTAAACTCGGTCATATGATTCAGAATAGGGGTACTGTGACCCTTGTGCTCATCACTATTAGCTATTGCATTGAAATCACCTCCAACAAACCAGGGATCTTTGTTTGCTTCAGCCCATCCTTCCAAAAATTGCCAAAGATTTCTTCTTCCAATATAACTATGACTCCCATAAATAGCAGTAAACCAAAATTGAAGAGAATCAGCTAGGATCTTCATGTGAATAAACTGACCCCCAGTAGAAATGTCATTGATAACCAGCTTAGACTTATCCCAGAATAACCAAATTTTATTATCAGTACAGAAGAAAGTAGACTGCAGGCCTAATTGCATAGCAATCTCATTTATTTTATCAGAAGAAACTACAGGTTCAATAATAACCAACAAACTAATATTCCACTGTCTTATTAGGTTTCGTAGCCTTGGACAGGAAGAAACAAGGCCACGAACATTCCAAATAAGACAATTCATCATGGGAAGGCAGAAAAAGCTTGGGCCAGCTTTTTAGCTGCATTCCTAGTTATTCTAGGAGTGACTGGTACTACCTGTGCAGGTTTCTTCTTTTTCTTCCTTGCTACTGTAATAAAACCTTCACTGTCAGTGCAACATTGTGATACCAGGTTTGCAAGAAGATCATCATCTGTCTGTTGTTGAGAAACTTTTGATAACAGAGCACTCACCTTCTTGGTAAGTTTATTTTGCCCTCCCTTCCATGCTTGTACATCCTCAATAAAACATCCATCACCGTCAGATGAGTATCCTTTAGCAGATGTGGCTGGATCATACTTATTTATTTTTTCCATCTGCATTAGGTTATAATCATCCTTGGCCTTCTTAACCTGATAAATTTCTGCAGGTGGAATCCCTTCCAGCAGGGAAGCAGAGTGGCTTGAAGGTTGTACAAACTCAAAAGGCTCTGCTGCTTCCTTCAATGGCTCCAAAGATTGTGTATAAACTTCTTCAGCCTCCGTATCACTGCCTATCTCAACTTGGTCTCCCTTCACCCCTGTAGAAGTGGAAGGAATGTTTGCCACATCCAGTTGCTGAATCACAGGCTGTAGATCAATTAACTTTCCTTTCCCTTTATCCATAGAGTTTTTTTTATGGTCATGTTGATCACCCAATTTCCCCTCTTCTTTCACTCCATCTGTAATAGTAATAGGTTTCACTTGTTGCTTTGGTTTTGCTACCCACTGCTCAGTAAGTGTCCCTCCATCTGGGACCTGACCCATAGAAGAAGAGGTCTTCTTAGGGCAAGAGTTACTAGAGTGACCAATGTGAAGACATTGTCCACAGTAAAGGGGCCGGTTTTCATAAATCACAGACTGGAAAAAACCTTTGGATCCACACTGGATCCAAATCTTACTTGGCATTTCCTTAGATAAATCCACTTCAACACAAACTCGAGCCAGTGAAGGTCGAGAAAAAGATGCAGTAGGTGCATCAACCTTTAGAGGTCTCCCAATTAATTTAGCTATATCAAAAAGAGCCCTTTTATCATGCAAATGAATTGGGAGAAATTCCAAACTCAACCAAATTGGAACAATCGGAGATTCCACGTTAAACTGGAAATCCGGTGTCCACTTGGAGACACGCATCACATTCCCAAAAATATCCCATATTTGCCGATTCCAACACCGAAGGTAATCATCCTCCAATTCAAAACGAATTAACACATGTTTTTTTTCCAGAATACCTAATTGAAATTTCCCTTTGAATCCAATCAGTTCAAAAGCCCTACGAAGTGTAGTCATAGCAGGTCTTCCTTTGAAAAAGTATCCGATCAGTACCCTCAAATGATTAGCTGCAAGGATCTTCACATCTTCTTGAGGGAACGTGATTGAGGGCACTCCCTTATAACGAGAAGGGACTTTTTCAGACAAACCAGCCTCTATACGATCCCCTGCAACGACCGCTGCAAAGGACCTTCCCCCCCATGCCTTGTTTTCCGGCGGTGTGTGAGTCACCCCCGCCGAAGAAACCGCCGTCATTCAGGAAAACTCCTTCGAGAAAATAATTAATGATATCCCAAATGACTCTTATCCATTTATTTATATTATTTTAGGCTAGTGGCCTTAATAGGTCGGTCCTAAAATGTATTGGATGGTCCTCTCCACTATTCAGGCTCATACCCAATTATATTTCTATTACTAGTAAGTGGACTCAAATAGTCTCTCGTCTTATTTCTCTACCTTATATTCGGCCCAACTGTTATATTTTACTTACTTCCTCATCCTTGGGCTTTTTATTTAATTTATCTTGGTCCAAGAATGTATATTAGTTAGTTCCTCCCCATGTTTGGGGTCCGACCACAATTTAATTAATCGGTATTAATTTAATCAATTAATCATTTCTAGTATGATCAATATACTTGTAGCTAGTTTTCAAGGTGAACATACATTCATGACTTTAACTAATTATCCTCATCGAAATTAGTATTTGTACTTTCACTTAATTAATTTTTTTTTATCAATGGATTTAAAAATCCAAGTTTAAATTGGGAGCGGTGTTACAAGTTCACCCCCCCTTAACAGGAATTTCGTCCCCGAAATTCACGTCGCGGTTTCATTTTAACCGATGTCACACTATTCCAAGTTTCTACGTTGACTTGATCTTTTTATAACATAGTTTAACCATTTTATCATTGTTGTCCTTAGACATTTTCAGTCATACTGACGTACCCTTTTGGTTTATTTCATTTAGATGCTACTCCATCTAACTACAGAATAACAAGTCCTTCCCCACTTGGGCGTCAATTCTTTCTAGAATTCCCAAGTGGCCTTAACTAGTATAGGTTTAGCATACCCCGTTGTAAAACTTACTTACTCGCATACCGTTATGTAGTTGGCCCGTTGGCCCGTGTTCATGTTTCATTTCATTCATCGTTAGCACGACACCGTCCGTAGGTCTTATCATCCTTTACGAGATTTGTCACCGCTATCCGAGGCCTCGTCGGGCCCTCGGGCCGGAGTCCAACATCCCGCCCCTGGACTCATACCTATCATCCCGTAGGAAGGTAAGGTCCATTCGGGGTCCTATCTTAAGTGTTACCGCTGACGGAGCCTCGTTAGGTCTCCGATTCGGATTCCACCCTTAAGCGTAGTTACATTACAAGTCCATGCTATCCAACCCCGCTCTCTAGAGTCGGGAAGGGCCATGGTCCTTGCTTATTACCATAATTCAACCGGCTATCCTCAAGGACTACCGAAAACACCCGAAGGTCAATCCTATATCTAGGATCAATTTATTATTCACCTTATCTTGGGTATCCCTTAAGGCCTACCCCTAGTATAACTTAGAGTTCATACATGTCCACCTTAGCATCTCTTGAGACTACTCAAGGTTCAATGTTTCACAATTCGAATCCTTAGGATTAATCCTACCATTATTCGTATTTACCCCCCGGCTAGTATCTTCATACTAGTTGGGTAGATCAAGGATAATCGAGTCCTCAACCCATGTCGTCTTTCAATACCTCATCAAGATACAAACCAAAGACGAGCCTTAAGTCTATGATTGATACATCGGTTTAGTCACCTCGGGTCCTCCCTTAAGGACTGCCCGGAGCATGACCCGAATTTCATTTCCTTACAGTAGTGTGAACTGTCTCCTCTCACACCGCGCTTCACGTGGAAGCGGCCCCATACTTGCCCGGTAGCTATTGCTACAAGAGAGGCTCTCGCGTGTCAAGTACCATCATATTGGTCTTATTTGTGTCGAACTATATTCCTCGGTGATAGTCATTCACCGGTCTCACCCATTGTTAAGCCTTACATAGACTCCCCGTTAACAATTACTTACGTCAAGCTCTAAATGCTCAATTACAACTCGGAGCGTAGGCCGTGCCCTTATTTCCCCCGAGTTCTCAATCTCCCGTTTAATAGCCAACTCTTTCACCATGTTTCTCAAATCATTCTTTATCACGGTTATTCCCTATGGGGTTCAATCGTACTCAACGATATTAGAACTCACATTCAATTTCCTTCATTCACTACTATCGTCGTGTAATAGTGTGTATTGGCCGTCATATCGTTTCGGTTTACAAGTGCCCCTCTCACACTTGCCTAATACGTCTCCTCATTAAGGATGATTCCATCACCCTCCCCGCTCAACTTTAATGTCCTTACACCTCAAATCCGTGCAAGACACACTCCCCTTCGTAACGATATGTTTCAATGTTTAGAAGATAGTTCGGCTCAAAACATATGAAAGGCATCCGGGCTTCCCATAAACTGCTCGGTTTTCAAGCTTGGAGAATAATTCACCAGAAATTACCCAAATGTCGGCCGGTTTCCATGAAAGCCGGCCGATTTTTATACCCAAAACACGGTCTCCGATTAGTTTCCCCGTAAGCCGGCCGGTTTCCATGAAAGCCGGCCGGGGTTTGGCAGCGTAGCTTTAATCCCAAAATTTAATCCAAAAGCCAGCCGGTTTCTGTGAAAGCCGGCCGGTTTTCATCCCCCGAAGTTTAATTAAACATATTCAATCCAAACGCCGGCCGGTCTTCGTCAAAAGCCGGCCGGTTTTCTCTGCCGCAGGTCAATTCGATTTATTTGTCCTCAAAACCGGCCGGGCTTTGCCAAGGCCGGGCGGTTTTGAGCGTTTACAGAACATCCCAATTCCCGTAAGCCGGCCGGTTTTTACAAAAGCCGGCCGGGTTTCGCCGCCGTAGGTTAATTCCAATTTAATTCATGCATAAGCCGGCCGGGTTTTACCCAAAGCCGCCCGGTTTTCGCTATTCCCAAAGGTGTTCCTCGTTTTCCCTGCCAAAACCGGCCGGTTTTCCCTTAGGCCGGCCGGCAATTGACCCCTGGAACCTTTATTACTTAAATATGCGTTTAAATGAAGTTTCTAATAAGGATTACCTGTACGGTGGTCGCGTCCATGCAAGAATTTGCCTCCTTCCCCGTGTGAACTCATCGTTGAGTTCTTCTTTGATTCCCGGAGTGTATGTTGCTCACATTATCCCCTCTATGTCGTGTGCTCGCTTGAGACGGCCCCGCTAGGTTCATATCCCCCATGGTTCCTTCATTAGCTCCCGAAGTAGTGTTACTTCCCCGTTGAGGACAATGGAACTTCATGTGTCCCGTATCCCCACAAAAGAAACACCTCTTTGGTTCACGACAAGTCCCGTAGTGGTACTTATCGCAATTATCACATCTTCGCACCCTAGGACTAAAGGATTTCCCTCCTTGGGTCACGGACCCTTGATTGTACGTTGACGGTGGCATGGGCATTTTAAAGCTTCCCTCCACCCCGATACTTTGTCTTTTGCTTCGATCATGGGAATCATTAATTTCCCACATCCTCTTTCTAGCCTCCTCGGCATCTTTAGCCTTTCTTTCTTCCCACAACTCTTCCCCAATAAGGCCTCGTGTCACCACCTCACTAAAAGTCATGTTATTTTGGTACGCCGCCCTCTCACGCACTTCCAATTTCAATGCGTTCCAGAAGTGGTCGACCATTCGGTTCTCATTCTCTGCATATTCAGGAAGATATCTAGCCAAGTCTCGAAACTTTTGCTCCAATTGTTTGACGGTGTACTCGTCACCTTGTTTGATGGTAGTGTACTCCCTCCTCTTTTGATTTACTTCAAAGGAAGAGTAGTATTGTCTATAGAATTCAAGCTCGAAGTTGTCCCACGTGACGTCTCCGTTGTATTTCCCCTTGACACCCTCCCACCATGTTGAAGCTAATCCCTCCAACATTCTAGTGGCAACTCTCATCTTTAGGTTAGGTGTCAATTGCATATCATCGGCTGCCTCATTAAGCCTCTTAACCCAATCATCGACCTCAGATATATCCCCCGTTCCATCGAACGGTTTACATCCGAGCGCCCTTGCCTCTTTAAGATATTTAGAGACCCTTATAATGGGACTCTCGGTACTTGGATTTCTAGTACCCTCTCTATGTGCCCCGCACGCATCACGACTGCCCCTCTTGGGAGCCACCTGCTCAACTCGCCTCTCTTGGCGTTGGTTCTTCCTTAGTTCACGTTCACGTTGGTATTTTTCAAATACCTGACTAATTCCATCCAAGGAGACATCATTGTCCTCCTCACTAATAAATTCATCACTCTCATCATATGAAGTTTCAGAAGGTTCTGTTTCGGGTTTATACGTTGAGTCTTCTTCGGACTCCCAAGACCTATACTCGGTCTCAAACTGTGCGTTATCCCTCATTTGGATCCCTTGGCCTCCTCGGCCTCTCCCTTTTTCTCTAGATACTCTAGAGTTTCCCCGGTTGACATGCCCTGTTTCTCCCGGTGCATGCCCTATCCGATCATTCCTAGTCATCATGCCTCCACCTCGCATTTCTGAAAGAAATTTTTGGAATGAGTCATCAGACTCGCTTCAATGTCAACTGACAGATAAGTACTTAAGACACCACTTGGCTCAAATCACCGCCATACCAATTGTTAAGGGGCCCGTCTTAACAATTAGAGACTTTGCAACTCAAGTACCAAAGGCTCTTTCAGTACAAAACTTTTATGCTCATGGTTTCAAAAATCATTTTGAAGAAAACACTTTTGAGGAACTTTATTATGAAGTTTATGGACTAAGGCTCTGATACCATTTAATTGTCACGCCCCGGTCTGGCCGGACGCGCTAACAACCGCCGCATAATCCGATTAAGGCAACCGCAGTTCACCTTACTCGAACCATGCAAGGCGTACATGAATACCATTCACACAAGTACATCCATAAACAATCATAAATAAAGCATTTCAAATATACGCAGCGGAATACAAATACTTTTAAAAAGTCAAAGGCCACACAGGGCGAACATGAGCACGCAGGCTCCCGAATCATTTATAAATTAAAATAGTTCCATGAGCATTATTTTATTTATATCAAAATAGAACTGGAAGAAGCACGAACCACGTCTTCTCTCCATAGATCACCCGAAACAACGGGAACATGAAGCAAGCTCTAGCTTCTACCTGAAAAACTGTGAGGTGGCCTCCCCCGTGAAGGGGAGGTCAGTACTTGGAAGCATTTGACAAGTACAATGACAACTATACTGAATATAATTCATGTTTCAAACACAAGACCCTCAACATAGGGTGATACTATATTATGGGCATAACCTACAGCTACCCCATTTCAAATCACTTGTATAGAATATATATACCAAGTCAAAATAGTCAACCCGTAGGTTCATTTGTATTTCAAAACAATTCCCTTCGTATAGCCCTTGGCCTATTCATGCATATAACAATCTCGGGAGGTTACCCCACCCCTAGTCTAAACCCCACTCCATCGAGAGGGTTACACAATTTATCATTTGTACTCGTCCACGTTGGACTTACCCACCCTACGGTGTATTCATTCATTTTGGGCTTACACACCCAACATAACATCTTGATTCATTTAGGGCTTACACACCCCGTATAATCTTAGTTCGTGTAGGGCTTACACACCCCGCATAATACTTTACTCTTTTAGGGCTTACACACCCCGCGTAATACTTTATTCGTTTAGGGCTTACACACCCCGTATAATACTTTGTCCATGTAGGGCTTACACACCCCGCGTAGTATCCTTTATTCGTTAGGGCTAACACACCCCGCGTAATACTTTATTCGTGTAGGGCTTACACACCCCGCGTAATATTCTTTATCTCATTAGGGCTTACACACCCCGCATAATACTTTGTTCTTGTAGGGCTTACACACCCCGTATATAACCTCGTATACTCATTATATACGAACAATCATAATCTATCAACCTCGGGCTAGTCTTCATCAAGACTCCCCGGGCTGCCTTCATATAGTCTAGGTAGACTCTACCATTTCCTTTGAGTGTGACCGTAGTTCATCACTCATTTTAAGTTCATGCCTATCTAATTCGACACTATAGATAGCACATACAATTAATCACTACGGATTCATATCACTTGATCATATCAATAACTCAAGTATTCCTTACTTCACATTTAACCACTTTGCCTATCCACATAGGTATCCATATATCCCTTTTAAGATCTTATGGAATCACACATTTATCAACATTTGCCTATATCACACTAATCCTCTATATCAATTCAATAATTAATATATTTCAAGGATTTCTTCTCTCATGCATAATATCTTTGCTTATTCATCTTTGTAATATCATGTATCAATCTATATGACCACATAACAACACATTTATTCACATTGAAGTATATCATTTAATCCCATCAAAATCATAATTTGATTACTTAGGTAATCTCATGCTCAACTCACGAGTTATAGACAATATAGTCAGCCATCCTCACCTTAAATATGTCCAGCAAGGTTGCCTATTGAAGCTGTGACACTTGAGATTTAATATAAACGGATTAATAGTACTACTCATACCAACAAGATGCATCTCCTTTTAAGGGAGCTCATCACCAAGAACTTCAAAGTTAAGCGTGCTTGCACGGGAGTAGTCTTGGGATGGGTGACCCCCTGGGAAGTTTCTCAGGGCGCGCACGAGTGAGGACAAAGTGCGCGTAAAAGGCTAGTGGTGGTTTGTGAGGACAGTACTATTGGTCCGGAGTAATTACCTCGGGTCCTGCGGGGCCGGGGTGTTACAGGTGGTATCAGAGCAACCCTGCGACAGTGTGCTGACCCGTTGGATATCGGGCGGGCACTTAGCGGGGGGAAGATTCTGAGATTTGATTGAGATTTGAGATTGATTTAAGGGCGCAACGAGGACGTTGCGATCCTAAGTGGGGGTGATTGTGACACTTGAGATTTAATATAAACGGATTAATAGTACTACTCATACCAACAAGATGCATCTCCTTTTAAGGGAGCTCATCACCAAGAACTTCAAAGTTAAGCGTGCTTGCACGGGAGTAGTCTTGGGATGGGTGACCCCCTGGGAAGTTTCTCAGGGCGCGCACGAGTGAGGACAAAGTGCGCGTAAAAGGCTAGTGGTGGTTTGTGAGGACAGTACTATTGGTCCGGAGTAATTACCTCGGGTCCTGCGGGGCCGGGGTGTTACAAGGTCGGTCCTAAAATGTATTGGATGGTCCTCTCCACTATTCGGGCTCATACCCAATTATATTTCTATTACTAGTAAGTGGACTCAAATAGTCTCTCGTCTTATTTCTCTACCTTATATTCGGCCCAACTGTTATATTTTACTTACTTCCTCATCCTTGGGCTTTTTATTTAATTTATCTTGGTCCAAGAATGTATATTAGTTAGTTCCTCCCCATGTTTGGGGTCCGACCACAATTTAATTAATCGGTATTAATTTAATCAATTAATCATTTCTAGTATGATCAATATACTTGTAGCTAGTTTTCAAGGTGAACATACATTCATGACTTTAACTAATTATCCTCATCGAAATTAGTATTTGTACTTTCACTTAATTAATTTTTTTTATCAATGGATTTAAAAATCCAAGTTTAAATTGGGAGCGGTGTTACATGTTGGGTATGTGAGGATGATGGTTGAGGTTGGGTGATGTCATTATGCAGCGCCGGGGTGTTCCTGAATTGCTGTGCCCGAGCGGTTATTGCTTCGTGCACCCATGGTTTAATGGTGGAATCCATGAAACGCTGCAAAATGACTGATAGGTCGGTAGGGTCAGGGTTACCGGTTACAGGGGTAGTAACCGTTGTCACAGCATCAGTAAAGATTACTGAAGTGTGGCCTGCAGATAATGATGGAGATATCTGTTGAGCGGCAGGACTTCCGATCATCATCGACATATCTCCGATCGTTGAGGACAAGTAGAGTGCACCTGTTGTGTGCAGTGGTGTGAGCAGTGTATGTGTCCTAGAAAAAGTGGAAAATGTTGGGATGGTGGAAACTAGACTCAATGTGCTAGAAGGAGGGGTAGTGGTCTGGGGCGGAAGACCACAAAGTAAATCCTCAGCTGCTTCGTAGGGAAACAGCGAGGTGGGTATAGTATCCCCTATATGTGAAACTACTACCTGTTGGGAGGCAGCAGAGTAGCTGGGTGAGGCTTGTGCATGCGCAGTTGGGCTAGATGCTGCGTCTTCTACTCGGAGACTGAAAATATCAGCCTCTGCACCTAAGGGGTTAGCCCGGTTTATGGTGTCTAGGTCAGAGCAGCTGCCATACAAAGCTAACTCTTCTACCAGATTGCTTGCGGTTTGCACTCTTTGCACAGGAGTAGATGATGAGGCAAGGTCATGACGCACCTTGGAGCGAGTCTCACTGATGATATTTCCTTGAGTGTCCTTGATTTGGTGAGACTGCTCTTGTGTTGTAGCCCGAGAAAGCCTGATAACGAGTCGTCCTTTCTTAGCGCGGGCTTTCTCGACTTTCTTGCCCTTTGCCTTGGCATTGTTGTCATCCTCATCATCATCATCGTTGTCGTTCTGAGCCTTGCTCCCAGAGCCCTCATCGTCAGCGTCTTGTGTTGTGGCTACGCTTGGCGAATCATGGGTAGTCTCTTCAGCACGGGGGTGGCCCTCAGCAGACATAGTCTGATCATCATGGGGCCGGCTTGCCACTGGTCTCTGTGGCCGGGTTGAACTCTCAGGACCCTCACTTTCTCTCGGCTGACTCCCCGGGGTAGGCTCAGGGGGGTTTATCTGAGCCATATGGAGTATGACACCATTCTCCTCGCTGTAGTGTATAACATGTGGGTCATTGCGACCAGCTAGCAGGAGGAGAGGGACAGGAATAGGTAATGGTACCAGTGAGCGTACCTCTGGCATTCTCTTCAGATATTGGAGGGCTGGAGTGCTGACATTCTCAGATGATTTGCGCCTTTGAATCGTTGGAATTGTTCTGCAGAAGTGTCGCACCAGCAGTGAAAACCATCTCATGTATGGCAGATGTTTGATCTGATCAGTGTCAAACTTCCTTCTTCGCATTTCCAGAATGTCACCCCAAATGAGAGAGGCGAAATCGTAGTTCTTCATGAATGTGATGCCGTGGAAGATGTAGATGAGGTAGCCACTGCATTTGTCAAAGCCGCTGTGCTTGGAAGTGCAGCACTTGTTCAGAGTGGTCAATAGTGTCCTCCACGGTCTGGGTAGCCGTCCTGGTTTGATAGCAGACATTAGTCGGAGAGGCTCAGCGTGGCCTAGTTTGATCATGTCCTCAAAGATTTGCGCTTCTGAGGCCAACGCATCATAATGTTCCTCCTCTGGGATCTGTAGCACTTGTTGGACGAACTCTTTTGTGATTGTGACTCTGGTGTTGTGGATCATGGCAGCTAGGACGTCATCAATTTGTCTGCCATTCGCATCTACGTCCTTGTCAAGTGTACCCCAGAATTGTTGGAGATACACCTGAGGGACTTCAGCGTTTTCGCTCAGTGCCTTCCACAGCTTGTGTCCTTTCAGAATGGAGACGACCACGTCATCTTGGCATGAGAACACCTCAGGGTCCAACTGTGAGTTGTTTTCCTTGATTGGGATCCATTGTTCCCTAGCATAGATCATGTTAATTGGAGTGTTGGCAGCCATTTCAGTCTGAAAATGATAAAGAGATTAGAGCATATGATCAAAAATGGTTAAGTCCATCACTTCTGTTCAATTGGGCCCTTTATTGTTTTTTTTTTGAAAAGTGGGGCCCAATTAAAAAATGATTATATGTCTTGGTCAAAGTTGGGCCTGGATTCAGTATGTTTGGCCCATTTGAGAAACTTTCCGCTAAGGGTTTGATTCTGGGCTGGGCTTGTTCAAATACGCACAGCCCAAGTGTTTGGTAAAGTCTAGAAACGCGCAAGTCCCCAAGTTGCGCAATCCTGGCAAATAGCGCAGGCATAGAGATCGCGCAGGGGTTGAGGATCGCGCAGGGGTTGAGAATCGCGCAGGCAGGCTACTGCGCAGGTCTTTGGGATCGCGCAAGAGGCTTAAATCGCGCAACCTGCTATATCGCGCAGGTGTGTAAATCGCGCAAGGGTCGAATCGCTCAAATCAGATCGCGCAGAGCTCACAATCGCGCAGAGGTGGTTTTCGCGCAACGGTGAAATCGAGCAGGTGCCTTGGGTTCGCGCAAATGTTCGAATTGCGCACACCAGATCGCGCAGATCCCACAATTGCGCAGGGGGTGGTTCGCGCAAGACCAGTAAATCGCGCAACAAGCCCAAATCACGCTAAGAATTCATCTGTTCATCGTCTCCGTGGAATACCTGTGAAGTAATCAAAATATGTGCAAAAATGGTAGCTTACCGGTTGGCGAAAATCGATTTGAGCGTTGAAAATCGAAGAGCTTTGAGGGAGAGGATCGCGCAAGGTAGGTGGAGAGTTTTGAGTAGAAGTGAAGTGAGGAAGAGGTTGCGCGTTTTGGGGTTTTAAATAGGCCCGGGAGATATTTCAAAGTGTAACGGGCCCAAATCAGTCTGATTTCAATTTAAAAATGCTCCCCCTCAACACTTGCTTCTCTTTAAGAATGAAAATTTTAGCAAACTCCCCCTCAAATTTTATACAATTTAGAAATGCTCCCCCTTAAATTGTGAACAGTTTAGAAAAGCTCCCCCTCAACTTATGAACAATTTTGAACAGCTCCCCCTCAATTTATGCATTTTTGAAAAATGATGCATGAAAGGAATGAGATGCATGGGAAAATTGATGCATGAGAGAGAGAAAAAAAATGTGATGCAAAGATAACAAAAAAAAACAAAACATGAAAGCACACGCACACACACAGTTCAGAGTTACTCATTCGTTCAGGTTCAACATCCCCAGCTTAGAGATTAGGAAATTGAATCTCTTCTCATCCAGGGCCTTAGTGAAGATATCAGCCAATTGCAATTCCGTAGACACAAAGTACATGTCCACGGTGCCTTTCTCAACGTGATCCTTTATGAAATGATATCTGAGATCAATATGTTTCGTCCGGGAATGATGGACAGGATTGCACGTGATGGCTATTGCACTTTGAGAGTCGCTGTAGATCGGGATGTGTGAGGATGTGAACCCGTAGTCTTTCAGTTGGGTCCTCATCCATAATATCTGTGAGCAACAGCTAGCAGCCGCGACATATTCTGCCTCAGCTGTAGAAGTGGACACACAATTCTGCTTTTTGGAGGACCAACACACCAACTTATCGCCAAGAAATTGAGCACCGCCAGATGTACTTTTCCTGTCTAGCTTGCAACCCGCAAAGTCAGCATTTGAGTATCCAACAAGGTCAAAGCCTGATTCCTTGGGATACCAAAGGCCCAGATTGACTGTTCCTTTGAGATATCTCAGTATTCTTCTAACAGCATTCAGATGTGATTCCTTCGGATTTGCTTGAAAGCGGGCACACAGGCAGGTTGCAAAGACAATATCTGGTCTGCTAGATGTGAGATACAGCAAGGAACCGATGATAGCCCGATAATTGGTAGCATCGACTGGTTTCCCGGAAGGGTCAGAGTCGAGCTTCTGTGAGGGAGATATAGGGGTTTTCATCGTTGACTTGCTGTCCATTTTGAAGCGCTTTAGCATATCGTGGATGTACTTGGACTGATTTATGAAGATTCCATCTGGCAATTGCTTGATCTGAAGCCCTAGAAAGAAGTTCAACTCTCCCATCATACTCATTTCGAACTTGGTGCGCATCAGATTGCTGAACTTTTTACAGAAATTTGGATTCGACGAGGCAAAGATGATGTCGTCCACATAAATTTGTATCAGCATGATGTCACCCTTGTGTCTTTTGATGAAGAGAGTTGGATCTATCTTTCCCTTTGAGAAGCCTGATTCCACAAGAAAATCTGATAGTGCTTCGTACCAGGCTCTCGGTGCTTGTTTCAGACCATATAAGGCTTTCCTCAGCTTATATACATGGTTGGGGCGTTCAGGATCAACAAAGCCGTCAGGTTGTGCAACGTAGACTTCTTCTTTCAGATCTCCATTCAAAAATGCTGTCTTTACATCCATTTGATACACCGTGAAGCTCTTGTGTGCAGCGTATGCTAGAAATAGTCTGATGGCCTCAATCCTTGCCACTAGTGCAAAGGTTTCATCGTAGTCGATTCCTTCTTGTTGATTGTAACCTTTTGCAACCAGGCGGGCCTTGTTTCTCACGATCACACCGTCCTCATCCTTCTTGTTCTTGAATATCCATTTGGTGCCGATAATGGTTTTCTTGTAAGGCCTTGGCACCAGGGTCCATACTTTCAATCTTTCAAACTGGTTCATTTCTTCCTGCATCGCAATTACCCAGTCCGGATCAGCCAATGCGTCAGTCATCTTTGTTGGTTCTTTCTGACTCAGAAAACATGAGTATAAGCATTCATTGACTGATGCCGTTCTGGTTCTGACTCCTTGAGATGGATCTCCAATTATCAGCTCTGGCGGATGTGCCCTTGTCCACTTTCTCTCGTGCTGTAGAGGCTGTGGAGTTATGATTGGATGATCAGGGTCAGAATATTCTTGCTCTGGTTGTGCTTCTGAGGTTTCTTGCGTTGCAACTTCCTCAGTTTGATCATTAACAGGAGAGTTTGGTTCTTGTTCAGCTTCATTATCTGTATGCGCAACATCATTCTGAGTAGGAGTGTTGGTTTCTTCAGTGGTTGGAGCAGGTAACAGGGGGTTCTGAGTGGTTGTAGCATTTGTAGTTGGTGCTGCACATGGTTGGCTGTAGAAATGCTCAAAAAGAGAATCCAGAACCACATGCTCATCTGATCTTGTCTCACTTCCCTGCCCTCCTACTCCAGAAGATGATGGAGTTTTATTGTTTGCAGAGGTTGATGGTTCAGAAAGAAAATGTTCAGAAGCCAAGTCCGCCATTTCATAGAAGCTCACATTGATGCTCTCCATGGTGGTTCTTCTGTCTTTCAAGTATACTCTGTATGCCTTGGAATTGGTAGAATATCCAATGAATATCCCTTCATTTGCTTTTGGATCAAGCTTCCCCCTAGCATCCCTGTCATTCATAATGTAGCATTTACAGCCGAAGACGCGGAAGAAGGCAATGTTAGGGAGCCGCTTGAACACAATCTCATAAGGCGTCTTGTCAAATCTTTTGTGGATCACCGTCCTGTTCTGTGTGAAGCAAGTCGTGTTGATAGCTTCCGCCCACATGAAGTGAGGAAGCTTTGACTGTATCAGCATGGTTCTGGCTGCTTCCACCAAGGTTCTGTTTCGTCGTTCTACAACACCGTTCTGCTGTGGTGTCTTAGCTGCAGAGAACTGTTGAGTAATTCCCTGAGCTTCATAGAATTCGATCAGTTCCTTGTTCTTGAACTCCGTCCCGTTGTCAGTTCTGATAATCTTCACATTCTGCTGTAGATAGTTCTGTATGGTCCTGATGAACGTCATGATTAAGTTTGCAGTTTCGTCCTTGGAGCGCAAAAACTTGGTCCATGTGTAGCGTGAGTAGTCATCCACAATTACCAAAGTATATTTGCGTCCACTGATGCTGTGCACGCGCATCGGACCACACAGATCCATATGTAGTAGCTCCAGGGGACGAGATGAGGAGGGAAATTGTTTTGACTTGTGTGAAGTTCTCCTCATCTTTCCCAAATGACATGCAGAACAATGATGGTTGGGGGAGTTCTTCAGAACAGGCAGTCCTTTCACCAACTTCTTCGAGGATAGGGAACTGATAGCTGGCAGATTTAAGTGTGAGAGACATCTGTGCCATAGATTGCTTTGTTCTTTAGATGCTTTGGACAGGAGACAGATGGATATGGGGGATCGTACCGATTTCAGATCAATGGTGTAGAGATTGGTTTTCCTCTGACACCTTAATAATGGTGTTCCACCCATATCCATCACACAACATTGCCTAGCATGGAATTTCACTTCCATTCCATTATCACAAAATTGACCGATGCTAAGCAAGTTGTGTTTCAGTCCCTGCACATACGACACATTTCTGATAGTGACGCTCTCACAAATGACATCTCCTATCCCGAGTATGGGCGATGAAGCATTGTTCCCAAACCTCACATTTCCTCCAAACCTTTCAGAATAGTTGCTCAGTAGTTCAATCTGTCCAGTCATGTGTGACGAGCAACCCGAATCAAGATGCCACACATGACTGACCTGCAAAACAAATTAGTTTCTCTTAGGTACCCATCGCCAGATGGGTCCTTCCTTATCAACGGTGAGCAATTGTTTCATCTTCTTTTTTATTTGGGATCCTAGGCTGGCTGGTTGAGAAGAATTTTTCATTTTTAATTGTTCTGCTTCAGCCTTAGGAACCCATTTTTGTTTTATTTGAATGATTTTTGGAGCGAGGGAACTTTCATTTGTCCTAAGTGATTGTTCAGATAAATGGTCTTTCAAGATTGGTTCACGTGATAATCTTCTCAGATGTTTGACTGAGTGAATCTTGAGAGGATACCTTAAAAATGGCAATTTGACCTCACTCTCAACATTCACCCTATCAATCTTGGGCTTATTTGCAACATTCTTAACAATCACAGGATCATTTCTTTTGCAAGAAGAAACAGACTCAAAACAACAACATTTCATTGATTTAATGCAATTCAGAGAGACACAATTAGTACAGCGATTCGAGACAGAAATCTTAGAACTAGAAGACTTAGGAGCCACTCTTTTAGCAAAACTAGTAGAAGGCTCACTAATGCTAGAACTAGACTTATTCTTAACATAAAATATGGCGCTCGACCGCTGACACTTATTTCTTAATCTCGACTCTTCTTCTCTCTTCTTCCTTCTTATTTTGTCTTCAATCCACTCTCTTTTCTTCTCGACTCTCTTCTTCACATCTTTCCCTGTCGGAGAATGAGACTTGAGGTGAGAAGAAGAAGTCTTAAAACTATCGCTTGAATTTTCAGAAGAGTTTTTAGATGTAGACGGGGAAGAGGATTGAGAAGCTGTATTAGACTAAGAGGCGGTTTTCAAAGAGGTTATTTCTTTTTAAAGTTCATCCTTTTCTTTTTCTAAAACCTGCTTTTCCTTTTCAAAAGATTCTTTTAACTCAGCAAACTTTCTCACCAATGGTGGAATGTAAGCTGGTTTCTCAATTGGTTCAGAAGTGGAAGCCTCCTCTCCGTCTTTCTCAACTTCCTTTTCAGGAGGATAGGTCAAGATTTCTTCAGCTGGGGTCAAAGGGAGTGCTTTGGTTTTGTAGCTCTTGTTTAACTCTGTGTAGTCAAAAGGAACCTCAACACCAGCCTTTGTCTTTCTCTTTTCATCCTCAAGGGCATTCGTTTCTTCAGCTCCAGTGAAGGCCATGAGTTTGGTCAATCCTATTTTCATGTATCTAACATCATAGAGTTGTCTACAGTTGACCTTTTTCAGATTCTGAGGATTGGTCAAACCCAAGCCTTCTTTGGCGTTATAGAAACGAGTGTCCTTAGGCTGGTTAAGGAAAATAGTCTGATCTGTTTGGTCCCTTTTGGCTAACAGATCCTCAAGTTCTTTGATTTTAGTATACAGAGCACCCCTTCTTTCCATTAGCAAATTATTGACACCAAAAAGCCTAATTCTTTCTTTTTCAGTTGTTCTAAGCTTCTCCGTCAACTCTTTCTCACTAGCACTAAGTCGCTTATTCTCAGTTGTGAGTTTAGTGATTGTTTTCTCTGAATTGATTATCTTAATGTTTGAGCATGTCTGTTTTTCACGCAGTTGATTATATACATCATACAACCGTTTGTAATTCACCTCTAGCTCCTTAAATTTATCATGCATATCTGTTCTAGAGCAGTTATGAATAGATGAATTAGAGGTACTTACTTCATTGTCAGCATTCCTGGTCTCAGCAGACAGGGCAGTCATTTCATCAGCATTGGTTGGGGTAGGCAGGTTCTTCTTCTCCTCAGCTTTGTCTTTCTCCTTATTCTCAGCATCCTTCTCTTTCTCTTCTTCTTCAACAATTGCCATCAAGGCCAGATTCTCTTCCTCATCAGAATCATCCATCCAGTGATCTTTCTCTGCCATGAGAGCACTCTTATCACTGCTTTCTTCCATTGCCAACAACATCTTCTTCTTGTTCAGATTCATCTTCTGCTTATAATATTCAGCGTCCTTCCTCCTCTTTGGCAACCTGCAATCCTTCATCAGATGTCCAGTCTTCCCATAATTGAAGCACTTTGGAGCATCCTCAGCATTTCCATTCTCAGAAGAATCAAAAGATCACTCTTTTCTCTTGTTGTTGCTGGAAGAGGACTTGCGGAGCCTGTTGTTAGAGGAGTTCTTCTTCTTTTGCATTTGGTTGTTGAACCTCGAGGTAAGAAGGGCTATCTGCTTCTGTGTCACGCCCCAGACCGCAATCCAAGCGCGTGTACAACCGCCGCATAATCAAGTGACGTCACCCGCGAGTCAACCTCACTTGATTACACAAGGCGTTCGAGAAAATAATCCATCCATACTCAGTAGTAAACATACATAACAACATCACATTTAAACCAATGAATAGCGGAAATATTCAACGGTAAGTCATAAGCCACAACCGGCCAATAACATGGGCATGCAAGCCCCAAAAGAATAGTTTATGACAAATAAAAATATCCATGAGCAATGTTTGGTAATTTGAAATAAAATGAGGAAGCACGAACCACGTCTTCCTTGATTGATGTCACCCGTAGAAAGGTGCAGGTAGCAAGCCCTAGCTTCAACTTGAAAATGGTGGGCCCCCCCGAAGGGGTCAGTACAAGTACCGAGCGAGTAGCAGGCTAAATATAGAATAACTAGCGTTTCAAGTATAAGACCCAAACATAGGATGATACATATACGTATAGTCCTTCCCCCAAGTTTGAAATACATATTAGTATACATACACTTGGAAATACCCGACCCGTAGGTCATTGTTTATTTGGGAAAATAATAGTAGCCAATATCCTTGACTTAAATCCCAACCCACCCATATACCTATGAGTGTATAGAACTCCTCCTTGGTCAAATAAATTATCATAAGGACACCGCCCGGTCCTAGATCATTAAATGTAATCTATGAGTTTTGAGGATACACGCCCGATCCTTGGGTACTCCACCCTATAATTGAGTTTTGAGGATAACCGCCCGATCCTTGGGTACTCCACCCTATATAACCGAGTTTTGAGGATAACCGCCCGATCCTTGGGTACTCCACCCTATATAACCGAGTTTTGAGGATAACCGCCCGATCCTTGGGTACTCCACCCTATATAACCGAGTTTTGAGGATTTAAACAGGGGGATCCCCTTTCTCCCTTCCTTTTTATTATTGCCTCTGAGGCTTTCTCTAGAGGATTGAACTGGCAGGTTTCTAATGGTCTTATCAAACCTTATTGGTTAGGGAAGCATGGGAATCCTATGTCTCATTTGGGCTTTGCTGACGACCTTCTCATCTTTATGAATGGGGACTCTAGATCGTTACTTAATTTTCAAAGATTTCTTACTCTTTATCAGGCTTCTTCTGGGCAAGCAGTCAATTTCAACAAAAGTCTCTTCATCTGTGGTAAACAAGCAAATTACAGAAGCCAGCACATTAAAGATTTGCTTGGTATGTCTAAATCTTCTTTGCCTTTGAAATATTTGGGAGCCAACCTGCATAAAGGGATTAATAGACATCATTATTGTAAACACATAATCAATCAGTTTGATTCTAAACTGAGTACTTGGAATCAAAGAAATCTGTCTCAAGGAGGACGACTTATCTTGATTCGTCATGTTCTTAGCTCCATTCCTATGCATCTCCTTGCAGCTGACACACTACCTAAAAGAATCATTAATATTCTTGATAAGAAGATGGCCAATTTTTTCTGGGGTGCAACTAATAACAAACATAAATATCACTGGGTAAAATGGTCTAAGCTTTGTTATCCCAAAGAGGAAGGAGGCCTTGATATTCGTGCCCTCTCTGACGTGGAAAAAGCTTTCACTTTGAAGCTTTGGTGGAAATGGAAAGTTTCTAATAACAACATATGGGCAGAATTTATAAGAGCAAGATATCCAAGAGGAGCAGATATGATACCTAGAGTGACTGATTCAGCAATTTGGAAGAGAATATGCTCCGTAAATACTCTGGCATCTTCTCTGGTGGACCCTTCAGCTCAGGAATTAATCTGGACAGATTCAAAAGATGGTCAATTTAATTTTAAATCTGCCTATAACTCTGTGAGACACAGCATGGGTTCTACTTTTTCATTTCAACATTTGTGGCACCCTAAACTGCAACTCAAATTGCAATTATTTCAGTGGAGACTTTTCAAAGGAATTCTGCCAGTCTGTGATAAGCTTATTCGCTTTAGAATCTTGCTAAACCCTTCGATTTGCCCTCTTTGCAGGAATAATGAGGATTCTATCACTCATGTATTCCTCCATTGCAAATACACTAGAGAGATTTGGAACTACTTTGCTCATATTGTGGATATTCATCTTCCAGATAATATTCAGCACATTCAACAGGTTTTCCTAGCCTGGTGGCTAGAGGCGGGGAGCAAAACTCTATTAGATATTTTCAAACATAACCTGCCTGGTATTATTTGTTGGAATATTTGGAAAATTTACTCAAACATTATTTGGGGATCTCTCTTGGCTCCTCCTAGGGTTGAACATCTCATCTGGCAGATCAAGTTATATACTCAAAATTGGGTTCTTAGCCTTTCGGATATGAAACTTTGTTCTATTGGCAAGGTTCTCTATGATGAATATCTTATTCCTAAGAGTTTTCATCTCTCTCAGAGAATTCTTAAACCTATTCGATGGCTAAAACCAAAAAGTGGGTTGAAATTGAACGTGGATGCCTCATATATACCTGGTAATTCTTCTGGAGGTGCGATTCTAAGAGACGGAAATGGCAACATGGTTGGCGCCCTCAGCTTTCCTATCTCAGCAAGAACGAGCTTAGATGCTGAACTCCAGGCTTTGATGATCGCGACGCAATGGGCAGTGGATAAAGGTTATACCCGCTTTCAGGTTGAGACAGATGCAGAAGAACTCTTCGACTATATCTCAGGTAAGAAGCAGATTAGATGGATGGAATCGATTGTTGATTTCAGACAAATGGCTTTTAGGAAAGAGCTTCGATTTGGGCATGTTTATCGTGATGGTAATGAACCGGCCCATCTACTTGCAGCTATACACCCGGCCCAGCTACTCACTTGGACTGATCCAAATCTCTTGCCGAACCCGATTAAAGCAGTAATTGATTTAGACTTCTTTAATATTCCCTCTTTTAGAAGGCTGATCTAATTTTTATGTATTTTTAGATTGGGTAAGGTTTGACCCCCTCAATTTTTTCTTAAAATTTTTCACTTCGTTGTATTTCGAGAAGGGATGCCTTCCGTGAAGGGGTATTGGTCTTGTCCCCCCCTTATTTGTATTTCTCTTTTTCTTTTAATAAAACCTGGTAAATGTTCCCCGGCATTTACCCCACTGATTTTGGTGGTTTACCTTCCGGGTTAAAAAAAAAAAAAAAAAAAAAAAAAAAAACCGAGTTTTGAGGATAACCGCCCGATCCTTGGGTACTCCACCCGACCTATGACTTACCACATATCACGCTAGATAGGGTCTATATCATATTTAGTCATTCATAACTAATTCACTACATAAAGCTTATGTATCACAATCCATGCAAATCCATGCAACCATATAGATGTATAATTAACTAATATCAACCGATATTAATTAATCCATTTACCATCGGTCAACGTTGTTGTTGACCGCCATCTCAAGTCTTACACTTATTAACTAATTCATCATATAATTAAGTTAATAACATCCATTGTGCTTCTTTTACTCTTAAAGCAAATATGCATTATATATAATTTCTCATATCATATTTCATGCATAAACAATTATTCTTTTCATACGCACTTAACTATGTTGGCTAATCACATGTTTAAATATCTTTTAAACATCATTATGAACACTTATAACATTTATTTAGGTAATCTTATAATTAACCCAAAAGTTATAAGATATTAAGCCGTCCACTCACCTTGAACTAGCGTATGAAGTTCTACCCTTCTTGGTTGAACTCCGGTGAAACTCCGGCGACTTTTGGTCAACTCCGGCGACAATTCCGGCGACTTTTCCAACTTTGTGAAATCACTTGAAATACCCCTTACAAGTGCCTAACAAGGTTTTATAATCATAAAACTCATATTAATACAAATAACCTCCAAAAGGTTATTTTCCGGTGAACCGGTCGTTTTGGCTTCTAAGTCCGTTTTTGGACGTAGAACCACCTTCCAACCCATGAATCCATACTTATAACATATGGAATCATACTAAAGGTTCTTCATATGATATATACTTCATATGGTGGAAGAAAAATAAAGGAAAAGTTAATATAAGGTCATTACCTTAATTGTTCACACTTTTCCCAACTTTTTCCCTCTTTAATCTTCTTCCTTTGAGCACTAAAGCTTGAGCTCAAATTTGCAGCAATGGAGGTGAGTTTGAAGCTCCTTCTCTCTCCCTTGGATGGTTTGGTCGAGCTCAATGGTTGGAGGGAGAGGGGATGTCTCACTTTTGTCATAATTGACAAATGAGTGAGGGAGGGGGGTCCTCCATGTACTTTAGATGCCAAAAGCACCTCCTCCACTCCTTCCTTTGTCAACTCAGCCACCTTCTTGTTTATTTTGAGCACACAAAAACGTGGGGTGGCCCCCACCCTTGTGGGAGGTCATCCCATTATGTCCCGATGTGTATAATCGGCCCCGAAAGTTGTATTTTTCGGACTGTTTTAAATATATTTTATTTTATCGGGTCAAATAAAATATATTATGTGCTCTTACTCATTAAGACATTTATAATGAATATACATTCCTCATATTTAATTTATACGCCTCCGAAATTCAGTTCGGGCTGTTATCTGTTAAATTACCAGTACCGGTAATTTGGGCCTCTTTTGACCAATCGGTCAACTCTGGACCTTTCCACGACCCAAGTAAAATATCCACCACCATATAAATATTATCTTGACCAAGATGAATAAAATATGCGGTCTCGGGAATGTTGGGTGGCCCCCGCTCCCGATGTGGGCCCCACGTGCAATTTACTATTCACGCGAAAGAAAATAACAAAAATTTACAACTTCGTAAATTCATTAATCCTTTAATAAGGTTCAATACATTATTTACATAGAAGTAAATATATTTGGGGACGGTGTTACAAGTTCACCCCCCCCTTAATTGGGATTTCGTCCCCGAAATCCAAGTATCTTAATCGAAGAGAAATGGGTATTGCTCCCTCATTGAGACCTCGGTCTCCCAAGTTTCTTCTTCGACTCGATCACTCCTCCAAAGAACCTTTACCATAGGAATTTCCTTATTCCTCAGCTTCTTCACTTGTTGGCCAACAATCTTCATTGGTTCCACCGCATATTGCAAGTCCTCACGGATCTCTACCGGTGGTTTCTCAAGAATATGAGATGGGTCTCGTATGTACTTCTTGAGCATCGATACATGAAACACGTCATGTATCTTCTCAAGTTCCGGTGTCAACTTGAGACGGTAAGCCACGGCCCCTATCCTTTCAAGGATTTCAAATGGGCCGATGTATCGGGGGTTAAGCTTTCCCCTCGATACAAATCGAATGATGCCCTTCCAAGGAGAAATTCTTAGGAAGACCTCATCACCGACTTCGAACTCCAACGGTCTCCGCCGTTTATCAGCATAACTCTTCTGCCGGTCCTGAGCAGCTTTCAGTCTATCCCGAATGATCCTCACCTTGGCCTTGGTGATCTCAACCAGCTCTATCCCTTCGAGTTTGGCCTCGCCAACCTCGTCCCAACACAACGGTGTTCTGCACTTCCTCCCATACAATGCCTCATATGGAGGCATGCCGATACTTGCTTGATAACTGTTGTTATAAGCAAACTCCACTAGAGCCAAATGTTTTTCCCAACTTCCTTGGAACTCCAAGGCACATGCTCTAAGCATATCTTCCAAAATCTGTATCACCCGCTCGGACTGTCCATCCGTCTGTGGGTGAAAAGCTGTGCTAAACTTCAGTTTAGTCCCCAAAGATGCTTGAAACTTTGGCCAAAATCGGGATGTGAATCGTGGATCCCTATCCGAGACAATGGATATTGGGACTCCATGTAATCTCACAATCTCCTCCGTGTATAGCTTGGCCAATCTTTCAAGAGGATAAGTAATGTTGATAGGCAGAAAGTGTGCACTCTTGGTGAGCCTATCAACCACTACCCATACTGCATCGTAGTTGTTCACTGTTCGTGGCAGCCCCACCACGAAGTCCATGGTCACATGTTCCCACTTCCACTCTGGGATGGCGAGTGGTTGTAAGAGCCCTGCTGGGTGCTGATGCTCTGCCTTAACTTGCTGGCAAGTAAGGCATCGACTCACAAACTCTGCGATATCCTTCTTCATGCCTGACCACCAGTAACTTTCCTTCAGATCTCGGTACATCTTAGTACCCCCTGGATGCATGGCATATGCTGAAGAATGAGCCTCCTCAAGTATAGCCTTCTGGAGCTCCTCATTCTTTGGTATGCACACACGATCCTTAAATAATAAAAGGCCGTCATCACGTACCCGAAAATTCTCGACGGGCCCCTCAAGGATCCGTTCGCGGATCTTCTGACATTCCTCATCAATGGCCTGACATCTACTGATCTCACTCAGCAATGTAGGCCTCACCTCGAATCTAGCAATGAGCGCCCCGCTCGTGGATACCTCCACGTGTGCCCTCAATGCCTGTAGACATGTGAGTAGCGTCCCTGACGACCTCTTTCTGCTCAGTGCGTCTGCCACTACATTGGCCTTTCCGGGATGATAGTCGATGATCAAGTCATAGTCCTTGATCAACTCCATCCATCTCCTCTGCCTCATATTCAACTCTTTCTGAGTGAATACATACTTCAAGCTCTTATGATCAGTATAAATGTGACACGTCTCCCCGTAGAGATAATGCCTCCAAATCTTCAATGCAAACACCACCGCCCCCAACTCTAGATCGTGAGTAGGGTAGTTCACCTCGTGTTTCCTCAATTGCCTAGAAGCATAGGCAATCACCTTACCGTTTTGCATTAGTACACATCCAAGCCCTTGGATGCTAGCATCGCTGTAAATGTCGTACCCTATACCTTGTATGGGTAGGGCCAGGACTGGTGCTTCGGTAAGTCGTTTCTTCAATTCAAGGAACCCCTTCTCGCACTTATCGTCCCATATGAACTTGGCCCCTTTCTTTGTGAGCTTCGTTAATGGAGACGCCAATACGGAGAATTTCTCAACAAATTTACGATAGTATCCCGCTAGGCCAAGGAAACTACGTATCTCCTTCGCATTCCTGGGTCTCTCCCAATCCATGATCGCTTTTATCTTGGCGTTATCCACAGCAACACCCGAACCGGATATGACATGACCGAGGAAACCAATCTCTTTGAGCCAAAATTCGCATTTGGAGAACTTGGCGAAGAGTTGCTTTTCCCTTAGCCGATCAAGTACAAGCCTCAAATGGTGTTCGTGCTCTTCCTCGCTCTTGGAGTATATCAAGATGTCATCAATGAATACTATCACAAATTGATCTAAGTATTCACTAAACACACGGTTCATCAAGTCCATGAATGCTGCCGGTGCATTGGTTAACCCAAATGACATCACAAGAAACTCGTAGTGACCATATCTAGTGCGAAATGCATTCTTAGGTATATCACTCTCCTTGATCTTCAACTGATGATACCACGATCTCAAGTCAATCTTTGAGAATACTATGGCCCCTCGAAGTTGATCAAACAAGTCATCAATCCTAGGTAAAGGATACCTGTTCTTGATGGTGACCTTGTTCAACTGTCGGTAGTCGATACACATTCTTAGTGTACCATCTTTCTTCTTTACGAAGAGTACGGGTGCTCCCCACGGTGAATGACTGGGTCTGATGAACCCGTTGTCCAGTAATTCTTGTAGTTGGACCTTCAACTCTTGGAGTTCGGCCGGCGCCATTCGATAAGGAGGAATCGAAATGGGTTTGGTTCCCGGCTCCACTTCGATTACAAATTCAATTTCTCTATCGGGTGGAAGCCCCGGTAGGTCCTTGGGAAAGACGTCCGGGTACTTGCACACGACTCGAACATCCTTGATGTCGACTTCTTTCTTCGTATCATCTACCACATATGCAAGGTATGCGTGGCATCCCTTACTCATCATCTTTCGTGCTCTCATCACGGATATGATACAAGCATTAGATTTCCCCCGATCTCCCTCGAAACATAGCGTGTTCCCTTGATCATCCTCGAGCTCCAACACCTTGGTGTAGCAATCTACCCGGGCATGGTGTTTCTCGAGCCAATCCATTCCTAGGATTGCATCAAACTCCAACATGCTTAGAGGTACGAAATCACAAGTCAAAGGTTGACCCGTCACTTCTACCTCACACGACGGATAGTAATGATTTCTCTCCACGTCGTCTCCTAACGGTGTGGAGACTAGCAACGTTTGAGTCATAGGTGTCAATGGCACGTCAAAGCCCTCGGCGAACGCCTCACTCACAAATGAGCGTTGTGCCCCGGTATCGATGAGGATCCTTGCACACCTACCATTGATCTTTAATGTTCCTACATTTATACACCATGTAAGATACATTTTCTAATGTTTTTACACATCTTTAGGAGGTTATTAGGCTCATACTAATGTTTGGAATCAAACGGGAGTCCAAACGTAGAAGAACGGGGCGGAAAAATCCGTTTTCCGGGTTCTGGGGTCCACGCACGGCGTGCCTGGGTGGCACGCACGGCCGTGCGTGCATCGGATCCTTCCTGTTCAACACTGCCTCCCAGGCACGGTGCCAGGCACGGCGTGCCTGCGGCCGTGCCTGACCGAATTCCTTCGGGGCGACACTGCCTTCCAGGCACGACGCCAGGCACGGCGTGCCTGCGGCCGTGCCTGGCCCAAAATTTTTTTTTTTTCTTTCTCTTCGGGTGCCACTGCCCTCCAGGCACGACGCCAGGCACGGCGTGCCTGCGGGCGTGCCTGGCCAGCAGTGGCTGTTTCCAGTCCGATTTGGCCTAACTCACCCGGTTCGACCCCGGGGTGGCCCGCACTCAATCTCAACGACGGATATGATCAAAGTAAGCCTAGAAATACATGGGAATACGTGTATTACCTGCAACGGAGTCCGGGTTTGCTCTCGCATCCGCCTCGGTCATCGCGTACACTCGGGCTTGGGTCCCACCTTGGTTGACGGATGCGGCATGACTTGTGGATGCGCCGCCTCTTCCCGTGCCGCCGTTTGACGGTCCCGCACGGTTCCTTCCCGTCATGGTCCCTCCCCCGGCTCCCGAGGCACTCTCTTGCATCAATTGAGGGCAATTGGCCTTCATATGGCCCGCATTCCCGCACTTAAAACACCTCGGTGGTTCATTGCACTTCCCAAAGTGTTGTTTTGAGCAATTGGGACATCTAGGTGGCCCCGAGTTCTGTGGCCTAGGTCCGTGCCACCTCGCATCCCTGTTCTTCTTTGCCGGTGGGGCCGGCGCCTTGAATGAACCACCGCCACCACCACCACCCCCGTGGTTGTTTCTTCGAGAATGATCGGGTGGTCCCGAATTATTCCACTTCCTCTTCTTCGCCTCTTCGGCGTCCCTTGCTTTCCTCTCATTCCACTGGGCCTCTCCAAGAAGACCCTGTTCCACCACCTCGCTAAATGACATGTGGCGAGAGTATGTAGCTCGGTCGCGGATGTCCAAGAGTAATGCATCCCAGAAGTGCTCCGTCATGCGGTTTTCATCAACCGCGTACTCTGGCAAGAACCTCGCCAAGGTTCTAAACTCTTGTTCCAGCTGCTTAACCGTGCCGCCATCTTTCTGTTTGAGGTTAGTGTACTCTCTCCGTTTCACATTCACCTCGTACTCGGAGTAGTATTGAGCATAGAACTCTAGCTCAAAGTCCGCCCATGTTATTTCCCCATGGTACTTCCCTTCCACGCTCTCCCACCACGTAGAAGCTATCCCCTCAAGTAGCCGTGAAGCGACAGTCAACTTCACGTCCGGTGTGATTTGCATGTCTCTTGATGCATCCTTCACCTTCTTAATCCAATCGGCGACAACGGTAATGTCACCGGTGCCGTCAAAGGACCTACACCCCAAGGCCCTAGCCTCCTTGAGGTACTTGGAGATTCTCACAACAAAACCTCCTTCACGCCCGCCTTGTTACGCCGCTGGGGTGGCCACGGAAGCTCCCCGGCTTCCTTGACCCGAACCACCACGAGAGCCACGCCTCGCTTGGCGCCTAAGGTCTCTCCTCAGTTTCTCCTTTTGATACCACTCTAGTAATTCGCCCATTTGGGCGAAACGGGCATCACTCCATTTCTGAAAGAAATATGGGTGAGTCATTAGACTCCTATAAATGTCAACTGACGGAAGAACGTTACAGACACGTATTGGCCCAAGTCACTACCATACCAATTGTTAAGGGTACCGTCTTAACAATTAGAGGTCTTGCAACTTAAGCTCCAATAGTCCCATAAACGTCAAAATCCAATGCTCATGGTTTTTTGGTAAAAACTCTTTCGTAAAATCTCATGTGAGAGGTTGATTATATAGTTTAGAACTGAGATGGCTCTGATACCACTTAATTGTCACGCCCCAGACCGCAATCCAAGCGCGTGTACAACCGCCGCATAATCAAGTGACGTCACCCGCGAGTCAACCTCACTTGATTACACAAGGCGTTCGAGAAAATAATCCATCCATACTCAGTAGTAAACATACATAACAACATCACATTTAAACCAATGAATAGCGGAAATATTCAACGGTAAGTCATAAGCCACAACCGGCCAATAACATGGGCATGCAAGCCCCAAAAGAATAGTTTATGACAAATAAAAATATCCATGAGCAATGTTTGGTAATTTGAAATAAAATGAGGAAGCACGAACCACGTCTTCCTTGATTGATGTCACCCGTAGAAAGGTGCAGGTAGCAAGCCCTAGCTTCAACCTGAAAATGGTGGGGCCCCCCCGAAGGGGTCAGTACAAGTACCGAGCGAGTAGCAGGCTAAATATAGAATAACTAGCGTTTCAAGTATAAGACCCAAACATAGGATGATACATATACGTATAGTCCTTCCCCCAAGTTTGAAATACATATTAGTATACATACACTTGGAAATACCCGACCCGTAGGTCATTGTTTATTTGGGAAAATAATAGTAGCCAATATCCTTGACTTAAATCCCAACCCACCCATATACCTATGAGTGTATAGAACTCCTCCTTGGTCAAATAAATTATCATAAGGACACCGCCCGGTCCTAGATCATTAAATGTAATCTATGAGTTTTGAGGATACACGCCCGATCCTTGGGTACTCCACCCTATAATTGAGTTTTGAGGATAACCGCCCGATCCTTGGGTACTCCACCCTATATAACCGAGTTTTGAGGATAACCGCCCGATCCTTGGGTACTCCACCCTATATAACCGAGTTTTGAGGATAACCGCCCGATCCTTGGGTACTCCATGTTAGAGATATTTTCATTGTAATTGTGATCAATGTTTCTTAGCTATTTATATTTAGCATCTTAATTTAATAGATTAGCTAGAATAATGAATAGGCCTTTTAAGGCAATTCGTAATAAAAGGTTTTATACCTTTTTAGGTATGGGCCTCCTAGGAAAAGGAGCCCAAATGATTGTAAAACCTACCTTTCCCGTCAGGCTATATATATGCCTTAAGGGAAAGGCTAGGTTAAGCTTTTCGATATTCCTAGTGCCGCAGTGCCTATTCTCGTGATAGAAGTTTTACGCTAACATTCATATCATTCTGTAAACTTCTTCATCACATCAATGGAAAGCTTCATTCCCAGATCTATCTTCCATACATACATTTTATAGATTAGAAAACAGGGACCTAACATCTGGTATCAGAGCCGGAGCTGATCGATCGATTGAAGGCTGAAAAAGCTTCTGCGCGATTCTTCATCGGCGAAGATTTTGCACTTGAGCGATTTCTGGTTCTATTTTTGTTGTTGTTTTTGCAGGAAATGGCTTGAAGGAAAGGGCTTCTAATGTTGCTAGGATCACTTCTGTGAAAAATCTCGATCTGAAAGTTGGTGTACAGGTCAGGCTGAAGTTGAGCGATTCTGCTGTTTCGCGCAACTCGCTTGAAAAGAAGAACAGGTTCGCGCAATCAGGCTTCTGCGCAATCTCAAGCATCGCGCAATACGACCTGCCCGATCTGGGACTTGCGCCATCTGCAACTCCTCCTGCGCGATCTCATACTTCGCGCAACAATTGCCCTGCGCGATCCTCATTTCACGCAACAACACCTTGCCCCATTTTGTCTTGCGCGATTTGGAAGCTGAGTGATTTGGACTTAGCATTTTCTTGTAGTTGAGCGATCTTTTAAGCAAGTTGAGAGATCTTTTTTGTAAAGTTGAGAGATTGTTTTTAGAGTTGAGCGATCTTTTTGAGAGTGGAGCGATCTTTTGAAAAAGTTGAGCGATCTTTTTGAGAGTGGAGCGATCTTTTGAAAAAGTTGAGCGATCTTTCAAAAGTTGAGCGATCCTTCCACAACTTGGAGCAATCTTTCAATACCTTGCGCGATTTTGACCTGTACTGTACAAGAACCTTCTGCCTGAATTATCAAACAACTGAACAGGACCCCTTTAATCAACTGATCAGCCCGATCAATATTAACATGGACGCATTATCAATCGGAAATGATACAAGACCCCCAATCCTGCGAAGGGGTGAGTACAACGTATGGAAGAACCGATTTCTGAACTTTCTTGAGAGCAAGGACCAATCATCTGGTCTTCTTGATTCCATCACCAATGGACCTGCACAACTCATGATTGCTGTTGAAAGAGACAATGGGAACAATCCACCGGTTGAGATAGAATGGAGACCGAAGACTGTTGACGAATATGATGATGAGGATAGAGCAAGACTCCGGGCAGATCTCATTGCCAAGACCTATCTGTTGCAAGCCATCCCGAACGACATCTACATGCAGATTGACAGCATGTCAACAGCAAAAGAGATGTGGGATGAGATCTTTAAGATCATGCAAGGCACTGAGATCGGAGTAAAGGCGAAGAAAGCAAGCACATTCACTGCTTATGACTCATTCAAAGCCAAGCTCGGAGAATCACTTGAAGACACCTACCTCAGATTCCTGCAGTTGATAAATGAGATGAGGAAGATTAATGTGCATAAGTCGAACATGGAGTTGAATGTGAGATTCCTTTCTGCACTTGGAGCTGACTGGAGAAAGCTGACTTCGCAGATCAGGCACACAAAGGATCTGGATGAGATGGATATTCATGCTGTGTACAACACGCTGAGTCAATACACAGAAGATTTTGAAGACTTTGCGGTAACTACTGTGACAGCTGAAAGAGGGAAGGGAGCCGTGGACAAGCTTGCAGACACCCTTGCCCTAATGCTTGACAAACCATCCAAATCTGGTTCAAAGAAAGATAAGATGATTGCAGAAGAGAGTGAGAGCGCAGACAGCGACATTGGATTTTGGGATGATTCAGATGATGATGAGCTTCGTGACTTCCAGAAGCAGATAGCCCTTCTTACCTCCAGGTTCAACAACCAAATGCAGAAGAAGAAGAACCCCTCTAACAACAGGCTCCGCAAGTCCTCTACCAGCAACAACAAAAGAAAAGAGCGATCTTTTGAATCTTCTGAGAATATTGTTGCTGAGGATGCTCCAAAGTGCTTCAATTGTGGGAAGACTGGACATCTGATGAAGGACTGCAGGATGCCTAAGAGGAAGAAGGATGCTGAGTACTACAAGCAGAAGATGTACCTGAACAAGAAGAAGATGTTGCTGGCTATGGAAGAAAACAAGGAAAAGAGTGCTCTCATGGCTGAAAAAGACCACTGGATGGATGATTCTGATGAAGAAGAGAATCTGGCCTTGATGGCAGTTGTTGAAGAAGGAGAGAAAGAGAAGGATGCTGAAAAGGAAGGAAAGATGAAGTCAACCCCTGCTGCTGAGGAAAAGAAGAACTTGCCTACTGCAACCAATGCTGATGCAGCAACTGCCCTTACTGCTGAAAACAGAAATGCTGACAATGAAGTAAGTACTTCTGATCCATCTATTCATACTTGCTCTAGAACAGATATGCATGATAAATTTAAGGAGCTAGAGGTGAATTACAAACGGTTGTATGAGGTATATAACCAACTGCGTGAAAAACAGACATGCTCAAACATTAAGATAATCAATTCAGAGAAAACAATCACTAAGCTCACAACTGAGAATAAGCGACTTAGTGCTAGTGAGAAAGAGTTGACAGAGAAACTTAGAACAACTGAAAAGGAAAGAATTAGGCTTTTTGGTGTAAATAACTTGCTAATGGAAAGAAGGGGTGCTCTTTATACTAAAATCAAAGAACTTGAGGATCTGTTAGCCAAAAGGGACCAAACAGATCAGACTATTTTCCTTAACCAGCCTAAGGACACTCGTTTCTATAACGCCAAAGAAGGCTTGGGTTTGACCAATCCTCAGAACCTGAAAAAGGTCAACTGTAGACAACTCTATGATGTTAGATACATGAAAATAGGATTGACCAAACTCATGGCCTTCACTGGTGCTGAAGAAACGAATGCCCTTGAGGATGAAAAGAGAAAGACAAAGGCTGGTGTAGAGGTTCCTTTTGACTACACAGAGTTAAACAAGAGCTACAAAACCAAAGCACTCCCTTTGACCCCTGCTGAAGAAATCTTGACCTATCCTCCTGAAAAGGAAGCTGAGAAAGACGGAGAGGAGGCTTCCACATCTGAACCAATTGAGAAACCAGCTTACATTCCACCATTGGTGAGAAAGTTTGCTGAGTTAAAAGATTCTTTTGAAAAGGAAAAGCAGGTTTTAGAAAAAGAAAAGGATGAACTTTTAAAAGAAATAACCTCTTTGAAAACCGCCTCTCAGTCTAACACAGCTTCTCAATCCTCTTCCCCTTCTACTTCTGAAAACTCTTCTGAAAATACAAGCGATAGTTTTAAGACTTCTCCTTCTCACCCCAAGTCTCATTCTCCGACAGGGAAAGATGTGAAGAAGAGAGTCGAGAAGAAAGGAGAGTGGATTGAAGACAAAATAAGAAGAAAGAGAGAAGAAGAGTCGAGATTAAGAAATAAGTGTCAGCGATCGAGCGCCATATTTTATGTTAAGAATAAGTCTAGTTCTAGCATTAGAGAGCCATCTACTAGTTATGCTAAGAGAGTGGCTCCTAAGTCTTCTAGTTCTAAGATTTCTGTCTCGAATCGCTGTACTAAATGTGTTTCTCTGAATTGCATGAAATCAATGAAATGTTGTTGTTCTGAGTCTGTTTCTTCTTGCAAAGTAAAAGATCCTGTGATTGTTGATAATGTTGTGAATAAGCCCAAGATTGATAGGGTGAATGTTGAGAGTGAGGTCAAACTGCCATTTTTAAGGTATCCTCTCAAGATTCACTCAGTCAAACATCTGAGAAGGCTATCACGTGAACCAATCTTGAAAGACCACTTATCTGAACAATCACTTAGGACGAATGAAAGTTCCCTCACTCCAAAAATTGTTCAAATAAAACAAAAATGGGTTCCTAAGGCTGAAGCAGAACAATTAAAAATGAAAAATTCTTCTCAACCAGCCAGCCTAGGATCCCAAATCAAAAAGAAGTTGAAACAATTGCTCACTGTTGATAAGGAAGGACCCATCTGGCGATGGGTACCTAAGCGAAACTAATCTGTTTTGCAGGTCAGTCATGTGTGGCATCTTGATTCGGGTTGCTCGTCACACATGACTGGACAGATTGAACTACTGAGCAACTATTCTGAAAGGTTTGGAGGAAATGTGAGGTTTGGGAACAATGCTTCATCGCCCATACTCGGGATAGGAGATGTCATTTGTGAGAGCGTCACTATCAGAAATGTGTCGTATGTGCAGGGACTGAAACACAACTTGCTTAGCATTGGCCAATTTTGTGACAATGGAATGGAAGTGAGATTCCATGCTAGGCAATGTTGTGTGATGGATATGGGTGGTACACCATTATTAAGGTGTCAGAGGAAAACCAATCTCTACACCATTGATCTGAAATCGGTACGATCCCCCATATCCATCTGTCTCCTGTCCAAAGCATCTGAAGAACAAAGCAGCCTATGGCACAGACGTCTCTCACACTTGAATCTGCCAGCCATCAGTTCCCTCTCCTCGAAGAAGTTGGTGAAAGGACTGCCTGTACTGAAGAACTCCCCCAACCATCATTATTCTGCATGTCATTTGGGAAAGATGAGGAGAGCATCACACAAGTCAAAACAATTTCCCTCCTCATCTCGTCCCCTGTAGCTATTACATATGGATTTGTGTGGTCCAATGCGCGTGCATAGCATCAGCGGACGCAAATATACTTTGGTAATTGTGGATGACTACTCACGCTACACATGGACCAAGTTTTTGCGCTCCAAGGACGAAACTGCAAACTTAATCATGACGTTCATCAGGACCATACAGAACTATCTACAGCAGAACGTGAAGATCATCAGAACTGACAACGGGACGGAGTTCAAGAACAAGGAACTGACCGAATTCTATGAAGCTCAGGGAATCACTCAACAGTTCTCTGCAGCTAAGACACCACAGCAGAACGGTGTTGTAGAACGACGGAACAGAACCTTGGTGGAAGCAGCCAGAACCATGCTGATACAGTCAAAGCTTCCTCACTTCATGTGGGCGGAAGCTATCAACACGGCTTGCTTCACACAGAACAGGACGGTAATCCACAGAAGATTTGACAAGACGCCCTATGAGATTGTGTTCAAGCGGATCCCTAACATTGCCTTCTTCCGCGTCTTCGGCTGTAAATGCTACATTATGAACGACAGGGATGCTAGGGGGAAGCTTGATCCAAAAGCAAATGAAGGGATATTCATTGGGTATTCTACCAACTCCAAGGCATACAGAGTATACTTGAAAGACAGAAGAACCGTCATGGAGAGCATCAATGTGAGCTTCTATGAAATGGCGGACTTGGCTTCTGAACATTTTCAGTCTGAACCATCAACCTCTGCAAACAATGAAACTCCATCATCTTCTGGAGTAGGAGGGCAGGGAGGTGAGACAAGATCGGATGAGCACGTGGTTCTGGATTCTCTTTTTGAACACTTCTACAGTCAACCACGAGCACCACCAACTACAAATGCTACACCTACTCAGAACCCCCTGTTACCTGCTCCAACTACTGAAGAAACCAACACTCCTACTCAGAATGATGATGAGCATACAGATAATGAAGCTGAACAAGAACCCAACACTCCTGTTAATGATCAACCTGAAGAAGCTGCAACGCAAGAAACCCCAGAAGTACCACCAGAACAAGAATATTCTGACCCTGATCATCCAATCATAACTCCACAGCCTCTACAGCACGAGAGAAAGTGGACTAGAGCACATCCGCCAGAGCTGATAATTGGAGATCCATCTCAAGGAGTCAGAACCAGAACGACATCAGTCAATGAATGCTTATACTCATGTTTTCTGAGTCAGAAAGAACCAACAAAGATGACTGACGCATTGGCTGATCCGGACTGGGTGATTGCAATGCAAGAAGAAATGAACCAGTTTGAAAGATTGAAAGTGTGGACCCTGGTGCCAAGGCCGTACAAGAAAACCATTATCGGCACCAAATGGGTATTCAAGAATAAGAAAGATGAGGATGGTGTGATCGTGAGGAACAAGGCCCGCCTGGTTGCAAAAGGTTACAATCAACAAGAAGGAATCGACTACGATGAAACCTTTGCACCAGTGGCAAGAATTGAAGCGATAAGACTATTCCTCGCTTATGCTGCACACAAGAGCTTCACAGTGTATCAAATGGATGTAAAGACGGCATTTCTTAATGGAGATTTGAAAGAAGAAGTCTACGTTGCACAACCTGACGGCTTTGTTGATCCTGAACGCCCCAATCATGTATATAAGCTGAGGAAAGCCCTGTATGGTTTGAAACAAGCACCGAGAGCCTGGTACGAAGCACTATCAGATTTTCTTGTGGAATCAGGCTTCTCGAAGGGAAAGATAGATCCAACTCTCTTCATCAAAAGACACAAAGGTGACATCATGCTGATACAAATTTATGTTGACGACATTATCTTTGCCTCGTCGAATCCAAATTTCTGCAAAAAGTTCAGCAACCTGATGCGCACCAAGTTCGAAATGAGTATGATGGGAGAGTTGAACTTCTTTCTAGGGCTTCAGATCAAGCAAATGCCAGACGGAATCTTCATAAATCAGTCCAAGTACATTCACGATATGCTCAAACGCTTCAAAATGGACAGCAAGTCGACGATGAAAACCCCCATGTCTCCCTCACAGAAGCTCGACTCTGACCCTTCCGGGAAACCAGTCGATGCTACCAATTATCGGGCTATCATCGGTTCCTTGCTGTACCTTACATCTAGCAGACCAGACATTGTCTTTGCAACCTGCCTATGCGCCCGCTTTCAAGCAAATCCGAAGGAATCACATCTGAATGCTGTTAGAAGAATACTGAGATATCTCAAAGGAACAGTCAATCTGGGCCTTTGGTATCCTAAGGAATCAGGCTTTGACCTTGTTGGATACTCAGATGCTGATTTCGCGGGTTGCAAACTGGACAGAAAGAGTACATCTGGCGGTGCTCAATTCCTTGGTGATAAGTTGGTGTGCTGGTCCTCTAAAAAGCAGAATTGTGTGTCCACTTCTACAGCTGAGGCAGAATATGTCGCGGCTGCTAGCTGTTGCTCACAGATATTATGGATGAGGACCCAACTGAAGGACTACGGGTTCACATTCTCACACATCCCGATCTACAGCGACTCTCAAAGTGCAATAGCCATCACGTGCAATCCGGTCCATCATTCAAGGACGAAGCATATTGATCTCAGATATCATTTCATAAAGGATCACGTTGAGAAAGGCACCGTGGACATGTACTTTGTGTCTACGGAATTGCAACTGGCTGATATATTCACAAAGGCCCTGGATGAAAAGAGATTTAATTTTCTGATCTCTAAGCTGGGGATGTTGAACCTGAACGACTGAGTAACTCTGAACTGTGTGTGTATGTGTGTGCTTTCATGTTTTGCATTTTAGTTTTCTTTGCATCACATTTTCTTTTCTCTCCCTCATGCATCATTTTTTTTTCATCGCATGTTTTCCTTTTATTTTTCATGCATCACATATTTTCCTTTTATTTTTCATGCATCATTTTTTTTAAATGCATAAATTGAGGGGGAGCTTTTCAAAATCTGTTCATCTGTTGAGGGGGAGTATTTCAAAATTGTTTATAATTTGAGGGGGAGTTTGCTAAAATTTTCATTCTTAAAGAGGAGCAAGTGTTGAGGGGGAGCAATTTTAAATTTTTGAAATCAGGTAGAGTTGGGCCCGTTAAATTTTGAATTCCCCCGGGCCTATTTAATCCCTGAATCGCGCATCTCCTCCTCCCCATTATTTCTCTCTTGCGCAAAACGCTACAACTCCCCTGAGCAACCAAGTCGATTCCCATCTCCTCCTTTTCAAAGTTCTAAAGGTAAAATCTCCATTCTTTCTTGCCACCATGAATATTTCACAGGTATCACACAAGAAAGATGATGAACAGGCTGAACCAAAGCTCCTGCGCGAACTTAGGGTGATTGCGCGATTGTTTCCTTGCTCGATTTCATCTGCCTGCGCGATCCCTGACTTGCGCGAACAACCCTTGCGTGATTTCAGAGGGTTGCAAGATCTGATAGGCATGAGCGATTACCTCCTTGCGCGATCCCCACCTCTTGCGCGATTACCCTCCTTGCGCGATCCGAACTTGCGCCATTTGGGGGGAAGGGGTTTGCGCAATAGGGTTGCTGCGCGATATATCCTTGCGCAATCTGAGCACTTGCGCGATCTACCACACTTGCGCAATCAAAGAAGCCTGCGCGATTTAGGAGTTGCGCAATCCCTGGGTTGCGCGTTCCTTTGGGCTGCGCGATCTAAAATAACAGTAGCCCAGTCCAAACCCTTAGTGAAATTTCTTGTTTGGGCCAATAACAACTAAGACCAGACCCAACTTAGACCAAGATCGATAATTCTTTTATTGGGCCCCATTTTAAAAACAATAACAATTAAGGGCCCAAGTGAACAGAAGTTGTGGACTTAGCCATTTTTGATCATATGCTCTAATCTGTTTATCATTTTCAGACTGAAATGGCTGCCAACACTCCAATCAACATGATCTATGCTAGGGAACACTGGATCCCGATCAAGGAAAACAACTCACAGTTGGACCCCGAGGTGTTCTCTTGTCAAGACAATGTGGTCGTCTCCATTTTGAAAGGCCACAAACTCTGGAAGGCCCTGAGCAAAAATGCTGAAGTCCCTCAGGTGTATCTCCAACAATTCTGGGGAACACTTGACAAGGACGTAGATGAGAATGGCAGACCAATTGATGACGTACTAGCTGCCACAATCTGCAACACAAGAGTCACCATCACCAAAGAGCTGGTCCAACAAGTGCTACAGATCCCGGAGGAGGAACATTATGACGCGTTGGTCCCAGAGGCACAAGTAATCGCCGACATGATCACTCTTGGCCACGCACAGCCTCTCCACGTAATGTCAGAAATCAAGACGGCTCGCTTGCCGCGCCCATGGAGGACACTAATGGCTACTCTGAATAAGTGTTGCACTTCCAAACACACTGGATTCGACAAGTGCAGTGCTTACCTTGTATACATCTTCCATGGGATCGCCTTCATAAAGAAATATGACTATGCTGCTCTAATATGGAGTGAGTTCTTGGAGATGAGGAGAAGAAAATTCGACACCAATCTGATCAAACATCTACCATATATGAGATGGTTCTCCCTGCTGGTGCGACACTTCTGCAGAACAATTCCTACTATTCAAAGACGCAAATCATCTGAGAATGTCAGCACTCCAGCCCTCCAATATCTGAAGAGAATGCCAGAGGTACGCTCACTGGTACCATTACCCATTCCAGTCCCTCTCCTCCTGTTAGCTGGGCGAAATGATCCACATGTCATACGCTACAGTGAGGAGAACGGTATCATACTCCCTATGGCTCAGATAAACCTCCCTGAGCCTACCCCGGGGAGTCAGCCGAGAGTAAGTGAGGGTCCTGAGAGTTCAACCCGGCCACAGAGACCAGTGGCAAGCCGGCCCCATGATGATCAGACTATGTCTGCTGAGGGCCACACCCGTGCTGAGGAGTTTACCCGTGATTCGCCAAGCGTAGCCACAACACAAGGCGCTGACGATGAGGGCTCTGGGAGCAAGGCTGAGGACGACAACGATGATGATGATGAGGATGACGACGACAACGCCAATGCAAAGGGCAAGAAAGTCGAGAAAGCCCGCGCTAAGAAAGGACGACTCATTATAAGGCTTTCTCGGGCTACAACACAAGAGCAGTCTCACCAAATCAAGGACACTCAAGGAAATATCATCAGTGAGACTCGCTCCAAGGTGCGTCATGAACTTGCCTCATCATCTACTCCTGTGCAAAGAGTGCAAACCGCGAGCAACCTGGCAGAAGAGTTAGCTTTATATGACAGCTGCTCTGACCTTGACACAATAAACCGGGCTAACCCCATAGGTGCAGAGGCTGATATTTTCAGTCTCCGAGTAGAAGACGCAGCATCTAGCCCAACTGCGCATGCACAAGCCTCACCCAGCCACTCTGCTGCCTCCCAACAGGTAGTAGTTTCACAAATAGGGGATCTTTTACCCACCTCGCTGCCTCCTTACGAAGCAGCTGAGGATTTACTTTGTGGTCTTCCGCCCCAGACCACTACCCCTCCTTCTAGCACATTGAGTCTAGTTTCCACCATCCCAACATTTTCAACATTTTCTAGGACACATTCACTGCTCACACCACTGCACACGACAGGTGCACTTTACCTGTCCTCAACGATCGGAGATACGTCAATGATGATCGGAAGTCCTGCTGCTCAACAGATATCTCCATCATTATCTGCAGGCCACACTTCGGTAATTTTTACTGATGCTGTGACAACGGTTACTACCCCTGTAACCGGTAACCCTGACCCCACCGACCTTTCTGTCATTCTGCAACGTTTCTTGGATTCCACCATTAAACCATGGGTGCACGAAGCAATAACCGCTCGGGCACAGGAATTCAGGAACACCCCGGCGTTACATAATGACATCACCCAACCTCAACCATCATCTTCACATACCCAACAAACCCAACCACTTCCTATCATACCTACCCAACAAACCTCTGAACCATCCACAACCCTACCCCACTCACCTACTGCTTCAAGGGGAACCCAGGATACAGAACTAGTGTCCTCCCCTACTTCGACCACACCTTTTCCTGACCCTAAAACTTTACCGTTCGAGGTACTCGAGAACCTTATGCTAGATCAACTACTAGCTACCGAAGAAGGCAACCTAACCCAGAAACAAAAAGACCTTCTTCGGATCCTTAAGCCTGACAGCTCATGCCGTGATAGTCTCCTAGGTCGCAAACGTTCGCATGAGGACCCCGATGACTCGGATCCTCATGAGGGGGAGAACAAGAGGCAAAGGATACTTGAGCGTGATGCGTCAACAAGCCAACCCTCTACGCAATCCAACCAACCTGAATCCTCGAACAATCAGCCCCCACCATCCACTCAACATAAAAGCCAATCAGCCAATCAACCCACATCTAGCCCGGTCGAGCTAGAAACAACACTCCTAGGCTCATCTTTCATAGATGTAGACCAAGGATGGAGTGGAAGTCCTGAGGTTGCTACTTCGAGTACACCTTTCTATTCAGGCCATCAGAAAGAACCTAGTTCTAATCTGATGTCAACGGGCAATCCTAGTGATCCCGGAGTTACCATTGACAGAGCGCCACAACAGCAGCAAGCTCCCTCTAGCCAACCTGATGATCGAATGCATGACGAACTTGAAGAAATTCTTGTTCACAACAAGTGGTCTCGGCTATGGACGAATGTGGATGAAATACAGCGAAGAGCCTATCTCAGAGAGCTCCTAGCTAAATGTGCTGCTGATGTAATACTGCTTAATGATGATGAACTTAAGGAAGGAGAAAATTATCAAGAATCTCCCAAGGAGCTGGAATCCATCATCAGACAAACAGCGGCTCGAATGCCGAGGAGTGAAAAGCCTTGGGAGAATATTAACATCAATGCTCCTTTCCAAGAGGAAATCAGAAAGCGTATATGGCGGAAAGATGACGAAGTCAAGGAATTGGACGAATTGAAAATCTGTGGACTCAATCATCTGAGAGGAAAGAACAAGAGTGGTCAATTGTTTCTGCTTAGTCATCATTACATGGGGAAACAGAGAGAAGTATGGCAACATGAACTACAAACCGCTAAAGACCCAGTATGGAGTATACTAAATGTAGCCGAAATAAATTATCAAGACATCCCACTCTCTGTTTACCGCCTGCAACGCTCCGACGGGACGGAATTTACCTGCAAGGAAAATGACCTTTATATGTTAAAGATGGATGACATCTATCATATGTATCTAGCCTTCCAGGAAATTCCAGTCACCTGGGACAAATCTACACAAGAGGGATTCAAGGCACTCAAGCGCTTCATGATCAGACAAGCCAAATTCTTCACTTCCCATGATCTTCAGATGGCCCTAGAAACAAATCTGCCAAAGACAAACCTCTCAAGACCAAAGCTTTACGGGCCAGAACTTGAGAACTATCCAGCCTATTACATCTTCGATCGCCCGTTAGCTATCATCTATCTGAACCACAAAGGTGAGAGGCGTTTGTTGGTGGCAGAAGAAATCAACAAGTATTGTGATGGAACGCTGAAGATCATTAAGGAAAAACTGCAACCTATCAGAAAAGAGTTTGAAGAAAAACAACAGAAGTATGCAGATGCCACAGACGATGAACTAACAGAAGCAACCAGAATTGATAAAATCTTGAAAGCCATCGAGAAACAACTTGACAGAAGAAGGTCTCTCAGAAATTACGAGCATGCACTTAATCTTAGAAAGCATTATTTTAAAGCTCAGAAGTGAAGAAAAGAAGAAGCAAGAACATCTGATCACAAAGGGGGAGATTGTTAGAGATATTTTCATTGTAATTGTGATCAATGTTTCTTAGCTATTTATATTTAGCATCTTAATTTAATAGATTAGCTAGAATAATGAATAGGCCTTTTAAGGCAATTCGTAATAAAAGGTTTTATACCTTTTTAGGTATGGGCCTCCTAGGAAAAGGAGCCCAAATGATTGTAAAACCTACCTTTCCCGTCAGGCTATATATATGCCTTAAGGGAAAGGCTAGGTTAAGCTTTTCGATATTCCTAGTGCCGCAGTGCCTATTCTCGTGATAGAAGTTTTACGCTAACATTCATATCATTCTGTAAACTTCTTCATCACATCAATGAAAAGCTTCATTCCCAGATCTATCTTCCATACATACATTTTATAGATTAGAAAACAGGGACCTAACACTCCACCCTATATAACCGAGTTTTGAGGATAACCGCCCGATCCTTGGGTACTCCACCCGACCTATGACTTACCACATATCACGCTAGATAGGGTCTATATCATATTTAGTCATTCATAACTAATTCACTACATAAAGCTTATGTATCACAATCCATGCAAATCCATGCAACCATATAGATGTATAATTAACTAATATCAACCGATATTAATTAATCCATTTACCATCGGTCAACGTTGTTGTTGACCGCCATCTCAAGTCTTACACTTATTAACTAATTCATCATATAATTAAGTTAATAACATCCATTGTGCTTCTTTTACTCTTAAAGCAAATATGCATTATATATAATTTCTCATATCATATTTCATGCATAAACAATTATTCTTTTCATACGCACTTAACTATGTTGGCTAATCACATGTTTAAATATCTTTTAAACATCATTATGAACACTTATAACATTTATTTAGGTAATCTTATAATTAACCCAAAAGTTATAAGATATTAAGCCGTCCACTCACCTTGAACTAGCGTATGAAGTTCTACCCTTCTTGGTTGAACTCCGGTGAAACTCCGGCGACTTTTGGTCAACTCCGGCGACAATTCCGGCGACTTTTCCAACTTTGTGAAATCACTTGAAATACCCCTTACAAGTGCCTAACAAGGTTTTATAATCATAAAACTCATATTAATACAAATAACCTCCAAAAGGTTATTTTCCGGTGAACCGGTCGTTTTGGCTTCTAAGTCCGTTTTTGGACGTAGAACCACCTTCCAACCCATGAATCCATACTTATAACATATGGAATCATACTAAAGGTTCTTCATATGATATATACTTCATATGGTGGAAGAAAAATAAAGGAAAAGTTAATATAAGGTCATTACCTTAATTGTTCACACTTTTCCCAACTTTTTCCCTCTTTAATCTTCTTCCTTTGAGCACTAAAGCTTGAGCTCAAATTTGCAGCAATTGTGACACCCCGAAAATTTCAAAAAAAATAAAATAAGTAATATTATCAATATGATAGATAATTTTTTTTCTAATCATATTTGAAAGTCATATGTTATGACAAATATGTCAATCGGAAAAGATTTTGATTTAAATCATGCAAGTAACATTTCGTTTGACAAGTGATATAGTAAAATATGCACACGTATATATAGCATAGATAATAATAATTATAATAATAATAATAATAATAATAATAATAATAATAATAATCATACCAAGTATGTACGTAGTACTAATTAATACACAACTTTTCCATATATACCTATGGAGTAATATGAACACTCCGTATAATTTTGTTTTGAACGCACAGACGCACGAAGGGCGATAAATGTAAAAAAAAAATTGACGGATGAAACCCTAAATTCTGGACGCATATAAATAGAGGCGTGATCGGCGAAGCCCTAGCTGCGTATCAAATGTATAGTCTAGATTCATCGGCTAAGGGTATAAATATGGCTTACGATCGGTGGACCTGCGCAGAAACTAAACCTGCCATGCGAACCAAACCTCTTCACATGTATACCTACGTCGCACACACTCGCAGAAGAAGGAACGGAAAGACCAAGATGAAGCTGCTAAATGATCGCATCTGCGTCGCAAGAGAACGACAGAGAAAGGATGACATCTGAGAATGCGGGAAACTTTCCGCAGATGAAGACCCAGTTGCCGGAGTCATTGCCGGACTGAAGAAGTCGCTGTACGAACCACCATCGCCAGGAGGAAGAGCTGCCGTTCTGCGTTGCAATGGCTGTGCCGCCACATCACCGCCAGTATACCTTACTGTTGACGATGAGATGCCGGAGTGAGGAACACCACATTGAACGTCAATTCCCCTGCAATGAAGATAAGTATGTTCCTCTCCGTTGCTTCAGTGCATAATACTCCGTTTGTTTATTTAAAGTGGGCTGAGGTTATTTTATTAAAGTTGGACCGAAATTTAAACTATCATTGAAGCAATGAAATCATAACAAGGGGAAGTTATATAAAAAAAAAGGTAGAGGAATTAAACTATACTACGTAGTTTGAATAAATATTGATTTATAATTTTAATATTCTTAGAAGGTGAAATTTGGAGAAGATCGATATAGAAGCTTGGGTTAGGACTTATCGTGATTTGAGGTAAGTTTCATTGCAACCAAAATTATACCTTTTATCTCGTAATTATTTTGAATGTTTTAATGTACAATTTGAGTAATGTATTTATGTGTATTAAATTTGAGTAAATGTTATTCTATATGAAGTTGTTTGTACTTGATATATTGGTTTGTTATTATTGGATTTTGATAAAAGTTATTGTATATGATTTTTGGAAGATTTTCTACTGGTGAATATTTTGGTGTTGTTGTTAGTAAATTGGATTTTGAGAAAATATATGGGAATTTTAGCGTATTTTGAAAGATACGAACTTTTGATTGGATTTTGAGAAAACAAAGAAAAGTTAATATTTTTAATGGTGACACTAATGTCTATAAGACATAAATATTGATTTTTGGAAAGACAAGATAAAAGATTGTTTTCATAATTGGGGCACCACGGGAGAAATCCGTAGGTGTCGGGCCACCTTCACGTCCGTTAATGGTGAGGGAGGGTTAGGACTACTACTACTTGAATCAAGAGGTGTGAAACAAATTAAATTAATTTTGGAGGGTTCGGTAACCACCCCGAACAACTGGGCATCAGATCCCTTTTTATTAGAGCAGTAGTAGTAGTACCTATTCTCTTAAGGGTCTTTGAACCTAGAACTTAGGGAGCATATCCCATTTGGAGTAGGGAGACGTTGACGTCAGAACTACTTAGACTTCATACTACTCGGAGGGCTTGGAATCCCTTTAGGGGGTGTGCACACTTAAGGTAGAAGTCTAGATTCTAATAGAGGAGATGAGGTACCGAGAGCAGATCGGAGTGACCGTACAAAACAACGGATCACTGGGCTCAAGAATCGAAATAACGCTTGAGCACCGCCCTTCTAAATGAACTAGGAGAATTAGCTATAAAGCTATTTTGAGGTAAATCAAATGTTTTGGTATTTTACTCTTAAAGAGTTGGTTTAAAGAGTTGACTAAATACTTAATCATTTTATCAATTGTGAATTTCTAAAGTACAAATAGTTGTGATATTGGTTTGGAAAACATATTTGTGGACATTGATTATGTGTTTTGTAAGGATTGTGATAAAGTGCTTAAGTGAGTTTTGAGATGGATATTTGGAGTTGTGTATATGATATGCTTTGGAATATTTATGAGAATTTTTATTACATTTCTAATGTTGGAATTATTATGATTTGGAATATTATTATTTACATTTGAGTTATGTTATGAGAAGTTACTATAAATATTGTTTTACTTATGATTGGTATGAATGTTTTGAAAAGATTTTCCTCCCAAATGTTTTGCAAAAATTATATATATGTATCAAACGTGATTATTTTACGGGGTTGGGTGGGACTTACTTAGCATTTCCGGCTAATTTTTGTTTCTTGTTTTTCTTTCTTTTTCTGCACCTTATTTGTGCAGGAGATAAAGCTTGAGTATCTATTTGATGACGATGTTGATTCGAGAGAGATTCCGCTAGAACACCTAATTAGTAAATCATTGTAATTCAATTTTTCAATATCTTTAGTTAGTGAATATCTGTTTTTGGAGTTAAGTTGTTTTAGCCTGTGCACTCGGTTAGGGGAGAGCCGAGTGTGGCGGTAACACGCTCAATTTCCTTTTGTCATTCCGCTGCAACATTTTAAGTATTTCTAAATAAAGTTCATCATTTTCATTTGGATAAATTCTTATTTCAATATTTATTTTGGGTGGGAAATTGGGGGTGTTACAAGTTGGTATCAGAGCCTATGGTTTTTCTGTGGGGATTTTCAAAACGTTTGTTTTAAATATTTTTAAAACAATTTTTCAAACATTTTCTAATGTTAGGTAAATTTCCTTGTGATTTTCTAAAATATTTTCAAATATTTTCTATGATCTTTCAAAAGGAAAATTTTCAAAATGTTTTCTTAAAATACTAGGGAATAAGTAAGAATTTCTATGACTAAAAAAAAAAAAAAAAATTAGGCGCGTGGTGAGAACATGAGACTTTAATTTTTGGTTTTGGTTGTGGTTTGTGATTCTTTTGAATTGTTTGAGATACATTTGTCTGGGATATATTCTTATTGACCTATTTGAAGATGACTTTGACCTTATAGAGGAACTTTCATGATTATGGGCATACTTGATTAGTGAGATATTAGACAGGTTAGTATAATTGTGAATACCATTTGTTCGATTTCTTATTCTAAACAATATAAGTTTCAAGAAGACAATGACGCATACGAGGGACATCATAAAGGACAATGGCGTCGTATTGAAGAATGTGGAATTGGTGGGTCTGGGGCAAACTCAACCCGCCCAGACTATCGGGAATGTGCTATGACAAAATCAACACCAACATTGTCTCAACAATCACACTGAAGCAGTAAAATGCGTGGTGCAAAGTAATCACCGATTTATTTATTTAGTCCTAGAAGATCTCGTTATTCGTAATTATTTATTAACTCTACGAAACTATGAGCTACCCCGTGGATCACGAATTGATACTGCTGCATCCTACATACGTCAAGAGGTGGATAACTTGTGCGCGACTACTGAACCAGCGCTGCATAAACAACTTGACTTTTGTGGGAGACGTTTAAGGAGGTCATGCAAGAAATATTCTAACTAGAGCACGTAAAAGCTACGAATTCAAGCACAAAAAAAAAAATTCCTACACCTGAAGAAAGTGACTACGATCATCCAAGAGTATAGTACTATGCCAAATTCTTGACGCTCGCACGAATCACACCGCACTAGTGTCTGCCGAAGTTAGTAAATCTAGGAAGTTTATTAGTGTTCTAAATTTTTCAAAGCTTAGGAGACTATATGTGTCTTGAGATACCAAACTCTGAACGAGACCAATGCCAAAGTTATCAACCATGACCGCCGAGTACGACGACGGTAGAAGCCAAGGCAAGAAGGGCGCCGAAGAAGAAACCAAACAAGGAGCCAAACGGCACAAACTAAATTAGTGAGGAAAGATCGTAAACGACGACAACAAAGAACAACAACAACCAATGTGAGAAGCATAAGAAGAACTACAATCTGTTGAAGACGTGCACTTCTATTGCATGATTTGTAACATAATCTTCTTGGAGTACGTGCTTCGGGGACGAACCACCTTTTAAGGGGGGTAGAATGTGACACCCCGAAAATTTCAAAAAAAATAAAATAAGTAATATTATCAATATGATAGATAATTTTTTTTCTAATCATATTTGAAAGTCATATGTTATGACAAATATGTCAATCGGAAAAGATTTTGATTTAAATCATGCAAGTAACATTTCGTTTGACAAGTGATATAGTAAAATATGCACACGTATATATAGCATAGATAATAATAATTATAATAATAATAATAATAATAATAATAATAATAATAATAATCATACCAAGTATGTACGTAGTACTAATTAATACACAACTTTTCCATATATACCTATGGAGTAATATGAACACTCCGTATAATTTTGTTTTGAACGCACAGACGCACGAAGGGCGATAAATGTAAAAAAAAAATTGACGGATGAAACCCTAAATTCTGGACGCATATAAATAGAGGCGTGATCGGCGAAGCCCTAGCTGCGTATCAAATGTATAGTCTAGATTCATCGGCTAAGGGTATAAATATGGCTTACGATCGGTGGACCTGCGCAGAAACTAAACCTGCCATGCGAACCAAACCTCTTCACATGTATACCTACGTCGCACACACTCGCAGAAGAAGGAACGGAAAGACCAAGATGAAGCTGCTAAATGATCGCATCTGCGTCGCAAGAGAACGACAGAGAAAGGATGACATCTGAGAATGCGGGAAACTTTCCGCAGATGAAGACCCAGTTGCCGGAGTCATTGCCGGACTGAAGAAGTCGCTGTACGAACCACCATCGCCAGGAGGAAGAGCTGCCGTTCTGCGTTGCAATGGCTGTGCCGCCACATCACCGCCAGTATACCTTACTGTTGACGATGAGATGCCGGAGTGAGGAACACCACATTGAACGTCAATTCCCCTGCAATGAAGATAAGTATGTTCCTCTCCGTTGCTTCAGTGCATAATACTCCGTTTGTTTATTTAAAGTGGGCTGAGGTTATTTTATTAAAGTTGGACCGAAATTTAAACTATCATTGAAGCAATGAAATCATAACAAGGGGAAGTTATATAAAAAAAAAGGTAGAGGAATTAAACTATACTACGTAGTTTGAATAAATATTGATTTATAATTTTAATATTCTTAGAAGGTGAAATTTGGAGAAGATCGATATAGAAGCTTGGGTTAGGACTTATCGTGATTTGAGGTAAGTTTCATTGCAACCAAAATTATACCTTTTATCTCGTAATTATTTTGAATGTTTTAATGTACAATTTGAGTAATGTATTTATGTGTATTAAATTTGAGTAAATGTTATTCTATATGAAGTTGTTTGTACTTGATATATTGGTTTGTTATTATTGGATTTTGATAAAAGTTATTGTATATGATTTTTGGAAGATTTTCTACTGGTGAATATTTTGGTGTTGTTGTTAGTAAATTGGATTTTGAGAAAATATATGGGAATTTTAGCGTATTTTGAAAGATACGAACTTTTGATTGGATTTTGAGAAAACAAAGAAAAGTTAATATTTTTAATGGTGACACTAATGTCTATAAGACATAAATATTGATTTTTGGAAAGACAAGATAAAAGATTGTTTTCATAATTGGGGCACCACGGGAGAAATCCGTAGGTGTCGGGCCACCTTCACGTCCGTTAATGGTGAGGGAGGGTTAGGACTACTACTACTTGAATCAAGAGGTGTGAAACAAATTAAATTAATTTTGGAGGGTTCGGTAACCACCCCGAACAACTGGGCATCAGATCCCTTTTTATTAGAGCAGTAGTAGTAGTACCTATTCTCTTAAGGGTCTTTGAACCTAGAACTTAGGGAGCATATCCCATTTGGAGTAGGGAGACGTTGACGTCAGAACTACTTAGACTTCATACTACTCGGAGGGCTTGGAATCCCTTTAGGGGGTGTGCACACTTAAGGTAGAAGTCTAGATTCTAATAGAGGAGATGAGGTACCGAGAGCAGATCGGAGTGACCGTACAAAACAACGGATCACTGGGCTCAAGAATCGAAATAACGCTTGAGCACCGCCCTTCTAAATGAACTAGGAGAATTAGCTATAAAGCTATTTTGAGGTAAATCAAATGTTTTGGTATTTTACTCTTAAAGAGTTGGTTTAAAGAGTTGACTAAATACTTAATCATTTTATCAATTGTGAATTTCTAAAGTACAAATAGTTGTGATATTGGTTTGGAAAACATATTTGTGGACATTGATTATGTGTTTTGTAAGGATTGTGATAAAGTGCTTAAGTGAGTTTTGAGATGGATATTTGGAGTTGTGTATATGATATGCTTTGGAATATTTATGAGAATTTTTATTACATTTCTAATGTTGGAATTATTATGATTTGGAATATTATTATTTACATTTGAGTTATGTTATGAGAAGTTACTATAAATATTGTTTTACTTATGATTGGTATGAATGTTTTGAAAAGATTTTCCTCCCAAATGTTTTGCAAAAATTATATATATGTATCAAACGTGATTATTTTACGGGGTTGGGTGGGACTTACTTAGCATTTCCGGCTAATTTTTGTTTCTTGTTTTTCTTTCTTTTTCTGCACCTTATTTGTGCAGGAGATAAAGCTTGAGTATCTATTTGATGACGATGTTGATTCGAGAGAGATTCCGCTAGAACACCTAATTAGTAAATCATTGTAATTCAATTTTTCAATATCTTTAGTTAGTGAATATCTGTTTTTGGAGTTAAGTTGTTTTAGCCTGTGCACTCGGTTAGGGGAGAGCCGAGTGTGGCGGTAACACGCTCAATTTCCTTTTGTCATTCCGCTGCAACATTTTAAGTATTTCTAAATAAAGTTCATCATTTTCATTTGGATAAATTCTTATTTCAATATTTATTTTGGGTGGGAAATTGGGGGTGTTACAGCAATGGAGGTGAGTTTGAAGCTCCTTCTCTCTCCCTTGGATGGTTTGGTCGAGCTCAATGGTTGGAGGGAGAGGGGATGTCTCACTTTTGTCATAATTGACAAATGAGTGAGGGAGGGGGGTCCTCCATGTACTTTAGATGCCAAAAGCACCTCCTCCACTCCTTCCTTTGTCAACTCAGCCACCTTCTTGTTTATTTTGAGCACACAAAAACGTGGGGTGGCCCCCACCCTTGTGGGAGGTCATCCCATTATGTCCCGATGTGTATAATCGGCCCCGAAAGTTGTATTTTTCGGACTGTTTTAAATATATTTTATTTTATCGGGTCAAATAAAATATGTCACGCCCCGGACCTCCCCGGACACGTCAACAACCCGCCGTACAATACGAATAGTCAATCGCAATCCAACACATTCATATTATACAAGGCGTCATGAATATCATTCACACATAAGTCATCCATAAACAACATAATAAGTAATTCATAAAGCAGCGGAAAACATTGTTTAAAACGAAAGGGCCACACAGGGCTATTCATGAGCACGCAGGCTCTATAATAAAATATCCATGAGCAAGTTTATTAATGTTTCAAATAGAATGGAGGAAGCACGAACCAAGTCTTCTCTCCGAGGGATCACTCGATCAACGAGCACAGGATGCAAGCTCTAGCCTCAACCTGAAATGGTGGTGGGACGCCCCCGAAGGGGTCAGTACTCTATACGGCTATAAAGTACTGGTGTGGCAGGCATCTAATAGATATACAACAAGTATTTCAAACACAAGACCCTCAAATAGGGTGATAGTACATTATGATTGTAACCCTAAGTTACCCCGTTTAAAAATATACTTACTTTATATAAAAGTCAAGTAGTCGGCCCGTGGGCCCGTTTTCATTTGGAAATCACCATTCCCAACCCCGTGGCTATAAGCCACGACAACTCCTAGAGTCCAACCCTAGTACATGACATTGTATTCTAGAGCTCGGCTCTACTACATCACCATACAATTCATATACCTCGGGTCAATTTCCTTACCTTGCGTTCTAGAGCTCGGCTCTATTACATCACCACGCAAGTCCTAGAGCTCGGCTCTAGCTATACAATACATAGACTCCAAGTCTACACCTTACATGCATTCTAGAGCTCGGCTCTATTACATCACCATGCATTAAGGTCCAATTCTCAAGCAACCCTATGCCTAGAATTGACATATCATTAAACTACTTTGGGTCATCCTTAAAGACTTCCCATAACTTAACCTTAGTTCCAAACTAAGTTATTATATACACTTGAACTATATTCAAGTACCTTTCATACAATCCAATCCCTAGGATCAATTTAATCAACAAGTTCCAATAATCACTAACTAGTATTTCAATACTATTAAGATTATTGTTATCATACCATTATCCTCATTATTTGTAATTCTCTACATATTTATAATTATGTAGCAGCAACTTAAGTATTCAATCTCAATACACAAATATTTATTTATGTATCCACATAATTCATACATGAGCAAAATGCCCATTTTCACAAAATAGTTCATTTATACTCATTTAATCTCATATTATTCATACCTTCTCAAATCATTTCAAATTTCATTCCTTGGCAACTATATCAGTATTTCATCAATATATAATCATCGTAATCCATGAAAAATCATGATTTAAGCATTTAGGTAATCTCATGCTTAACCTACAAGTTGTAAGCAATTAGATGTCAATCCTCACCTTAATTGAGCTTTAAACTTTTCCTTCTTGATCCAATGGTCAAGGCTTTGGTCAAGGTTGATTTAGAACTGATTCCTTGCTTAGAAATGAGTGTTAAACAGCCTCCTCCAGCTGCCAGCTCCACTCCTAACCGAATGACACGAAAACAGTCCCTAGAACGGGTGTTTTCCGGTTAACTCGTTTCCTAGTTTTCCAAGATTTGCTCTAGGTTAGTATCTAACCTTTACATCAATAAAATAACTTCATAAAGACATATTATACACTTCTAGTAGTGTATAATAGTCCCACCAATCGTTCATATCATTTGGAAAATGAAAAGGAAGGTTTTGGATTCAAACTTACTTTGAATACAAAACTGTGTTCTGCGAGGTTGCGTTTTGTTCGGACAATCTGGAAGCCTTCCACCACTCCGATTGATGCAAACCAGACCTCCACGGATTCCTCGTCTTGAGAGCTTTCTTTTGGTACCTTATACGCCTTAATTGGACGAGTAAATCTCAAGTTATGGCTCGAACAGTAAGAGCTTCGCACTAAAGAAAGAACCTGCGGACTGCTCTCCTTCTTCCTTCCCTTTTGAGTTGTGTGGATACCTTTGCTCTCTTATCTCTTTTGGGGGGGTCGAATGGGAGGTTGTGGGAGTATACAAGAGCTCTCAATCATGTTACCAAGGCATGTGGAGTGGTTCCCCAATTGATCCCAATCATTTTGGGGTCCAAAATATCTACCAATACTTCCAAAAAAAATGGGAAGATGGGTCCTATTGTTTTATCTTTTGTCAAAAGATGTCTTTTTGTACTCATCCTAATTTATTTAGAACAAGTCAACTTCCTACATCACATTATTGGTCTCCAATATGTGTAGGCTCATCTCAATAATTTACTTGATGGATATTATAGGAGGAAAATCCTACTCCCATTATTTAGCTCAATAATGCCAAAGATGGGGTTATAGGCATTTGTATTCTCCTTTAATCATTCTATCACTTATTTGACATTTGTCATACATATTATTGGACTACTAGCCGTGTGGGTCACTCCCGAGTGGATCCAGGACGCCATTCTCGAATACTTGCTATTTTTAGCAGGTTGGGCCCAAAATGAGTATTCGCCAGCCCGATACTAATATACGAGTTCGAACAGTATAATAATCGGTCATTAATTACGTAAAACATTAATCGTTTAACAAATGTTTGGAAATCAGAAATCCAATACATAAACTTTGAATTTTAAATCAAATTTTCAAGGACCTTCGGGAGCGGTGTCACAAGTTCACCCCCCCTTAACAGGAATTTCGTCCCCGAAATTCACAGCTCTACTCAAATAGGAATGCATACTGCTTCCTCATCAAAGCTTCTGTTTCCCAAGTCTCTTCTTCGACCCGGTCACTTTTCCAAAGGACTTTAACCATTGGAACTTCTTTACTCCTCAGTTTCTTCACTTTTCTGTCAATAACTCTTACCGGTTGCACGGCATAGTTCAAATCTTCACGTACCTCCACGGGCGGCTTCTCCAACACATGAGAAGGATCATGCACATACTTCTTAAGCATGGATACATGAAACACATTATGTATCTTCTCTAACTCAGGAGTCAACTGTAGACGATATGCAACGGCTCCAATCCTCTCTATAATCCTAAATGGACCTATATATCGTGGGTTAAGTTTTCCTCGGGTTTGGAACCGAATGATCCCTTTCCAAGGAGAAACTTTCAAGAATACCTCGTCATCAACCTTAAACTCTAAGGTTCTTCGACGCTTATCTGCATAACTCTTTTGTCTATCCTGAGCCGCTTTGAGTCTCTCTCGAATCAACTTCACCTTTGATTTGGTGACCTCAACCAACTCAGTACTCTCGAGTTTGGCCATGCCAACCTCGTCCCAGCATAATGGTGTACGGCACCTCCTCCCATACAATGCCTCGTATGGAGGCATGCCGATGCTTGCCTGATAGCTGTTGTTATAGGCAAACTCCACAAGTGCTAAGTGGTTGTCCCAACTTCCCTGGAACTCCAATGCACAAGCCCTCAGCATGTCTTCTAGGATCTGTATGACTCTTTCAGACTGCCCATCCGTCTGTGGGTGGAAAGCAGTACTGAACTTCAACCTCGTTCCCATAGACTCCTGAAATTTTGGCCAAAAACGTGATGTGAATCGTGGGTCTCTGTCAGATACAATGGTCACTGGGACACCATGCAGCCTCACGATCTCATCCGTATACAATTTGGCTAACCTCTCAAGTGGGTATGTAGTGTTGATAGGCAAGAAGTGTGCACTCTTTGTGAGCCTATCTACGACAACCCAAACTGCATCATAGTTCCTGATTGTCCGTGGCAACCCTACCACAAAATCCATAGTCACGTGTTCCCACTTCCATTCAGGAATGGAAAGTGGTTGCAATAAGCCTGCTGGGTGCTGATGTTCTGCCTTAACTTGTTGACAAGTAAGGCACCGACTGATGTACTCGGCTATTTCCCTCTTCATTCCAGACCACCAGTAACTTTCCTTCAAATCACGGTACATTTTCGTGCCCCCCGGGTGCATGGCATAAGCCGATGAATGAGCCTCCTCTAAGATGGACTTTCGGAGCTCATCATCTGACGGTACACACACTCGGTCACGAAATAACAAGAGACCATCATCTCTTTCCCTGAAATCCTCCACCGGCCCCGCTTGCATGCGTTCCCGGACCTTCATAAGTTCTTCGTCGGCTTCCTGACCCTTCTTGATCTCATCAAGTAAAGTGGGTCTCACCTCAAATCGTGCCAATAAGGCACCATCGCTGGTTACCTCCAGTTGGGCTCTTAATGCCCTCAAATTAGTTATCAATGCCCCAGACGAGCTCTTCCGGCTCAAAGCATCTGCCACCACGTTTGCCTTGCCTGGGTGATACTCTATCACTAGATGGTAGTCTTTTATCAGCTCCATCCACCGTCTCTGTCTCATGTTTAGCTCTTTCTGAGTAAACACGTACTTCAAGCTCTTGTGATCGGTGTATATGTGACATGTCTCCCCGTAGAGATAATGTCTCCATATCTTCAGTGCAAATACCACTGCCCCGAGCTCCAAATCATGAGTAGGATAATTCACCTCATGCTTCTTCAATTGTCGTGAAGCATAGGCGATTACCCTCCCATTCTGCATCAGTACACATCCGAGCCCTTGGATGCTCGCATCGCTATAGACATCGTACCCCACACCTTGTTTGGGTAATGCAAGTACCGGTGCCTCGGTCAATCTCTTCTTTAGTTCCATGAACCCTTTCTCACATTTGTCATCCCATACAAACTTAGCTCCTTTACGAGTGAGCTTCGTCAATGGCGATGCCAAAACAGAGAACTTCTCCACGAACTTTCTATAGTAGCCTGCCAATCCAAGGAAACTACGAATTTCCTTGACGTTCTTTGGCCTCTCCCATTCAGTAATGGCTTCTATCTTCTTGTTATCAACAGCAATCCCCGATCCCGAAACCACGTGCCCGAGGAAGCCAATCTCCTTTAGCCAAAATTCACATTTAGAAAATTTGGCATAGAGTTGCTTCTCCCGTAGTGTTTCAAGAACAAGTATCAAGTGCTCCTCATGCTCTTCTTCACTCTTTGAGTAAATCAAGATGTCATCTATGAACACAATCACGAATCGATCCAAGTATTTATGGAACACTCGGTTCATCAAGTCCATGAATGCCGCCGGGGCGTTTGTTAACCCAAACGACATAACAAGGAACTCAAAATGCCCATACCTTGTGCGGAAAGCACTCTTTGGTATGTCATCTTCCTTAATCTTCAATTGATGGTACCCCGACCTCAAGTCAATCTTCGAAAACACGGTTGCTCCTCGTAGTTGATCAAACAAGTCATCAATCCTAGGCAACGGATACCTATTCTTGATTGTGACCTTGTTCAGTTGACGATAGTCAATGCACATTCGAAGTGTCCCATCTTTCTTTTTCACAAAAAGAACCGGTGCTCCCCACGGGGAGTGGCTTGGTCTAATGAAACCGTTATCCAAAAGCTCTTGCAATTGGGTTTTCAACTCGTTAAGTTCAGCGGGTGCCATCCGGTATGGCGGTATGGAGATTGGTTTGGTACCAGGCTCGACCTCGATCACAAATTCAATCTCTCTGTCAGGTGGAAGCCCCGGTAGGTCTTTAGGGAAGACATCCGGATACTTACAAACCACCCTCACATCATCGATGTTCGTTTCCTCTTTGGTTTTGTCAACCACGTATGCTAGATATGCGTGGCATCCCTTCCTCATCATATTTCTCGCTCTCACGGCGGATATGATACAACTATTTGATTTGCCGCGGTCCCCCTCGAAGCGTAGGGTGTCCCCATGTGTGCCTTCGAGTTCCAACACCTTTGTGTAGCAATCTACCCTAGCATGATGCTTTTCTAGCCAATCCATCCCTAGGATTGCATCGAACTCCATCATACTCAGCGGTACGAAATCACACGTCAAGGTTTGGCCACCGATTTCCACCATACAAGATGGATAGTAATTGTTTCTTTCAACGTCTTCCCCTAGTGGGGTTGATACCACTAAGGTTTGTGTCATTGGTATTGATTGCATCTCTAAGCTCTCGGCAAACGCCTCACTCACGAATGAACGTTGCGCTCCGGTATCGATAAGGATTCGTGCATCCTTCCCGTTAATCTTTAGTGTCCCTACATTCATGAACCATGTAAGACATCTTTCCTACCCTCCCTACTCATTTATAGAAGGTTGCAATGTTCACACGCACGTTAGGGATCAAGAAGAGGCCTTAACGTCGCAAAACGATGCGAAAAAATCGGGTTTCGGCAATCTGGGTGCCAGGCACGGCGTGCCTGGGGTAGGCACGATCGTGCCTGGCTTGGGGAAACGCCCAGGGTGCCACTGCCTTGGAGGCACGATCGTGTCTGCCTTAGGCACGATCGTGCCTGGGTTGGGAAATCCCGGGGAGCCACTGATTTGGAGGCACGATCGTGTCTGGATTAGGCACGATCGTGCCTGGTTTGAAGAAACACCTGGGCAGCTACTGCCTTGTAGGCACGATCGTGTCTGCCTTAGGCACGATCGTGCCTGGGTTGGGAATTTTCCTTGGCAGCTACTGACTTGGAGGCACGATCGTGTCTGCCTTAGGCACGATCGTGCCTGGGTCCCAGCCGCCTGAAGTTGCCCGAAATCCCCCGGTTCGCCCCCAAAACCTCGTGCAATGATCCTAGCGATTAGTATCCTCAATTTATGGACTAATTAAGGATAAAACACTAGTATATGAGAGGCAATACCTGCGACGGAGTCCGGGTTAGCTTGAGCATCCGCCTCCGTCATCGCATAGACCCTAGCCTGGGTCCTCCCTTGGTTCACGGATGGCGCGTTGCTTGTACTTGCCCCCCCGTGTCCCCGGCTTGCTTGAGAAGCCCCGGTTTGATTCCGTGTACCCGTCGGACCGCTACTCGGTCCCGATGTCCTTGCCCCACTCAATTGTGGACAATGTGCCTTCAAATGCCCGGCATCCCCGCATTGAAAACATCTAGGGGGGTCGCGACATTTACCGGAGTGGTTCTTCTTGCAATTGTTGCAACGAGCTACCACTGAGGTTTGTGACCTCGCGCCTTGCCCACTCGGGCCTTGGTTCCCCCTATATGGTGGCGGTGGTGCCCGGAAAGATCCTCCTCCGTGGTTCCCCTTTTTGTTGGAACCTTGGGAGCCATGACTCTCCCACTTTCTCTTTTTCGCCTCCTCGGCGTCTCTCTTCTTCCTTTCTTCCCATTGCTTCTCTCCTTTCAACCCTTGGTCAACCACTTGGGCAAATGTCATGTTAGGCAATTGTGTTGCCCTGTCACGTATCTCCAAGTCTAGAGCATCCCAGAAGTGGTTCACCATCCGGTTCTCGTCACAAGCATACTCAGGTATGTAATCGGCAAGATCCCTGAACTTGTACTCAAGTTCCCTCACCGTCATGTTACCCCCTTGGGTTAGAAGGGTGTATTCCCTCACTTTCTTGTTCACCTCAAAATCCGAGTAATATTGGGCAAAGAATTCCTGTCGGAAATTCTCCCAAGTGACGGTCTCGCCATATTTGCCTTTGGTCCCATCCCACCACTTGGATGCCATACCTTCAAGCAATCTCACCGCAACCCTTAGTTTATATTCGGGGGTGAGTTGCATGTCCAGGGCTGCCTCATTCAGCCGTTTAATCCATTGTGCCGAAACGGAGATGTCACCCGTCCCATCGAACGGTTTGCACCCCAAGTCTCGTGCCTCTTTGATGTATTTGGAGATCCTTATGATTGGACCCCCATCACCCCGACCCCCATGTGGTTCAATGTGGGCCCTAGAGTCGCCATGGCTTCTCCCTCTTGAAGCCCCGCCCGAAGGCTGCCCAGCCCGACGCCTTCGGCGTTCCCTCCTCTCCTCACGCTCACGGTGGTACTGTTGAAGTAGTGCTTCAATCCGTTCTAAGGAGCCATTTTCCTCCTCATCACTTACATCATCGTCATCCCCTTCATAAGGGGTCTCAACCGGTTCAGTTTCCGGTCGATAGGTCGAGTCCTCATAGGACCAGTAGGTTTCACTTTCCGTGTCGACATGACCGTCACTCACGGTCTGTGATCGGCCTCCACGGCCAGCTCCTCTAGATGCCCTAGAGGTCCTTCGACTGCCCTGTCCAGTCTCCACTGGTACATGGCCGGTCGGGTTTCTCCTAGTAATCCTGCCACCACGGTCCATTTCTGAAAGAATTTGGAAAGAGTCGTTAGACTCGTATCAAATGTCAATTGACGGATAGGTACTTAAGACACATTTTGGCTCGAGTCACCGCCATACCAATTGCTAAGGGTACCATCTTAACAATTAGAGACCTTGCAACCCAAGTACCAAAAGCTCTCCAAGTACAAAACTTCTATGCTCATGGTTTTCAAAATCTTTTCAAAAAGAGAATTTTGAGACTTCATTATGAAGTTTATGGACTAAGGCTCTGATACCAACTTAATTGTCACGCCCCGGACCTCCCCGGACACGTCAACAACCCGCCGTACAATACGAATAGTCAATCGCAATCCAACACATTCATATTATACAAGGCGTCATGAATATCATTCACACATAAGTCATCCATAAACAACATAATAAGTAATTCATAAAGCAGCGGAAAACATTGTTTAAAACGAAAGGGCCACACAGGGCTATTCATGAGCACGCAGGCTCTATAATAAAATATCCATGAGCAAGTTTATTAATGTTTCAAATAGAATGGAGGAAGCACGAACCAAGTCTTCTCTCCGAGGGATCACTCGATCAACGAGCACAGGATGCAAGCTCTAGCCTCAACCTGAAATGGTGGTGGGACGCCCCCGAAGGGGTCAGTACTCTATACGGCTATAAAGTACTGGTGTGGCAGGCATCTAATAGATATACAACAAGTATTTCAAACACAAGACCCTCAAATAGGGTGATAGTACATTATGATTGTAACCCTAAGTTACCCCGTTTAAAAATATACTTACTTTATATAAAAGTCAAGTAGTCGGCCCGTGGGCCCGTTTTCATTTGGAAATCACCATTCCCAACCCCGTGGCTATAAGCCACGACAACTCCTAGAGTCCAACCCTAGTACATGACATTGTATTCTAGAGCTCGGCTCTACTACATCACCATACAATTCATATACCTCGGGTCAATTTCCTTACCTTGCGTTCTAGAGCTCGGCTCTATTACATCACCACGCAAGTCCTAGAGCTCGGCTCTAGCTATACAATACATAGACTCCAAGTCTACACCTTACATGCATTCTAGAGCTCGGCTCTATTACATCACCATGCATTAAGGTCCAATTCTCAAGCAACCCTATGCCTAGAATTGACATATCATTAAACTACTTTGGGTCATCCTTAAAGACTTCCCATAACTTAACCTTAGTTCCAAACTAAGTTATTATATACACTTGAACTATATTCAAGTACCTTTCATACAATCCAATCCCTAGGATCAATTTAATCAACAAGTTCCAATAATCACTAACTAGTATTTCAATACTATTAAGATTATTGTTATCATACCATTATCCTCATTATTTGTAATTCTCTACATATTTATAATTATGTAGCAGCAACTTAAGTATTCAATCTCAATACACAAATATTTATTTATGTATCCACATAATTCATACATGAGCAAAATGCCCATTTTCACAAAATAGTTCATTTATACTCATTTAATCTCATATTATTCATACCTTCTCAAATCATTTCAAATTTCATTCCTTGGCAACTATATCAGTATTTCATCAATATATAATCATCGTAATCCATGAAAAATCATGATTTAAGCATTTAGGTAATCTCATGCTTAACCTACAAGTTGTAAGCAATTAGATGTCAATCCTCACCTTAATTGAGCTTTAAACTTTTCCTTCTTGATCCAATGGTCAAGGCTTTGGTCAAGGTTGATTTAGAACTGATTCCTTGCTTAGAAATGAGTGTTAAACAGCCTCCTCCAGCTGCCAGCTCCACTCCTAACCGAATGACACGAAAACAGTCCCTAGAACGGGTGTTTTCCGGTTAACTCGTTTCCTAGTTTTCCAAGATTTGCTCTAGGTTAGTATCTAACCTTTACATCAATAAAATAACTTCATAAAGACATATTATACACTTCTAGTAGTGTATAATAGTCCCACCAATCGTTCATATCATTTGGAAAATGAAAAGGAAGGTTTTGGATTCAAACTTACTTTGAATACAAAACTGTGTTCTGCGAGGTTGCGTTTTGTTCGGACAATCTGGAAGCCTTCCACCACTCCGATTGATGCAAACCAGACCTCCACGGATTCCTCGTCTTGAGAGCTTTCTTTTGGTACCTTATACGCCTTAATTGGACGAGTAAATCTCAAGTTATGGCTCGAACAGTAAGAGCTTCGCACTAAAGAAAGAACCTGCGGACTGCTCTCCTTCTTCCTTCCCTTTTGAGTTGTGTGGATACCTTTGCTCTCTTATCTCTTTTGGGGGGGTCGAATGGGAGGTTGTGGGAGTATACAAGAGCTCTCAATCATGTTACCAAGGCATGTGGAGTGGTTCCCCAATTGATCCCAATCATTTTGGGGTCCAAAATATCTACCAATACTTCCAAAAAAAATGGGAAGATGGGTCCTATTGTTTTATCTTTTGTCAAAAGATGTCTTTTTGTACTCATCCTAATTTATTTAGAACAAGTCAACTTCCTACATCACATTATTGGTCTCCAATATGTGTAGGCTCATCTCAATAATTTACTTGATGGATATTATAGGAGGAAAATCCTACTCCCATTATTTAGCTCAATAATGCCAAAGATGGGGTTATAGGCATTTGTATTCTCCTTTAATCATTCTATCACTTATTTGACATTTGTCATACATATTATTGGACTACTAGCCGTGTGGGTCACTCCCGAGTGGATCCAGGACGCCATTCTCGAATACTTGCTATTTTTAGCAGGTTGGGCCCAAAATGAGTATTCGCCAGCCCGATACTAATATACGAGTTCGAACAGTATAATAATCGGTCATTAATTACGTAAAACATTAATCGTTTAACAAATGTTTGGAAATCAGAAATCCAATACATAAACTTTGAATTTTAAATCAAATTTTCAAGGACCTTCGGGAGCGGTGTCACAAAATATATTATGTGCTCTTACTCATTAAGACATTTATAATGAATATACATTCCTCATATTTAATTTATACGCCTCCGAAATTCAGTTCGGGCTGTTATCTATTAAATTACCAGTACCGGTAATTTGGGCCTCTTTTGACCAATCGGTCAACTCTGGACCTTTCCACGACCCAAGTAAAATATCCACCACCATATAAATATTATCTTGACCAAGATGAATAAAATATGCGGTCTCGGGAATGTTGGGTGGCCCCCGCTCCCGATGTGGGCCCCACGTGCAATTTACTATTCACGCGAAAGAAAATAACAAAAATTTACAACTTCGTAAATTCATTAATCCTTTAATAAGGTTCAATACATTATTTACATAGAAGTAAATATATTTGGGGACGGTGTTACATTCTGGAAGTCATGAAGCTCATCATCATCAGAATCATCCCAAAATCCGATGTCACTGTCAGCACTTTCACTTTCATCAGCAATCATCTTATCTTTCTTGGAACCAGACTTTGATGGCTTATCAAGCATTAGGGCAAGGGTGTCAGCTAGCTTGTCCACAGCTCCCTTCCCTTTGTCAGCTGTCACAGTGGCTACCACAAAGTCAGAGAAATCTTCAGCATATTGGTCAAGTGTGTTGTACACTGCATGGATATCCATCTCATCCAGATCCTTTGTGTGCCTTATCTGTGAGCTCAGCTTCTTCCAGTCAGCTCCAAGAGAAGACAGAAATCTCACGTTCAGTTCCATATTCGACTTGTGCACGCCAATCTTTCTCATCTCATTTATCAGTTGCAGAAATCTCAGGTAGGTATCTTCAAGTGATTCTCCAAGCTTGACTTTGAATGAGTCATATGCAGTGAATGTGCTTGCTTTCTTCGCCTTTACTCCGATCTCAGTGCCTTGCATGATCTTGAAGATCTCATCCCACATCTCTTTTGCAGTTGACATGCTGTCAATCTGCATATAGATGTCGTTCGGGATGGCCTGCAACAGATAGGTCTTGGCAATGAGATCTGCACGAAGTCTTGCTCTGTCCTCATCATCATATTCATCTACCGTCTTTGGTCTCCACTCAATCTCAACAGGTGGGTTGTTTCCGTTATCTCTCTCAACTGCTATCATCAATTGTGCAGGTCCATTTGTGATAGAGTCAAGAAGACCTGAGGATTGGTCCTTGCTCTCAAGAAAGTTCAGGAATCGGTTCTTCCACACATTGTACTCCCCTCTTCGTAGAATCGGGGGTCTTGTATCGTTTCCAATAGATAGGGCATCCATTTTAGAATTGATCGGGCTGATCAGTTGATTGAATAGGTTCTGTTCTGTTGTTTGAGTCTTCAGTCAGATGTCTTTGTTCTGGTTGCAAAGTATCTAAATCGGGCAAGGTATTGAAGGATCGCTCAACTTCACTAAGATCGCTCAACTTTACAAACAATCTCTCAACTTTACAAAAAGATCGCTCAAGTTTACAAAAGATCGCTCAACTTATAAAAAGATCGCTCAAGTTGCTAAAGGATCGCTCAAGTGTTAGATTGCTCAACTGCAAATCTCTCAACCTGTAAAAAGATCGCTCAACACTAAATAAAAGATCTCTCAACTCAACAAACAATCTCTCAACTTGTGAAAAGATCGCTCAACTTCAGAAAAAAATCTCTCAAAGTCCAAATCGCTCAATCTCCAAATCGCGCAAGGGAGTTAGCGCGAAGTTGAAATCGCGCAGGGTAGGTTGCGCGAAGCTGAAAATCGCGCAGGACTGAAATCGCGCAAGTGAGTGATCGCTCCACCTGAAAGATAGCTCAACTCTTCAAATCGTGCAAGTCCAAAAATCGCTCAAGTGAGTTTGCGCGAAATTGGAAATCGCGCAGGAGATGTTTCAAGATGGCGCAAGTTCTGTATTGCGCAAGAGATATTGCGCGAACCTCAAGATCGCGCAAGGAGTCCCTTTTGCGTGAACCTGTTCTTCGTTCCAGGGAGTTGCGCGAAAATGCAGGATCGCTCAAATCTGGCTTAACCTGTACGCCGAGTTTCAGATTGAGATTTTCTCCAGGAATGATCCTAGCAACAGTAGAAACCTTTTCCTTCAAGCCATTTCTTGCAAAAATAACAACAAAAATAGAACAGAAGATCGCTCAAGTGCGAAACTTCAACGATGAAGAATCGCGCAGGAGTGTTTTTCAGCCTTCAATCGATCGATCAGCTCCGGCTCTGATACCAGATGTTAGGTCCCTGTTTTCTAGTCTATAATGTATATGTATGGAAGGTAGATCTGGGAATGAAGCTTTCCATTGATGTGAAGGTTTTACAGAATGATATGAATGTTTCAGCGTAAAAACCTTACACCGATATAGGCACTGCGGCAGGGAATGTCGAAAAGCTTAACCTACCCTTTCCCTTAAGGCATATATATAGCCTGACGGGAAAGGTAGGTTTTACAATCATTTGGGCTCCTTTTTCTAGGAGGCCCATACCTAAAAAGGTATAAAACCTTTTATTACAAATTGCCTTAAAAGGCCTATTCATTATTCTAGCTAGTCTATTTAATTAAAATGTTAAATATAAAGAGCTAAGAAACATTGATCACAATATAATGAAAATATCTCTAACAGATACCATTAAATGATATCATATATGAAAGTCAGGGGTCACAATAATACTCCGTGGAGACATTGGTGTGCTGATAATAGAACTATAATTGGAATCTACTTCAGTACTAATAAAAGTAGAGGAGGACTTTTCATGTCCAGCCGGCCTGACGGGAACCGCCGTCCGGCCGAGGGCATTTTGGGCACTTCCCGGTGGAATTTTTTGATGAATTTTTTGAGCATGTTCTTCATGAAGTCTAGTTTATCTATACCAAATTTCAGCTAAATATTCAATCGGGAAGGCACTCAAATAATTTCTTTAAGTTAACTGGGCAGTTCATACATATAAACTGCCCAGTTAACTTCACAAAATTATTTGAATGCCTTCCCGATCGAATTGTGAGCTGAAATTTGGTATGAATAAACTAGACTTCATGAAGAACATGCTCAAAACTTTTCATCCAAACATTCCATCGGGAAGTACCCAAAATGCCCTCGGCCGGACGGCGGTTCCCGTCAGGCCGGCTGGACAAGAACGGGACTCATATAAGTAGAGTTATTTCAATTCAAAGGCTAGAACGCTGATTAATTTCTTCACATGTAAATGTGGTAAATATAATTAAAAGCATACTCTAAGCTTTTTGTTAACTATATATATAAATATATATATTTAGGTTCTAATGAGAACATCCCTTAAGATGAGATGTGAGAACAAATCCAGACCATTAAAAATCCCAGTGCATCATCGATCGATTAAGTAGCAGCGAAGGCTATTTTAGTCTCTATAAAAAAGTACCGTTTTGTAACCGAATCTGGAGTATTACGTTCGTCTGAGGCATTGATGGAAGGAATAACTTCCATGTTATTCGATTTTATTTCTTACGTGAATTAAGTTATCCAATTATAGAAACAAAATCTTATTCCTTTTTTGAAATTCTTCATTTGTCTCGGCCTCCATTTGAAGCTCTCGCGTGTGGACTGTACGATGAAGGAAGCCATGGAACCAGGTTTTTATTTTCCAAATTTACGTGTCCACTATTATTTTGATCTACGTACGTATTTTAATTGTGGAGATCATGTTTTGTATACTGTCTCCAGACCTCTAATACTGTCCTTACAAACCACCACGAGCCTTTATCGCACACTTTGTCCTCACTCATGCGCGCCCTGAGAAACTTCCCAGGGGGTCACCCATCCCATAACTACTCCCGTGTAAGCACGCTTAACTTTAGAGTTCTTGGTGATGAGCTTCCTTAAAGGGAGATGCATCTTGTTGGTATGAGTAGTACCATTAATCCATTTATATTAAATCTCAAGTGTTACAATCACCCCCACTTAGGAACGCAACATCCTCGTTGCGCCCATAAACCAATCTCAAATCTCAATCAAATCCCAGAATCCTCCCCCGCTAAGTGCCTGCCCGATATCCAACGGGTCAACACACTATCGCAGGGTTGCTCTGATACCAGTTGTAATACTTGAGATTTAATATAAATGGATTAATAGTAATACTCATACAAACAAAATGCATCTCCTTTTAAGGGAGCTCATCTGCTAAGAACTCCAAAGTTAAGCGTGCCTGCACGGGAGTAGTCGTGGGATGGGTGACCCCCTGAGAAGTTTCTCAGGGCACGCACGAGTGAGGAAAAAGTGCGCGGAAAAGGCTAGTGGCGGTTTGTGAGGACAGTACTAGAGGTCTGGAGTAACTACTTCGGGTCCTGCGGGGTCGGGGTGTTGTAAGGAATAAATGTACTTAGATTTTGATGATGCGAGGATATTTAGTAATTTAGACTACCCCTTTAGAAATCTTGTATTAGAATTTTCTTTGTAAGCATTAGCATAGTCGACTGGTAAGAGACCCTCTTGGCTCTCTCATGAGAGTTGCTACCAAAGCTGCTCCTCAGGAAAGCATCAGAGTTGCTATCAGAGCTGCCCCTCAGGAGAGCATCAGAACTGCTACCAGAGCCACTCTTCAGAGAAGCACCAGAGTTCGACGCTAGAGCTGCCATCAGAGCTAGTCATCAGAGTACTATGAGAGAACCTCATCAGACCTGCGACTACTGTGAAGGAACTTCCAACGGCCGTGAAACCAACGGGAAATACCCTAACGGCTAGAAGACTTTCCATGTGAAGTAAAAGGAAAGCATTTAATGCTCATTTAAAGAGCCTGATACGCTGTGGAGTAATTGCAGATGATTGACCGAGATTCCTGGAGAATATTATACAAAAATAGCAAGCTACCAAATTTGTGGGTCCAATCTGTCAACTCTACAGTACGCGCAGTTAATGCAGTTGTCTCCTCCTCCAACGGGAAGACAACCTCAGTATATAAGATACTACTCGAAGAACAACCAAAAAAACTTTGCTACAACTTTTGCTTACACTTTCTTGAGATTCAAACTCCATCTTCATCAACAAGAAAAGCCTACGTTGGAAAGATATCATTCTCCTATCTTTTTTTTTTTTTTTTTTTTTTTAACCCCGGAAGGTCAACCACCGCATCCAGTGGGGTAAATGCCGGGGAGCATTTACCATGTTTTATTAATAACGAGGATTACAAAAAAGGGGGGGACTAGGCCAAAACCCCTCCAGCAAAACAAATAAATCTGAAAAATCATAAATAAAATTAATTGGGGGGATCATACCTTACCCAATAAAAATACATCAAAAGAATTAAATTTCTCTGAAGTAACACAAACCCAACTTATCAGCAATTATCTTGCGTCTGATATGAACAGGAAGTTGTCCAGCATTATAGTAGATGACCAGATCATTAGATTTTATTTTAGACAGAAAATGAGCTGTCCAATTTATCTCACGCGGAATATGTCTGAAGGAAAGGTTCGAACCATCTCTCCACCTTCTAAGATCCTCCACCATTTTCCTCCACCGTCCATCTAATTTCCCACCTGAAACTTCATCCAACGCCTTCAAAGAATCCGTCTCCACCTCAACATTCTGATAACCTTTTCCGACCACCCAACACACCGATTGGTAAAGCGCCTGAATCTCTGCATCTAAGGCCGAAGAAGCAGACAAAGGGAAATGAAAGGCTACCACCAACTCGCCTGACCTGGATCGTAAGACCGCTCCACCAGATGCAGTATCTGACCGGAAGGAAGCATCAATATTTAGTTTGTAATTCAGATCAGGTATCTTCCATTTAATAGCTGTAACCTTTGACCTCTTTATCCGAAAAGATAAATGGAGTAGCTCTTCTTCGTAGAGTATGGCACTAGGCTTTCCTAATTTTGCTTTATTAAGCTTAATTCCTGACCAGTTTCGAGAAAAAGATTTGATTTGCCTAATTACCATCTGCCAATTTGATATTCCTTCCTCCCCTCCCCAAATAATCCGACAGTAAATCTTCCAAATATGCCAAGATATAATTCCAGCCATATTATGCTTAAAAACATCAATAAGGCTTCTATTCCCAGCTTCCAGCCACCACGCAATGAGCATCTGTCTCATAGAAATTGAATTAGTAGGAATGGATATTTCAAAAACTCCAAGAAAATATGCCCAGATTTTCCAACTAAAAGTACAGTTAAGCAACACATGATCCATATAAGCCGAATCCTGCTTACAAAAGGGACACCTGGAAGGGAAAACAGCAATGTTGAACCTAGTCAGATTATCTGGAAATGGAAGAATTCTATTAAGAATCTTCCATTGAAATATTTGTACTTGACTTTGCTGATATTTATTCCAGGTATGCTTGAAGGAGAATATAGAGTTCTTGGCTCTTCTCACACTCTGAAAAGCTGAGGATAAGGTAAATCTGCCATCATTTTCAGGTAACCACACTAATTCCCCATCCTGATTGCAAGTACTAAGAAGCTGACCCAACTCATTTGTTCTACAAATTCTTTTCCACACTCCTGAGTCAGCTTGTTTAGGAGTCATATTTGAGCCCCTAGAATATCTATCATTACAAAAAGTAGCCCAGATAGATTTGTTACATCTCCATTTCCACCATAGCTTTAGAGAATAAGCTTTCTCTATATCTATAAGCGACCTTATATTCAAACCACCTTCATCATAAGGCAAACAAATATCCTTCCATCTAATCCAATGAAATTTATTTTTGTTAGCATTGGACCCCCACAAAAAATGAGACATCTTTTTTTCCAAGCATCTACTGACAGCCTTGGGAAGAGTATCTACAGCCAGAATGTGTAAAGGGATAGTATTGAGGACATACTTAATAAGCACAAGCCTGCCTCCAAAGCTTAGATTTCTCTGCTTCCAAATAGTTAGTTTTTTATCAAAGCTTTGAAGAATATCTTTACAGTAATTCTTTCTGTTAATTCCTTTGTGCAGGGTTGAACCTAGATACTTCATTGGCAAATTAATCTTGGTCATACCCAGTAATCTCTCCATCTTCCTAATTCTTGCAAGGGAGGTTTTACCACATCCAAAATTGCTCTTATCAAAATTAATTGCTTGCCCAGATGCCCTTTGATAAAGCCCCAAAAACTGTTTGAAGTTCTGAATAGATCTAGCTTCCCCATTTAGAAAGACTAAAATATCATCTGCATAACAAAGATGGCTAACAGGCTGTCCAGCTGGACCAATATAATATGGCTTTATTTTCCTCTCTGCATTAAGATTTTTCAAACCCCTTGAGAGGGCTTCTGTGGCCAAAATAAAGAGAAAGGGTGAAAGGGGATCTCCCTGTTTTACCCCTCTAAGAGGCCTGAAGAAACCTTTTGGAGAGCCATTAATGAGGACAGAAAAATGTGTAGCCCTTAAGTGATTGAGAACCAAATCAACAAAATTCCCAGCAAATCCAAATTTGGACAAAATTGCTCTTAAGAAAGTCCATGATAGCCTGTCAAACGCTTTAGCCATATCGAGTTTAACAACTATATTGGTTCCCCTTGTCTTTCTGTCAATTGAATTAATCATCTCCTGTGCCACCAAAATATGATCAGATATGTCCCTACCCTTCATAAAACCTGCTTGCTCAACAGAGATCAATTTAGGCAGTATGAGAATTAGCCTAGTAGCCAAAATTTTTGTGCAAACTTTACTGATAAAATTAGAAAGACTGATAGGCCTGAAATCTGAAAATGTTGTTATCTTGTCTTTCTTAGGAATGAGTACAATAAGAGAGCTGGCCATTGCAGTAGGAATGATATTACCCAAGAAAAAATCTTGAATAGCCCTTACTACATCATCACCTACAATTCCCCAACAGTGTCTAAAAAATACTCCATTGTAACCATCGGGTCCCGCTGCACTGTCTTTATCTAATCCCCATACTGCAAGCTTAACTTCTTCATGATTAGGCAAAATCATTAACTTCTCATTATCATTTATATCAACTAACTGTGGAATATAGTGCAGGATATTGTCCACCTCTTGAACCTCTTCCTCAGAAAAGATATTTTGAAAGTATTCCTCAGCAGCTTTGCCAATAGCTTCAGAGTCAGTACACCAGTTCCCAGCATTGTCTTTTATGGCAGATAAGAATTGCATCCTTCTCTTGATATTCACATAGTCATGATAGAACTTAGTGTTAGAATCTCCTTCTTTTAACCATTTAAGGTGTGCCCTTTGCCTCCAGAATTCATTCTCTTGCTTATGCTTAGAAAGAAGAAGGGCCTGCTTGAAAGACCAATCCTCTCTATGTGCATCAGTAGGATTAGCCTCAAATAAAACCTCTGCATCAGTGACTTCAGCTTCTAACTTCTTAATATCCTGAAAAATATCCCCAAAAGTGTTTTTATTCCATATCTTCAAGGCCCTTTTGAGACTTTGTAGCTTATTATAGAGACCCCTCATACCCCCTCCTGTAGCACAAGCTTCCCACTCTTTCCTCACGACATCTAAGAAAGTGGGATGTGAAATCCACATATTTTGAAATTTAAAGGGTTTTGGGCCAATCATTAATTGATTTTTACATTGCAACAGGATTGGAGAGTGATCTGAGGATGTCTTATTGAGGTGGTTAATCTGGATGGAATCATAAAGCCCCAAGAATGCAGAATTAAACAAGACTCTATCCAATCTACGCCACACTCTTCCATTGGCTCTAACCCCTGACCAGGTAAATGGAGATCCAATAAAAGGTAAATCAATCAGATCACTATTAACCATACAGTCCTTGAATTCATTCATACTGCTCGCAAGAGGGATATTGTAACCTTTATGCTCTCCCTGATAAGCTATAGCATTGAAATCACCACCAACAAACCAGGGATCATTATTGTTCCCAGCCCATTTTTCCATAAATTGCCATAGATCTCTTCTTTCAATATGACTGTGACTTCCATAAATTGAAGTAAACCAGAAGGAATAATCTCCACTATGAATTTTCATATGAATAAACTGACCTCCAGTAGAAATATCAGAAATATCTACCTTTGATTTATCCCAAAACAACCAAATTTTATTCTTAGAACAGCAGAAAGCAGACTTTAATCCAATCTGATTAGCAATGTCATCAATTTTATTAGAAAAAACAATGGGTTCAATAGCAACGAAAAGATGAATACTCCACTGTCTAATTAAGTCCCGTAGTCTTGGACAGGAAGAAACAAGACCACGGACATTCCAAAGTAGACAATTCATCATGGAATGGCAGAAAAAGCTATAGCCAGCTTTTTTGCTGCATTCCTAGTAATTCTAGGAGTGTCTGGAACCACCTGAGTTGGCTTCTTTTTCTTTTTCCTTGCAACTGTAATAAAACCATCTTGTTGATTAAGAGCCACTGTTGACAGGTTTGCTACTAACTCTGAATCAGTCTGCATAGAAGGATTCATTTGCAGAAGAGCATTCACTTTTGAGGTGAGCAGCTTCTGCCCCTTCTTCCAACCCTGAATATTATCAATAAAAGCTCCATCTCCATCCGATGAGTACCCCTTTGCAGATACTGTTGGATCATACTCATTTTGCTTATTTATTTGCAAAATTTTGAAATCATCTGATGCCCTATCAGTTTGATATATTTCAGAGGGAGGAATTCCTTCAATGAGGGACCCGTGTTTGTGAAATGATGGCAACTCAAAGTCCGCGTGCTGTGAAGCCCCAGGAGGATCCAAGATTTCAGTGTATACCTCTTCCACCTCTTCATCAGAGTCCAACTTACCCTGTGATGTTGAAGGAATATCTGTTACTTCAACTTGCTGAATCACTGGCTGAGACTCCATCGCAATCCTTTTTCCTTTATCAATAGGAGCTATGTTTTCAGATTGTGTAATAGGCTGTTTCAAAGTCCCAACCCCTGTCGCCCCGTCTGTAATAATAATAGGATTAGTTTTGGTCTTGATAACCCACTGCCCAGAGCCTCCCGATTTGAAAGAGATTGGGCCAGAATCAATAGCATTCCCAATCTCTTTAGAATCAATCTTCAATTTAGATGTATCATTCCCAGATTTCCTAGGGCATGTATGAATTGAATGACCAAGATGAAGGCAATGATCACAATATAATGGTCTACTTTCATAGACCACAGACTGGAAAAACCCTTTGGATCCATTTTGAATCCAAATTTTATTAGGCATATCCTGAGATATATCCACCTCAACACACACTCTAGCCAAAGAAGGTCTTGAAAAAGATGCAGTAGCAGCATCAATTTTGACAGGCCTCCCAATTAATCTTGCTATGTCAAAAAGCGCTCTCTGATCGTGTAAATGAAGAGGCAAAAATTCCAGACTTAACCAAATAGGAACAACTGGAGATTCCACATTAGGTTGAAAATCCGGTGTCCATTTTGTTACTCGCATAGCATTGCCAAAAATATCCCAGATCTGTCTGTTCCAACATCGGAGGTAATCATCCTCCAATTCAAACCTAATAATCAAATGTTTCTTATCTAGGATACCCAACTGAAATTTCCCTTTGAATCCAATCAAATCAAAGGCTTTTCGTAGTGTAACCATAGATGGGCGCCCCTTAAAGAAATATCCAACCAAGGCCATCCGATGTCTCCCCGCCAGAATGTTAACATCTTCTTCTGGAAATACAATCGAAGGCACCCCTTTGTAACGCGATGGTACTTTCTTCGCCAAAGGAGGATCAGATCGATCCCCAGACACCACCGCAGCAAAAGATCGACCTCCCCAGCCCTTGACCGCCGGCAGAGAGGGAGGAGAGACTCCCCCCGAGATAGGCTTCTCCGTCATTCACAATCTCCAAATCGCCAGAGCCCTCTATCACCTTAATTTTTCTTATCATCATTCTCCTATCTTTTCTTCCAACAAAAAGCAAAGTCCAACAGTTCTTCAACACTTCAAGCACCTCATTACAAATCTATTGTAACGAAGCAAGTTGGAGAAAAACTCTGTTTTTCAAACATCTTCTGCAAAGAAGGGCGTCCAAGTAACTGGAGTGAAGTGGTGATACTTCAAGGGGTTCAGTGAAAGGACCAGTCTTAAAGGAAGCAAGGAAGTGCATCCCAGGAGACATCTAGACTTGAAGAAGACGTGGAGAGTTTCTTAAGTTCTAGGGACTAAGGCGTTGTAAACTGTAGTTTTTACAAGCTTAGTGGAACAGTGGACTAGAGGAACACGTTGTTCCTTGAACCACTATAAAAATCCCAATGTCATTTACTTTAAGCATTTTAATTTCTGCACTTAAGATTCTAACTGTAACACTCTCAAGAACTTGGAATCTGTGTTCAGCAGATCTTGTTCTAAGAGTTAGCAGAAAGGCATTTGCCTTAGTATTTTTGAGGCTACCCGGACAGAACTGTAATCCGCTGCCAGGTCCAGTTCTGCCATCAGAACTCGACCATCTCTGTCACCAGATTTGGACCATCTCTCATAAGTCGGTTTTGACTTAGAGAAAAATGCGAAAAATCAGAACAGTCTATTCACCCCCCCCTCTAGACTGTTCCCTACTTAAACGGGACCAACAGGTGTTACAGGTGGTATCAGAGCAACCCTGCGACCATGTGTTGACCCGTTGGATATCAGGCGAACACTTAGCGGGGGAGGATTCTGGGATTTGATTGAGATTTGAGATTGGTTTATGGGCGCAACGAGGACGTTACGTTCCTATGTGGGGTGATTGTAATACTTGAGATTTAATATAAACGGATTAATAGTACTACTCATACCAACAAGATAGTACTTGATGGTCCCATGTAGAGGTAAAAGTCTAGATGGGGGGGGGTGAATAGACTTTTAAAGCCTTTTCAACTTTTAAAGAATTTCCCTCACAGATATGATGATCAGTAATCTTTTGAGAGATTAAGGATCCACAGCGGAAGTCTTGACCTCTATATATATAACAACCTTCTGTTAGTGAGTGGACAAGGAGAAGTCTGAGAGACAGAGGAGCTTTGGTGGCAGAGATGTTTTGGACAGAAGGTCTCAATCAGAATACCTTGGTGTGGTGTTCTAATGTCTTCTTGACAGAACCCTTACTGAGGTCTTCTGTTGACCTTCGAACAGAATCCTTCACAAGGTCTTCTGTTGAATTTGTAAGGTGATAATAGCTTAGAGACTTCTGTTTGAAAGAGGAGTTCTTAGTGAAGGATGAGAGTATAGACAGGCAGTAAGCTTAACAGAGAGGTGAGCAGAGGAATGAGTAGTGAGTTGCTGCTGAGGTTACAGCTCACGTTTCTGTTAAGTTAAAGAAATGTTTGGTGTGTGCTTTGTTGACTGAAAAATGAATCAACACACAATATATCCCGGTTCAGAGGTGGTGTAATCCTCCTACATCCAGTCCCACCCTTTTTCAGATGGATTTACACTAAAGTATTAAGCCCAATGCACTTAGTGCCCGTCTGGCTGTTATCATCCAACTAGCTCAGACCTGAAGGTGTTTCACAAGGAGTACACACCACTCCAAGTTACTCAGTCCTTAGATTTTCTCAATTGATCCAGTGGGGATCAAAAGGTACTCTATTCTATTCTATTCTACCACACTTAGGACTAGATAACATTGTCCTTCTAAGTGTTTACAACAATTTCAAAAGTAATAAAATTTCTAGCCTCCAACTAATAACTAAACTTCCAGAATATGGCAATGAGTGTTCTGTCTGGGAAGTTCAGTGAAGCATGAGTCTAAACAGAGAGCCGAGTTTAAATGAGCACTTTCTATTATGCTGGGTTTCTCTTTGAATGCTTGGTATAATTTCTCTGTTTTGAAGACTCTCAAAAGCTTGAAAATGAACTCATGCTTGTGCCTTTATTTATAGGCATCTTCGGTTGATTAATCCCCTCCGTTGGTTGAGGGGATTTAATCTTTGACGTTGAAAGAATTGTACTTTCGTCTTCTTGTGTTGGAACAGATTATCTTCTTCAGACGCAATTGGATCAATTCGCACTATTCACCTACTTGTAGGTTTTTGGCTTCACATGCAACTCTGCGTGTGTAGTGTCTCGTGCTTTTGTAGATACTGTGGACTTTGTGACTTAGTCTTTTTGTATCGAATAATTTTGTACTGGTAGGATTTAAATATCCTTTGAAGGTAAAGGAAAATTACCTTATTGCTTTTTATATTTCCAGTACAATTTGTTTGATATAAAAAGTGTACATGTTTAAAATTGGTCACAATTTTACTAGTGACATGGATAATTCTATAACAAATAAAAATATACTAGTTGAATTTGAATATCCTTGTAAGGTAAAAGAATTTTATCTTATTTCATTTTATACTTCCAGTATATTTAATTTGTTATAAAGTTGTACATTTTCAATCTTGTCACTTTACATTGTATTCTCTCTTTTTCGTATCTTCTTCTATTTATGATGATGTGATTATTCTTATCTAAGCAATCGTGGAGCACACTACTGTTTACATAATGAGTAGATGATTTTGAACAGAAAATCTAAACCAGACAGGAGGATGGCATCATCAAAACTATTTCTTACAACAATAGGTTATATCAAAGTCTGAGGGACCTAACAATTTCCCCTTTTTTATGATGCCAAAAACTAGATTCTAACATTTTAACTGTAGCAAAACAAAAAATTAATTTCTACGGGACCGGGGTGTTACATAGAAAGCCCGTTGTTGGTATGGTATTCAATAGTTTACAAGATGGTATTGATTTCTACAATGAATATGCATCTTTATGCGGCTTTGATCCACGCCTTTATTCCCAAAGGCGTCACAAATCTGGTTTGATTTTATTCAAATATGTTGTTTGTAATCATCAAGGTTTTAAACCTGACAAAGTTATGCAGAATGAAGGGACTATTCCCATTGTTGATGATTTATTTGAAAATGCTAATATGGAAAATACTCTTGATCCATGCATGGATAATTCTGATATTGATGATAATGTGTCATTGTGTGTGGAAGATTCTGATTTCACGTCACCCGCACCTTCAAATCATTGCACTTTAGACGATGAGTCAAATAAAAGGTGTCGTGTATCTACCAGAAATGGTTGCAAAGCATGTGTGGTCTTTAAATTTTGTGGCCTTGGTCGTTACTCCATATTCAAGTTTGAAGAACGTCACTGTCATCGTGTGCAAGAAGAATGCATAAACAGTTTCTTAAGGTGAATAGAAACCTCGATTTTGGACATAAGAAATTCATTATCAATTGTGCCAAAGCTAATATTGGTCCGATGAAGTCTTATAAACTTTTTAAGGAGTCAGTAGGTGGATATAGCAACATCGGTGCGACTGCGGTAGATTTCAAACATTTCAAACGAGATCTTAAGGCGTATATTGAGGGTGTTGATGCTCAGATGCTAATTGATAAGTTATTTCAGAAGGTTGAAGTGTGTTCTTCATTTGTATTTGATTATGATGTGGATGATAGTGATGAGTTGACCAAGATTTTTTGGGCGGATCCAATTTCTAGGCGAAATTATTCCTATTTCGGTGACGTTGTCACGCCCCGGACCTCCCCGGACACGTCAACAACCCGCCGTACAATATGAATAGTCAACCGCAGTCCAACACATTCATATTATACAAGGCGTCTTGAATATCAATCACACATATAACATCCATAAACAAACATAATAAGTAATTCATAACGCAGCGGAAAACATTGTTTAAAACAAAAGGGCCACACAGGGCTATTCATGAGCACGCAGGCTCTATAATAAAATATCCATGAGCATGTTTATTAATGTTCAAAAACAGAGTGGAGGAAGCAAGCTGTCACGCCCCGGACCTCCCCGGACACGTCAACAACCCGCCGTACAATACGAATAGTCAACCGCAGTCCAACACATTCATATTATACAAGGCGTCTCGAATATCATTCACACGTAAGCCATCCATAAACAACATAATAAGCAATCGAATACGTAGCGGAAAACATAGTTTGAAAACAAATGTCACACGTGGCTAACATGAGCACGCAGGCTCTATAGTAAAATATTCATGAGCATGTTTATTAATGTTTAAAAACCGAATGGAGGAAGCACGAACCAAGTCTTCCCTCCTAGATGATCTCTCGAACAACGAGCACAGGAAGCAAGCTCTAGCCTCAACCTGAAAAATGGTAGTGGGACGCCCCCGAAGGGGTCAGCACTCTATAGGGCTATAAAGTGCTGGTGTGGATGGCATCTAATAGATATACAACAAGTATTTCAAACACAATACCCTCAAATAGGGTGATAATATAATCTAGGCCGTAACCCCAAGTTACCCCTTTTTAAAATATACTTACTTTATATATAAAGTCAAGTAGTCAGCCCGTAGGCCCAAGGTTTGTTTATCAAACATAGCCCAAAACCCCGTGACCCCTAGTCACAACAATTCATAGGGTTCAACCCTAACACATATGTTTGCATTCTCGAGTCCAACTCGACTACATCACCATGCACCTTAATTAACATAAGCTAACTACTCCACCGTGCATTTCTTGAGTCCAACTCAACTACATCACCATGCACAACAATCACCCCATCATGTCTACCCAATGCAATTCTATGAGCACGGCTCAAGTACATCTCCTTACATTGGCATAGACCCCAATTCCTAAGCACTCGCTATGCCTAGAATTGTCATATCAATAATCTATTTTGGGACATCCTTACGGACTGCCCAACCATGGTCTTAGCATCACATTACATCAATTTAGTCACTTGCATCACAATCAAGTTCATCAATTACAATCAAATCCTTAGATTCAATTCCTCAACAATTACAACAATCATTAACTAGTATTTCAATACTATTAACATTATTCTTATCCATCATATATTTCATTTGTAAAACCCTACATATTTAGAGATATGTAGTAGCAACTTAATCGTCAATGTAATACATAAATAATCATTTATGTATCTACACAATTCACACATGAGTAAAATGCCTATTGCACACAATAGTTCATTTAACTCCATTTTTATCAATACTTTACCAAATCATTTCCCATTTCATTCTTTGGCAAATAGATCAATATTCCATCAATAAGTTATCATCATAATCCATGGAAAACATTATTTAGGCATTTAGGTAATCTTATGCTTAACCTACAAGTTGTAAGCAACTAGATGTCGGTCCTCACCTCAAATGAGCTTTAAAACTTTCCTTCTCGATCCAATGACCAAAGCCTCGGCCAAGGAAGCTTGAGAACTGATTCTGTTTGTAACACTTGAGATTTAATATAAACGGATTAATAGTACTACTCATACCAACAAGATGCATCTCTTTTTAAGGGAGCTCATCACCAAGAACTCCAAAGTTAAGCGTGCTTGCTTGGGAGTAGTCTTGGGATGGGTGACCCCCTGGGAAGTTTCTCAGGGCGCGCACGAGTGAGGACAAAGTGCGCAGAAAAGGCTAGTGGCGGTTTGTGAGGACAGTACTATTGGTCCGGAGTAACTACCTCGGGTCCTGCGGGGCCGGGGTGTTACAGGTGGTATCAGAGCAACCCCGCGACAGTGTGATGACCCGTTGGATAACGGGCGGGCACTTAGCGGGGGAAGATTCTGGGATTTGGTTGAGATTTGAGATTGGTTCAAGGGCGCAACGAGGACGTTGCGATCCTAAGTGGGGGTGATTGTAACACTTGAGATTTAATATAAACGGATTAATAGTACTACTTATACCAACAAGATGCATCTCCTTTTAAGGGAGCTCATCACCAAGAACTCCAAAGTTAAGCGTGCTTGCTTGGGAGTAGTCTTGGGATGGGTGACCCCCTGGGAAGTTTCTCAGGGCGCGCACGAGTGAGGACAAAGTGCGCGGAAAAGGCTAGTGGCGGTTTGTGAGGACAGTACTATTGGTCCGGAGTAACTACCTCGGGTCCTGCGGGGCCGGGGTGTTACACTGTTAGTGCCCAATTTTGATAGATTTTGATGATGCCACTATACTTTGCACCCGTACATTGTGTCTAAATTAAATTCAAAAATTAGCGTTAAAATGTGACAAAATAAATGTAAAATTTTTGGAACTAATAAAATTACACTGGAAAGTCAAAATGCAATAAGGTAAAAATTCTTTTTGCCTTCAAAGGATATTTAAATCCTACCAGTATAATTCTATTAGTACACAAAAATTAACCGTCACATAAATATATACATTAAATGTATATGATTGAAGACAAACCTTGACCGGCATTTAATACCGGATCCAGTACTGAGGGCCATGGCATGGGACGCACAAATAATGCAAGACAAAGTGATCAGCTGCACATTAATGCTCCAGCACAAAAGGACAAGAGTACTACTCGTACTCATCAGAAATTCAACGGAAGAGATCAAACTATCCTAACCAACGGATAAGATTGATCAGCCAAAAAGCCTATAAATAGAGGCTAAACCGAAGGCTTTTATTTAAGCTTGAGCATCCTAAGTAGAGAAATACTTCCATTAAAGCATATCCAAGCTATCTAGCAAAAGAGAAAGTGCAAACTCAACTTTACTCTCTGCTTAAACTCATGCTTCACTAAGCTCTTAGATTAGTTCAACACTTTCATATTTTAGAGCTTAGTTCTTAGTTGGAGATTAGAACTTTCTTGTATCAAACTGTTGTAAACACTTAGGAGAACAGTTGTTCTGATCCTAAAGTGTGGTTAGATAGATAGAGTACCTTTTGATCCCCACTGGATCAATAGAGAAAAGTCTAAGGACTGAGTAACTTTGAGTGGTGTTATACTCATTGTGAAAAACCTTCAATCTATGCCTAAGTATTGTAAAGGCTAGATTGACACTAAGTGTATTAGGCTAAATACTTTAGTGAAATCCATCTGAAATAGGGTGGGACTGGACGTAGGAGGATTACACCACCTCTGAACCAGGATACATCGTGTGTTGATTTTACTTCATTCAACAAAGCACACACCCAGCACTTCTCGTATAAAGATTGTAGTTTGCCAGCAGCATCTTAAGCAGTTGTCTTAATTGACCCAACTGCTTATCCTTCTGCTTAATTACTCACTCTCTTTAAGACTATCTTCACACAGTCCACTTGCCAAAGCATTACCAAAAAGGTTGTTCTATCAGTTCCCGGAAATTCACTTTATAATCATAGCAGGTGCCTCAACAGTCTCCTCAGTACCATCCAATTGCTGAGCTCTCTGCTCACATACATATATTTCCTTTAAACAACTTCACCAGATCCTCATAACATCATCAACACGAAGTTTTGCTTAAACGGATCTCTGAAAATCTGCTTATAACCTAAGCAGGTGGCTCAGCAGTTCCCTCAGTACCACCCAACTGCCGAGACCACTTCTCCAGTTAGACTTCTCCTTAATCTTACTAAAGCACTTTTTCAGACATCTTTCTTCATTCTAAAAAACGTTTTACCATCACTTTCATCATAGAGTCAATATTTCGCTAGCAGTTACCTCAGCAGTTCCCTGCTATCTAGCCAACTGCCAAGCAAACTGCCAAGCCAACTGCTAGCTATCTAAGTCCAATCTTCCCCAAATTAGAAAGTGGTCAAACACTTATTACATAAAGGGTAAAGACTTCCGCTGTGCATCTATTAATCTCTCAAAAGATTATAGATCAAATTTTCTAGAGGGAAAACTTTGTAAAATTGAAAACTTTGTAAAAGTCTATTCACCCCCCCCTCTAGACTTTTACCCTATCCGGGACATAAGTGGTATCAGAGCCGAGTGTTCCTAGAGTCAGTTTCTGACTAATTTAAACTAAAGATCCAAACCACTCTACTTTCCAAACACCTTCTAAAAATGGACAGTCAGTTAGCCAAGAATCTTCTGTTCAACTTGAACAAATTTGATGACTGGAAAATACGGATGAGAGCAGATCTCAGTGCTTTACATGATGAGATGAGATGCTTGAAGTAATTACTGATGGACCCATCAAAATAATAAAGGTCATCACATCCAGAACCACAGAAGGGACAGATGATGTGTACATTCCAAAACCCAAAATGGAATGGACAACTGAGGACAGGAAGAGAAACAATCTTGACAACATTGCCAAGAACATTCTCTTCAAATCTGTTGATGAATCTATATTTCCCAGAATCAGGAAATGCGAAACTGCCAAAGATGTCTGGGATGAGCTCACAAAGATTGGAGCAGGGGATGAACAGGAGAAGGACAATGAACTGACCATAGCCCTCAAGAAATTTGAGGATTTCAAAATGCTGTCAACTGAATCTATCCATGAGATGGAATCCAGATTCCTGAAGATTGTGGCAGAGGTCTCTGACCTTGGGAAAGAACTTTCTCAAAAGGAAATTTCCCTTAAAATCTTGAGAGGCCTGCCATCAAAATGGGACATGAAGGTAACTGCTATGAGAGATAGCAGAGATCTCAGAACTCTGTCAACCGACAAACTCTTCAGTGATCTCAAGGCCTATGAATTTGAAATGAAGGAGATCAAAGAAGAGAAGGAAGATGAATCCAAGACACTAGCTCTAGTGTCTGAGCCAAGCACTTCAAAATCTACTAAAAAATCCCTCAATAATCTCCTCACTGACGAGCAGTTTGCTATGTTTGTGAGGAAATTTAAAAGATTCATGAAGAAAGAGGGAACTGCTCCAAAGAAAGCATACAACCTGCCACCTAGAAGACAAGGGAGACCTCAATCCAGTGAGGAAACTGTCCTGTGCTACAACTGTAGACAACCAGGACATTACAAAAATGAATGTCCTCTGCCCTTAGCCCAGAAGTATCAAGGGCAGCAGGGGTCTGGTCCCAAAGCTAGTTACAAGAGGGACTTCAAAAGCAAAAGACAAGCTTTTGTAAGTGAAAAGAAAAAGGAGGAACCCCAATCTGAAGATGAAAGCAGCTCAAGTGATGAAAGCTCTTCATCTGAAAGCTCAGAGGAAGCACTTCTATGTCTGGGATCCTGGCAGGTGGCTGAAAAAGGCGGCAGCTGGCTCACTGGAGAAAGCAGCAGATGGCTCAGTAAAGATGATGAATGTAGCTCCCCTAAATGCCTAATGACTAAAGACCACTACAATGATGTTGAGGAAGGTGCTGGAGCAGTCGACTCACAAACATGGTACATAGATTCAGGCTGCTCCAGGCACATGACAGGCAGCAGGCGGCTCCTGTCAAACTATATGGCAAGAGAAGGACCCAAAGTTACTTTTGGGAATATGGAAAAACAAGGAGAAACCAAAGGAGCTGGAGACCTGTCCATCAATGGACTTACAATCCAAAACATATCTTATGTTAAAGGATTAAAGTTCAATCTCATAAGCACAAGCCAGCTCTGTGACAATGGCTATAATGTTACATTCTCCAAAGACATCTGCTTGATTAGAGATGTCAAAAATGACAAAATTGTGCTCACTGGTAGAAGGAAGAAGGACATGTACATTGTTGATTGGAGTTCAGCAAAGGAAGGGATCTGCTTGGTGACAAAGGCAGATTCAAATTTGAGTTGGGAATGGCACAACAAATTAAGTCATCTCAACTTCAAAACAATCAACAAACTATCCAGAAAAGGATTGGTGAAAGGACTTCCTGAGATCAATTTCAAGAAGGACCATCTCTGTGATGCTTGCCAAAAAGGAAAACAAACCAAGGTATCATTCAAATCAAAGGAACTGGAATCATCAACTAGGCCCTTAAGCCTACTACACCTTGACTTGTTTGGACCAGTTGAACCAAAAAGCTTAAGTGGTAGAAGATACACCCTGGTGATAGTTGATGATTATTCTAGATACACTTGGACCGTATTCTTAAAGAAAAAGAATGAAACAGAAAAGAAACTTCCAGAACTGATGAAACTAGTTCAAAATGAGAAAAGTCCATCAATCCAGAAGATCCGGTCAGACAGAGGCACTGAATTCCTTAACTCTATAGTAATTCAGTACTGTGAAGAAAATGGAATCCATCACCAAACTTCAGCTACAAGAACACCTCAACAAAATGGTGTTGCTGAGAGAAGGAATAGGACACTCAAGGAAGCCGGAAGGACAATCTTAGAAGCAGCTGGTTTACCCAAAAGATTTTGGGCAGAAGCAATCAACACTGTTTGCTACACCCAGATTAGAAGTCTCATTCATAAGACTTACAAAAAGACTCCATATGAACTATGGAAAGAAAGGAAGCCTAATGTTAGTAATTTCCATGTGTTTGGATCCAAATGCTTCATTCTAAATAATGGAAAAGACTATCTCAAGCCATTTGATCCCAAATCTGATGAAGGGATCTTCATGGGCTACTCAGCAACAAGCAAGGCATTCCGGATCCTCAACAAAAGAACTCTGGTGGTAGAAGAATCAATCCATGTGGTTTTTGAAAACCACCCCACTGCTCAATCAAAAGAAGAAGGTGGGTCATCCAACTCAAAGAAGGACACTGGAAAGGCTCCAAGCTGCCTTCCAGGAAATGATAAAGAAAAAATAGCTGAATCTAATGTCAGTCCACGGCCAGCAGTTGACTCAACTGTCAGCCCACTGCCAGCAGGTGACTCACCAACAAACATCCTTCCAGACCTTCATGAAATTCCTAATCACCCTACTCTACCAGAAGATAGTGACGAAGAAGAAGAGGAGGATGACCAACAACGTCAAAGCAAAACAACCTCATCTGACATTAGATGGTTGAACAAACATCCTCCACACCAAATCATTGGAAACATCCATGAAGGGGTTCGTACAAGGTCAGCAATCCAAAAAGAAGCACTATTCTCATGCTTCATCTCACAAATTGAACCCAAGAAAATTGAAGAAGCCCTACTTGACTCTGACTGGATACAAGCAATGCAAGAGGAACTAAATTAGTTTGAGAGAAACAATGTGTGGGAGCTTGTGCCCAGACCCTATCACCAACATGTGATAGGAACCAAATGGGTGTTCAGAAACAAGATGGATGAGGAAGGCGCAATTGTCAAGAACAAGGCAAGACTAGTAGCCAAAGGCTACTGCCAGGAAGAAGGTATAGATTTTGATGAAACCTTTGCTCCTGTTGCTAGACTAGAGGCTATAAGAATATTCTTAGCCTATGCTGCCCATAAGCAATTCACTGGCTATCAAATGGACGTGAAAAGTGCATTCCTAAACGGTCTACTAGAAGAGGAGGTCTATGTGGAACAGCCTCCTGGATTTGAAATCAACAGAGAGAAGGATCAGGTCTACAAACTGCATAAAGCTCTTTATGGACTCAAACAAGCCCCAAGAGCATGGTATGACACTCTCTCTGAATATTTAGTGAGTAACGGGTTCACTAAAGGAAAAGTAGACAAGACACTATTCAAAATTGAAGAAGGTCCATACTTGCTGCTTGTCCAAATTTATGTTGATGACATAATCTTTGGAAGTTCAAACCAAGCACTATGCAAGAAATTTTCAACTCTCATGCAAAACAAGTTTGAGATGAGCATGATGGGAGAGTTGAACTATTTCTTGGGACTACAAGTAAAACAGACTCCTCAAGGTATCTTCATCAACCAAGCAAAATATACAAGAGATCTCATGAAAAAGTTCAAGGTTGAAAACAAGTCCACTGTGAAAATACCCATGAATACATCCCAAGGTCTAAGTCAGGATGAAGATGACAAAGATGTTGATCCCACACTTGGGATGGGTGACCTTTGGGAAGTTTCTCAGGGCGCGCATGAGTGAGGACAAAGTGCGCGGTAAAGGCGTGTGGTGGTTTGTGGGGACAGTACTAGAGGTCTAAAGTAACTACCTCGGGTCCTGCGGGGCCAGGGTGTTACAGCAATGAACTGGAAGAGTTCTAAACAAGACACCGTGGCTGATTCTACAATAGAAATGAGTACATTGTTGCTTCAGAAGCAGCAAAAGAAACGGTATGGATAAGGAAATTCATCATTGAGCTTGGTGTGGTTCGTAGTATTGTTGGACCAATGGACTTGTATTGTGATAACAATGAAGCCATTGCACAAGCCAAGGAACCTAGATCACACCAGAAATCAAAGCATGTACTCAGACGCTATCATCTCATTCAAGAAATAGTCAATAGAGGTGACATCAAGATATGCAAAGTACCGACAGATTCAAATGTGGTGACCCGCTCACCAAGCCACTACCACAAGCAAAGCATGAATGTCATACTAGTGCATTAGGCATTCGTTTTGTTCACGATTGGTCCTAGTGCAAGTGGGAGACTGTTGGAAGTATGCCCTAGGACAATCATAGTTTATGATTTATTAATGAATATTTAATGCTCATTAATTAATAAAGTCACAAACTCATTTTATGTTAATTATTATTGTGAGTTTTCTATATTAATATTTAGTCCCTGAATATTATGTTTAGTAGCTAATTAAGTACGTGACTTAATTGTGGATTGCTACACTTTAAAATAAGCATAATATTCTAATTGTTCTTGGTCTAATATTATTAATTTGGGACATTAATAATTAATAGACCAGTATGTGGATTAACTGATGGCTATATTCCACTAGTCATGGGTATAGAGATATCAAGTTCATAACATAGATGCTTGTTAGGGAACAAGTCATTGGACAGACCCAACTTGAGGACACTACTAGGTTATATGTCATCAGTGTTGTCCTCAATAATGATGAGGTGCTATATTCTTATACTTGAGATAATTATGGTTACTTGCGTGGGAATTAATATGTATTAACACCATTAAATGTTATCTTTAAATGAGTAATTATAAAGGTGATGGTTGTACATATTATGAACCATGTAGTAGTATGTGAATTATCAAGATAGTTTTTGTCACTCTTGTATAGCGAGAGAAAGATATCTATTGGGCCCCTTGACAAGTAAGATTAATTAGCATGGCCATGCTCAAATGAGGTGTCATTTGATCAAGATTAATCTTACTTGGTAATAAATAAATATTAATTGAGAATAACAAGGATGACACGACCTAACCTTGTCTCAATTAAGATATCGTTTGACAAAAGAAAATTATTAGCACAAATTAATCATAAAAAGGTTATGTCAGATTTAATTGACATTTATATATTTTTGGATAGTCATAATGCCTTGCTAGAGGCCGTTTATGATTTGTGAGGCTCGAATTAAATTTCTAGCCCACTGCTAATAATATATAAACCTACAGGGTCACACACCTAAGTGATTTGAATCATTAGTGTTTGTTAATAACATTAAAATAGCTTGTTTAGCCCAATTCGAAAAAAGGTTTCGAATGGTATTGGGCTAGGGCCTCTAGGAGAGTTTTATTAGCTATAAAACCCCTTCTTTGCTCCTCTTATAAATAAAGCTATATAGACCCATGAATTTTAAGAGTTAAAATTCACTTCTTAAACCTAGAGTAGAGAGGAAGAAAGAAGAGAATGCTAACACATTCCCTGCGGCCGATCCAGTCACGTGCGTGTGGATACTGGTAGAGCTCGGGATCGTTTTCTCGGACTGTCTGACATCCTTGCTTAAGATTTCTATGTAAGTCCCTCTTATGTCTTGTAATTTCGTTTATAGTAAGAATCTCAGATCCGATTGTTTACTTTTGAGTAGTCAAATTTTCGTTTATTCCGTTGCATTTTTCTGCCCGAAACCCAACAATAAGATCACCAAACTGTTGACACAGTCCTCAAGTGTCTTTATGACACTAGTCTCTTCCTTATGGCCACTTATAGATATGCCTTCTCATATCTAGAGGATGTAGCTTCATTTTATCTCAATGCTACACCAGACACTCTCAAATCCACTGTAAATGGAATTGAGATCACTAAAGAAGACTGTTAGTACCCAATTTTAATAAGATTTTGATGATGCCACTATACTAAAAGTCAATATGTCCTGCGTTCTTACTTTAATTAAAGGTTGATCAGGCTCTCAAACTGTGACCAATTAAAGTGTACAATTTTTGTACTAAATAAATTTTTACTGGAAAATTAAAATGCAATAAGGTATTCTTTTTACCTTAAAAGGATATTCAGATCCAACCAGTATAAATTTATTTAGTACATAAAATTATCAAGTCACATAATCAGCCAATCAAGAAATGACAAATTAATTCTGTACCAAATAAATTTTACTGGAAACTAAAAACTACAATAAGGTAAAATTTGTTTACCTTAGAAGGATACTTTGATCCTACCAGTACAAATTTATTTGGTACATAATAAAATAGAATACGGCATACACACACACATACACTGCATGTGTATGATTGAAGACAAAGACAAGAAAAGCATTAAATGCCCAACAGTACGAAGACCAAAGAAGATGGGTCGCACACACCAAATCATGAAGATTGAACATTGACTTGATCTTCTAGCTACTAATCAGTGAAGACAAAGGAAATTTCCAATATCAGCTCCAGCACAAGAAAACAAGAGTACACCTCATTCTACGAATAGGATTGAATCCTCTCAACCAACGGAGGAGATCAACCTACTGGAGAAGCCTATAAAAGAAGGCATAAGCATGAGTTCTAAAACCAAGTTTTTGAGTCTTCTAAGTAGAGTAATCACTCTAAGCATACAAGAGATATCTAGCAAAAGAGAAAGTGCACATTTAACTTTACTCTCTGCTTAGACTCATGCTTCACTAAACTTCCAAGTCACAAACATCCATCAAAATTCTAGAAGTTTAGCATCTAGTTGGAGGTTAGAACTTTCTTGTATTAAATTGTTGTAAACACTTAGGAGAATGGTTGTTCATATCCTAAAGTGTAGATAGAGTACCTTTTGATCCCCACTGGATCAATTGAGAAAATCCAAAGGATTGAGTAACTTTGAGAAGTGTAAATACTCATTGTGAAACACCTTTCAATCTAGGCCTAAGAGCTGTAAAGGCTAGATTGACACTAAGTGTATTGGGCTGAATACTTTAGTGGAAATCCATTTGAAAGAGAATGGGACTGGATGTAGGAGGATTACACCACCTCTGAACCAGGATACACTGTGCGTCAATTTACTTATAAGCTAACAAAGCACACACCAAACACTTCTCACAAAAGGATTGTAGTCTGCCAGCAGCATCCTAAGCAGTAGTCTTAACTGACCTTACTACTTATCCTACTGCTTAATTACTCACTCTCCTTGAGATAATCTCTTGAACAAAAATTTCTCATTTCTAGCAGTTGCCTTAGCAGTACACTGCAGGAACCTTAGCAGTACACTCACACTCACTTAACTGCTAAGCATACTGCTTCAACAAATTCACTCAAACTCTATCGAGTTATAAAGCTATCTTCAAATCAAGCAATATCACGATCACAACATCTTCACAACTCAAATATCCGCTAAGCAGTTGCCTTGGCAGTTGCCTTAGCAGTACCCTACTGTCCAGTCAGCTGCTGACCCTACTGCCCACACATTTTCATATCTCTTGAACTTCACAAAAAGGAAATCAGCTCATATCACTTTCAGAATCTCTTCCTATATCTCAGCAGTCATCTAAGTAGTTTCATCCGTAGTTTCCTACTCTCTTACACAGCAGTAGTCTCAGCAGTACACTATCATTCAGTCAACTACCAAGATAACTGCTAATAGCATATCCAAATAAGAAAGTTGTGTCATATCAAGTTCCCAAAGATTAAAAACTTCCGCTGTGCATCTATTAATCTCTCAAAAGATTATAGATCAACTAAAGGGGTAAAACTCTAGAAAAGTTTTAAGAGTCTATTCACCCCCCCCCCCCCCCTCTAGACTCTTACCCTTCTCCGGGACCATCAAAGACCTCCAGAAACCTACATGGTAATGTTGCTATTAAGTTGGACCTCGCTCAGGCATTTGACAGGGTCTCTTGGGATTTTTTGGAGGCAGTGCTTACTAAACTGGGTTTTGACAGAAGGATAGTCCATCTTATCAAAACCAATCTAGCTTCCAACCACATCTCTATACTTATCAATGGGGAGCCCCATGGTTTCTTCCAACCACAGAGGGGTGTCAAACAAGGGGACCCCCTATCCCCTACCTTTTCTTACTGATTATCGAATGTTTTACTCGTGCTTTTCAGGATCAAATTAATACACATCGTATTAAGCCCTATCTAATTGGGGGAAAGCCTGCTCCGGTCTCCAAACTGGGTTACGCTGATGATCTGATCCTCTTCCTAAACGGGGGGAAACTCTCTGTTAAAAGACTCAAAGTTTTCCTTGATCTTTTTAGTGATGCAACTGGGCAACTGATCAACCTGGAAAAGAGTAACATTCTGATTAGCAAGAAACTCTCCACAGTTAGAATAAGTGTACTAGAGAAGGAAAGTGGAATGAAAACGGCTAATTTACATGTTCTTTATCTTGGAATTGTTCTCCACCAAGGTATGACAAAGTTGGAGCATTGCATCAACATTATAAGGTCCTTTGAATCAAGACTGCTCACCTGGGGGAAAAAATAGCTCAGCCAAAGTGGGAGGCTTATCCTCATCAAACATGTTCTGTGTTCCATCCCACTTCATCACTTAGCTACCTCGAAGTTCCCAATAAAAGTTTTAAACATACTTCACAAAATTTTGTCTAACTTTTTTTGGGGAACTACTGGGAATAAACCTAAGTACCACTGGAAATCTTGGAAAGCTATTTGCAGACCAGGGGATGAGGGCGGACTAAACATCAGATCAATCAAGGATATGCAGGAGGCTATGCAACTAAAAATTTGGTGGGAGTACTCTCAAAATGTTTCTTTATGGGCTAACTACATGCATGAGAGATATAACAGATCTGGAGCAATGAAAGCTTATCCTAAGGATTCAAGCATTTGGAAACAAATTTGCGCTACTGCGCTCAAATATCCTGATCTTATTCTTAAATCAGATAACTCAATTGCCTGGACTCCAGAGAAAGATGGATGTTTCACCATTAGAAGTGCCTACAACTGCTCCCATATCACACCCCACCTCTTTTACTCTCACTCAAACTTGGCTACCATTACTCCCCCTGAACATTAAGATTTTTATTTGGAAGCTCCTTAATGGCTCACTACCCTTCCCGGACAACCTCAAAAGACTAAACTTCCAAATGGCAACAAGATGCATCCTATGCCACAACAATCAAGACACTCAAAATCACATCCTTTTCAGTTGTCCAAAAACTAGACCAATCTGGATTTACTTTTCTGGTATTTTGCAGGTTAGGACTACGGACCATGATGATCTACGTCAAACACTATTCCTGTGGTGGATTGGGGCAAAAACAGGAAACACAAGGCTTATTTTACGACAATCAATGTCGGACATAATACTTTGGCATATCTGGAAGGCTTACAACTCATGCATTTAGGATGACAAGTTATTCTCAAAATCACATACAATAGAAGAAATTAAAGACTTCACACGGAAATGGATTTACACTAACCAGTACAGATCAAACATTCAATATGATGGCGATTTACATAGAGACGGACTAATGCCACTCATTTCAAAGCAATTCACAACCAGACAGTGGCTGAGATGGAAAAGTGATGTACCTCAAGTCCTATTTCTTAACAGTGACGCTGCCTTTCAGGGAAACAGTAGCGCAGGTGGATCCATTCTGAGAGAGGCATCTGGAAGGCTGATATTGGCAATGACATTTCCACTTAATGCGACAAATCCGTTAACTGCAGAAATTCAGGCTTTACACTCATCGATACAAGAAACGATCTCAAGGGGTTACACTTCCTTCAAAGTGTTCACTGATTCAGAAATAAGTGCAAAATGATACTTGGGTTTGCAAGAGTACCTAGATATCTCTCAAAGATGGTGGATAGTATCAACAGCTTCAGGCTCTCAAATGCACTATCCATCTCCTTCAGACCGCGTGAAACCAACTACGTAGCACACCACCTCGCCAATTCGGGTCTGCGACTTCATGCATTGAACTTTTACACGGTCAACACCCTCCCTTCCAAGGCTAAGAAAGCCTATTTTGAAGACAAGGAAGGGACTACCTTTTTCAGAGATACAGGATGAACCGAAGCGGTTATCGAACAACATGTGTACAATCTTCAACTCTCCAGATCCGTTCTCAATCTCCCTCTCTCTCTCTATTGAAGCTCCTGGAACCCTTGAATATTTGAACTACTTTACTCTTGGACTACTATGTTCGACAGGAGCATATATTCCTTTTCCTTGGAGTTTAGTAGGCATTACTTACTACATGTCTACATGAGCCGATGGAGGCCCATTTAGCTTTCCCAACTTTGTTCTATTTTCTTAAACAGATGTATCGTGCAAACTTTCCAGTTTTAATAAATCAGGTAAATGTTCCCCGACATTTACCTCACCCATCCGGGTGATTTTCGAAAAAAAAAAAAGAGTAATTAGGTATTGTGCAATATATATGAAGTAGGGTGCATTATGCACTGCAACGTGCGTAATTGTGCACATTTACATTTCTTGCACATTACATTTAATGGTTCAAGCAGGTGCACTTTTAAAAGAAGTGCTCATTGAAATATATCATGCACATTAGCTTTTATACATTTGCACTATAATTTATAATTAAGTGTATGCATTAAGCCTTTCGATAGAATATTTTTTTTTTTTTTTAACCCGGAAGGCAAACCACCAAAATCAGTGGGGTAAATGCCGGGGAACATTTACCAAATTTTATTGATAAGATAGAAATAATACAAAAAAAGGGGGGGACTAGGCCAATACCCCTCAGGAGGCATACCTCTCTAAATTACAACGAAAATACCGAAAGTAAAATGTAACTTCATTAAGGGGGCTATACCTGACTCAATGAAGGCGATTTAATAAAGTAAATTAAAGCAAGTCACTAGAAGAGTAAATGAGTGAAAAAAGAAATGAGAGGAAACACCTGCAGACAACAAGATGGATTAGGCAACCCTAACGTTAGGACAATCAGCCATGTCCAGCTTAATCGCACCTTGAATAGGAAGGGGAAGATGATCTATCTGGCTAAATAAAACGGGAGCTTGGAAGATCGAAAAGGCCTGAGAGAGAAGATGCGCAACAACATTGGCCTCCCTGTAGCAGTGGGAAAAGGAGAACTTGGAGCAGGTAGCGATTTGAGCGATAGGAGCAACTAAATATCGGAAAGAGCTGGGATCTTTTCCTTGTCGAAGAGTAACGATGGAGGCCAAGGAATCAGACTCAATTACTACATCCGAATACCCAGCCACGTGAAGCCAATGAACAGCAACAAACATAGCAGTAAGCTCAGCTTCGAGGACAGAGCGAGCCATAATAGGGAAGGTACCTGCAAAGATGAGATTACCTTTGTCGTCTCTAAGAACCGCACCACCTGAGGAAGAAATGTTGGAATAGGCAGCATCAATGTTCATCTTTAAGTTACCTTTTGGCTTTTTCCAGTTGATTTTAAGATAGCTAGGAATGTAATTCCTTTTATCAACTGGGAAGATACGTTCTTGTATAAGGAAATCTGGTGGACTTTGTTTCTTAGGAAAATCAATACCAGCAGACCATTGATAAAGATAAATATTAATCATCCTAATTAGCGAATCAGAATCCAGATTTGCAGAAGTATTATCCCAAGTGTAAGATGCATAGCTTTTCCAAATATGCCAAGTAATAATCCCCGGAATGCAATGTTTATAAACATCTAAAATGGTTTTAGATCCTGCTTCAAGCCACCATGAAAAGCAAATTTGTCTATGTGAAACTTCCCAATTGGGAATTTTAATCATAAACATATTCATGTAATAACACCAGATGGGCTTAATCTTAGGGCAGTTGTAGAAGATATGAGAAGTAGTAATGGAATCCTGTTTGCAGAAAGGACATTGGGAGGGGAAGGCATGAATGTGGAATCTAGTAAGATTTTCAGGAAGGGGAAGAATGTTATGAAACAGTTTCCACATGAAAATCTTAATAGGATAAAATTGCTTCTTGTGCCAAATATGAGAGTTAGAGAAAGTTACTGATCTTTTATCTCTAATCTCTTGATATGCAGTTGACAGAGTAAATCTGCCATCCTGAGATGGGGTCCACACAATCTGTTCATTCTGGAATTCCACAAGCTGCAAGCCTCTTTCATGAGTATGGCATATTCTCTTCCAGATAGGAGAGTCAGGTAATTTAGCCACCATATTATCTCCTCTTGGGTATCTAGCATGCATATACTTAGCCCAAAGAGATGAATTTGAGTACCAGAACCACCAAGTTTTAAGTGAGAAGGCCATTTGAATATCCTGCAATGATCTTATCCCTAGACCCCCTTCTTCACATGGAAAACAGATATTCTTCCAACTTTTCCAATGAAAATTTCTACTATTCTCACTGGAGCCCCAAAAAAATGAAGCCAATTTATTTTCCAGCGCTCTAATAACTGATATAGGCAATTTAGAAACAGCAAGAGTATGTGTAGGAATGGATGAGAGAACATGCTTGATGAGAATTAGCCTACCACTCTGGGAGAGAATCTTTTGTTTCCATGTTGATAATTTTTTGTCAAAAGAGCAAATGAGATCCTTACAGAATCTAAACCTATTGATACCTTGATGTAGATAAACTCCTAAGTACTTGATAGGCAGCCTGGAACATTTCATTTTCAATAGGTTTGAAATTTGCTCCACTCTATGTTCTGGGAATTTCTTACCAATGATGATCTGGCTTTTATTGAAATTGACAGCTTGTCCGGAGGCCTGTTGATAATCAGATAGGAAATGTGAAAAATTCAACAAGGACCTAGCATCACCATTCATGAAGAGAAGGAGGTCATCAGCATATCCAAGATGTGAAACTGTAGGAGCACCTCTACTAACCACATAAGGTGAGATCTTTCTAGTATTAATTAAGTGAATTAATCCCCTTGAAAAAGCTTCAGAAGTAATAATGAATAGGTAAGGGGATAAAGGATCCCCCTGTTTAACCCCTCTAGATGGCTTAAAGAAACCAAAAGAACAACCATTAATCATGACTGACAAGCATGTAGCATTAAGATTATTCATGATTATATTAATGAAGAGTCCTGAGAAACCAAATTGAAGCAAAATAGCTTTCAAAAAGGACCATGAAACCCTGTCAAAAGCTTTAGCCATGTCTAATTTGATAGCAATATTCCCTCCCCTGACTTTTTTGTCAAGAACATGCATTAATTCCTGAGCAATCAGAACATGACCACTAATATCTCTATTCTGGAGAAAACCAGCTTGTTCTTGAGAAATAATTTTGGGTAGAATACCACTAATCCTGGTAGTGAGCACTCGGGTACATACTTTACTGATAAAGGTTGAAAGACAAATAGGCCTAAATTCAGTGAAGTTTTTAGGCCTATCAGTCTTAGGGATAAGAATAATACTGGAACTGCCCATAGCTTTAGGAATGGGGGTGCAGATGAAAAAGTCTTGGACAGCTGATACAACATCAATTTTGACCACATCCCAACAAACTTTGAAAAACTTCCCATTAAAACCATCTGGCCCTGCTGCGCTATTCTGGTTAAGAGACCAAACCGCTGCTTTTACCTCCTCTTCAGTAGGAGTCATAGTTAAGCAATCATTATCTTCTTCATTAATTAACTGAGGAATGTAACTCAAAATTTGCATAGCACAGGATGATTCAATAGAGGACACAGGCTCAGTAAACAGATCTTGGAAATGCTGGGCAGCTGCATTGCCAATTCGCTCAACGTCTGTCACCCAGGTACCATCCTCTGTTTGAATGCTAGATATGACTTGCTTGCTGTGTCTTCCTTTAACAAATCTGTGAAAAGTTTTAGTATTGCTGTCTCCACCCTTGAGCCACTTAATTCTAGCCTTCTGCTTCCAGAATTTCTTTTCTTGTTTGTATGCCAGTAGGAGGTCTGCTTGAGCTTTATGCCAAAAAGTTCTGTTAGACTCTGAAGGAGTATTCTCATAAGTTCTTTTAGCCTCATCAGCAATAATTTCACATTGTTTGACCTTGTCAAAAATATTACCAAAAATCACAGAATTCCATTCCTTTAGATCTTTTTTAAGAAATTTAAGCTTCAGAAAAAGACCTCTCATCCCCTTCCCAAAATCATGACTGTTCCAGCTTTTAATGACCATGTCTTTGAAGTTAGAGTGACTGGTCCACATATTCTGGAATTTAAAAGGTTTAGGACTAGTAAACTGTCTTAGGCTGCAATTGACAAAGATTGGGTTGTGATCTGAAGAAGATTTGTTTAGGTGTTTAATAAAGATACCACCGAACAAGTCTTTAAAATCCTGATTAACAAGCAATCTATCTAATCTTCTCCAGACTCTCCCATTACTTCTCATCCCAGACCAAGTAAATTTACTTCCCACCCAAGGTAAATCAATCAGTTCACAATGGGAAATACAATTATTAAAATCTGCCATACTTGAAAAGTCAGGAATAGAATTTCCTTTATGCTCACTATAAGAAGTAATAGCATTGAAATCACCTCCAATGAACCATGGGCCCTGATTATTATCATACCAATTGGTAAGAAATTCCCAAAGATCCCTTCTCTCTAACAATGTACATTTACCATAAACTGAAGTTAACCAATATGATGCAGTCCCCATAATCACATGACAATGAACCAACTGATCCTTCCAAGTGAACTGAGATAAAGATAAGACATTATTATTCCAAAATAACCAGATTTTACCATTAGGATGAAGCCAACAATTAGAAAACCCCAGCTCTCTTTTAAAGTCTTCCCCTTTAATGTTGTCAATCATGGGTTCACAAAGTGAAAGTAAATGAATGTCCAACTGCCTAATAAGAATAGAAAGCCTTGGGCAGGAGGAAGCAAGGCCTCTAGTATTCCAAAAGATGCAATTCATAAGGAAATGTTTGGCGAAGCTTGAAGTAGCCTCTTGGCTGCATGTCGTGTAATGATAGATGAAGCTTCAGGGAGAATTTTGGGTTTCCTTTTCCTTCTGGTGACTTGTATAAAATTATCATTAGGATCCTTGAGAATAGGATTTGAGTTTCCTCCATGATTAATCTTATCTGCTTCCAATTGTGCTTCTTGCTCAGCTTTCTGTTTAACAATAAAAGCAACCTTATTTTTTAATGTTCCAAGCTCCTCAATCCAAGTTTCCTTGTCAGATATATGTGGTGGATCTTCACCATCCGAGGCATAAGCTTTAGCTGTCAAAGAAGCATCAAACTCCAAGCTGTTTCTGATTTGATGCAGGGTGGCATCATCTGCAGGGGAGGAGATTGCAGATTTAAGGGATGTAACCAAACCAGGTATCTCCATCTGTAAAAGCTGGTGAGTGGAATATGATTTAGCCTTGTCAGTAATGATATTACTGACAGCATGAACCGATGGTGCTGCTTCTTTCGTAGGTTCAAACTGCACTGGCTGAGCAGGGACCAATTGGAGGGATGTGCCAGCCTCAGAGTTTACAACTGGTTGCTCCATTACAATTTCTTCATCAACTTCATCATCAGTATCTAAAATATTTGTAATAGCCTGTTCAAGCACTGTATCAATCTTCCCTTTCCCTTTCTCTTGAGCTGTAAATTTCTTTGTGTTTTGTATGGCAGATGTAGTAATCTCTCTATCTGTATTATCTTTAACTTTCTGCACCCTTCTCTCTTTGAATGGATGCTCCATGATCTGTGATTCTTTAGGTTGTGGTTCTTTTTTAGGACATTTTGATTCTAAATGTCCTAAATGAAGGCAGTAATTGCAGTACATAGGTTTATTTTCATAAACCACAGTTTGAGAGAATCCTGTCGACCCACAGTTAATCCATATTTTATGTGGCATCTCCTTCGTAAGGTCAAGTTCAACACACACCCGAGCAACTGATGGCCTTAATAAATTTGCAGTAGCTGTGTCAATTTTAAGAGGGGAGCCAATAATGCTAGCAATTCCAAATAGGGCTCTTTTATCATGTAAATGTAGAGGCAACCCTTCAAAGGCAAGCCAAACTGGGCGCACAGGGGATTCAACGTTAGGTCTAAAGTCTGGTGTCCATTTAGTGACTCTCATGGTAAAACCACAAATCGTCCAAGTTTGACGATTCCAGCAACGTAGGTAATCCTCTTCAAGGTTGAATCTAATAACAATATGTTTCTTCTCAAGAAGACCCAAATGAAAAGATCCATTGAAGCCAATTACCTCAAATGCTTTCCTTAATTTCTCCATAGAGGGGCGTCCACGATAGAAGTAGCCGATCAGGGATCTTTTGTGTCTCTCTGCTAGCGACTGGAGATCATTATCTGAGAAATTGATCGCTGGAAGGCCTTTGAATCTCGAAAAGGTAAAATTAAGGGGACTATCAGATCGATTTGCAACCACATCCGCAAAGGATTTTCCAGTCCAAGGATTTCCTCCCGGAGGCGGCTGCGCCGTTGTCAAGCTTGAAGGATCCGTCATCGTTTTATATATATATATATATATATATATATATATATATATATATATATATATATATCAGCCTTTCGATAGAATATATATTAAACATTATATATAGTGGAATTGTGCATAGTATGTTTTGTAGGTGTGAGTAATTGCATGTACGCATAACATATAGTGTGAGAGTGCATAATCAATTGAATCTAGTGCATGTGTGCATAAGCAAAAAAACGAATGTGCATTACGTGAAATATAAGGAAGCTACAATTGAAACATCTGGACAATGGAATAAACAAAACACGGACAAGTGAAATAATTAAATATGAAAAAAATATAATAATTAATGCGAAAAACATGGGTAACCATTTATAAATGGTATGAGAGTTATATCACGAATGTACATACAATTAATTATCAACCATATAGATGGTAATGATCAAGAGAATCTCTTAAATACCCTTCACGGTTTTAAATAAAAAAAGTTAATCTAAGGGCTATGATTCATTCTTATTTTTCTCATTAGATGGTGTTCTTATTTGATCCAAACTCTCTCTCTCTCTATATATATATATAAATATATGTGTATATATATATATATATATATATAGAATGTGGATCAAATGAGAACAAGGCTTAACGTGAGAACGTGAGAACGAATCCTACCCGTTGATATTAAATCCCCACTTCTTTACATCCGAATTTTGATAGTGGGCATTTTAGTAATCACATGGGTTTGCTTTAATTTTGCTAACGGCTTGCCATGATTGGTTTAATTAACTTAGTCAACAACCATTATCATATACTTATATGGTAACTCACTTCCACGTTTCTTATTAGTATCACTATTCATCATATTATTTTATATTCTCCAACATCTTTTCATTTTTGTGGCTTAGATATTATTATTCTTATTATTTAGCATATACGGAGTACTTTCATATTTTTTAACATCAATCATTTTTTGTGCAATAGATATCAGATATTGTGTATTTCACAAAACTGGATTTTTAGTGCATTAAATTATTGTGCATTAGTAGATACGTACCTAACCACTAATATTTCATGTGCATTAGATATTGATTCTTGTGTGTTATATATTAATTCAAGTTGCATGAAATCCTTATGCATAAGATATTAATTAGTTTTTAATTGTTGTATGTCGGATATTGTTCTTTGTGCATTATATATTGGATTTTGTGCTAAAGATACTTGTTTTAGTTTTTCTTATACGTATTGTGTGTTAAATACGAGCTTTTGTGCATTAGATATTAGTGATTGTGTGTCTGATACATATTCGTGTGTATGCTGTACATGAAGATGTTTGTTGTGATTTATTGCATACATATTATACTTATTTTTTAAAAAGAAAATTATATATGACATATTGGTGTCATATGAAAGATAATAAAAAATTATTTAATTTGATATAGTTTTTGTTAAAATTATATTAGTATTTAAAAAGTTAAATCAATTTTTAAACTAAAAATATTTTATTTGATCTTTCATCTCTTCCTATTTTTTGGTAAGTGATAGCCTCTAACTAAACGGATACACATTAAAGGATTTTTAAAAATTACTCTGCTGCCCTTTATTAACTTACGTGTGGATTAGAGAGAGCAAGAGCATTTTTAAAGTGTTTGTACTTCCATCATATTTTTGTGCACCTCATCCTCTTATGACCTTTGATTTACTAAGATGTATGGTTCAGATTTGTTCTCACTTCTTACAATAAGGAGTTTTCTCATTGGAACCACTCCTTATATAAATATATATATATATATATATATGGAAAAACTTCCGGTAAGGTATACCTTACCGGAGCCGCCGTGCGGCCTCCACGTTTTGAGGGCCTTCCCGGTGGAATTTTTCGATGACAATTTTTCAGCATGTTCTTCATCAACTCTAGTACATCCATACCAAATTTCAGCAAAAAATTCAATGAGGAAGGCAGTCAAACGATTTTTGGAAGATAATTGCGTTTTATATGTATATAAAGGGTGCAGTTATCTTCCAAAAATCATTTGACTGTCTTCCCGATTGAATTTTTTGCTGAAATTTGGTATGGATGTACTAGAATTGATGAAGAACATGCTCAAAAAAATTCATCAAAAAAATCCACCGGGAAGGCCCTCAAAAACGTGGAGGCCGCACGGAGGCTCCGGTAAGGTATACCTTACCGGAAGAGTTCCCTATATGTATATATATACACATATCATCACTCGTGACCTTTTGAAATAAGACACCGTGTTTATTTATTTATATATATATATATTGGCATTCGTAGTTTGGAACATGAGTTTTAGAGTCCGTTTACTAACATTGAAGTTGATTGAATCGTCTGAACCTGTTGCAATTAGTTATGTTATGGCCGAAGCAACTGAATTGATTAAATATGTTGAATTACGAAAAAAAATTAATATACTTTTTATTAATGACATAAAGAAATAGTTATATGAAAAATAGCTAAACTCGTCATCTATATTAACTTCAATTAATTCACCCAGAAATGTAACTCTAACCCTACTTATTTTGATTATAACACAATTCAGCAGGTGAAAACAAAAGTTATGAAAATAGTAATTATAGTTTGATAAATAGAAAATAAAGGCCATCAAACTAGCTTTTATTACTATGATTATCATTAATTAATACTAGTAACGATAATATTCTGAAGAAAATGAAAATAATAATCCCACCTATGAACTATTTCCAAAGACTCGGCTCTTACGGATCCGACTCAGAAAATTACGCCCTCGATAGATGAATTATCTAAAGACTCACAAAAATTCTAGTTTTTTGGAGAGGAAGGTTTTGATTCCATCAAAATTGAATCAAAGACCTTTAGATTTGTTGTCAAGAAAAATGATATTGTCATTTTGAAATTAAAAAATCCTCATCACCCAAGATTACTTTCAAAATGGAGCTGCCACCTCACATCTACCGATATGTCAACCAAACTACAAGCTCCGAAAATTTTACTCATAGGCAAACTAAAAGATTTGGTTGCATCGAGGTTACTTCAGAATTCAACAAACCAGGCCGATTCTGAAGATTGCTAAGGAAAAGGGGTTCTTCATTCTAATTTCTATGGGCTCACAAAATTCCATTCTTATAACATTCATGGCAATATTCTCTAATTTTGTGGGACTAACTAATTTAGTGCAGGAGGAGCCAATGCACTTGGAAATAACAACTATTTCCAAAGTAATACCGAGTATCTAACTTTGAAGTTCAGAAAGCATACACTTAGAAACATCAACCTCAATCTCCAAAGAGGCAATCCAAGATACCACTTTTGCAGTCTTACTCGGATGCATCTGATAGCTATGACTCTTCGGACGCTTCATACTTCTCCGATGACTTTTTGGAACATGCAACAGAATCTGATCGTCGACCACCTATTTCGGAACATGAGGATATTAGGGACTCTAGATTCAACAGAGCAATTTGCCAAAAATCCAAGTTCATTACATCAGAAAATTGTCTACCGACTGACAATTTGAACACTCAACTTCAAATCTACAAGAAATCCCAGAAGAATAAATGGCGCACAACATGAGGACTAGATCACAGTCCAAACAATTCCCTTGGGTCTAGTTTTTTGTTTGTTTTATTTTCCTTTCTTTTTGTACTGTTGTGTATTTTCTTTTTCTTTTTTTACTCTTTGTTTTTTCGCACTGTAACAACTTTTCCTTATCAATAAATTTTATTTCCATTTTGAAAAAACTATTTCCAGTCTGCCCTTAATAATCCCAACAATCGGTTATTCCAGAGTGGTCCCAACTATAGGGACCATTTTTAAAAAATAGTTCCTAACCGGCTACAACGTAATATAGCGGGTCAATTTTTAAAAGTGAATTATGTGTAAGACATAAATAATCCCAACTATCTCTGACAGTTTTGGAAGAAGCAAGAGCAAGATGTGATGATCCATTTATTCCTTGGAGCAATTCCTTTTTTTAAGTGGTGTAGTCGTTTTTTTATCATTTTCACTATGTACCAAAAAAATTGCACCAGTAATCGGTATCCTTTATTCTCATCATTCCCAGTTCCCACCATATACCAATAAAATTGCACTAGGTCTCTATTTTTCCCTCTCAAAAAAAAAAATCCCAACTATATTCGATCTTTATTTATTAATCTCAATTATCAACTCTCAATTTTTGAAAGATATAGAAATATTTTTAAGAATTTCCAATCTAAATATTTTTAAATATGTATAAACAACTACGAGATTTATACAAATGTACCAAAATTAAATAAAATAACTTTTAGTCATTTTTTTTATTTATTTTCACTAAAATTTAATTTTTTCCTTTATTAAATAAAATTTTAATCATTGAAAGGCGTAAAATTTTAATAATTGATAATAATAATCTGACGCTTTCCAGTAATTTTAACGTAAATATCAACATAAAAGACGATATATGTGTGAAAAACAATAATCATATACAAAAAAAAGTCTAAACAAAAAAACATATATTAGTTGTGGAATTAATACAGGGGGGTGTTTGGTAAACGGCGTTTCAACTCAAAATGACGGTTTGACCACTTTCAACATTTCCAATAAGTGAAAAAGTTATTTGGTAAATAGCGGTTTAGCACTAGCATTTTTGGACGAAAACGTTGAAATGAAAACACTGCTTACCAAAAATGGCCCACTTGGAGTTGTTGATTCCGTGGTACGGCTCAACAAAGCAGCCGCACCCTCCTACCTGACCAACAATTGCAATGATCTATCCCCATCACTTGGAGCTGTTGATTCCGTGGTACGGCTCAATAAAGCACCCGCACCCTCCTACCTGACCAACAATTGCAATGATCTATCCCCATCTCGATGCAAAATGCCACCCGCAGCGGTATTCGACACCGGAAACCATGGAAAATCGGCCCCAGAAGCACCGAGGCAATCGACACTGAGAAGGCAAGGCGAAAGACTAATCGAACCGTCTAGTAGCGGGTTCCCTCCGAAGTTTCCCTTAGGATAGCTGGAGCTGGCGTGAAAGTTCTATCGGATAAAGCCAATGATTAGAGCAAACGACAACCTTACCGAAACCCAAGCAGCGGATAAGACCAGCGTCGTGGACCGGAGAGCCACACAAGGAAACCGAAACTCACATCGAGTAGCGCAACGCACTTGATGTTTGCGATGCAAGACGGTGCGTGAGTTGTCTTCGGCATTGAAAAAAGGCTTTTTCTACTAATTTTATGACCAAACAACTAAATTACCAAACATTTTCTAACAATCTGTCAATTTATTCCGCTAGTCAAATTAAACCCGCTGGCTGAATCCGCTATTGACATCCCGCTAACATAACCATCCGCTAACCGCTGAATGCCAAATACGTCCACAATATTTAGGACTAAAACTCAACATTATTATGGAGTAATAAAATAAGATGATTAGCTAAAAACCGAGCAACTCACACTGAATACAAGAAACACGTATACGCGATGAAAAGTTGAAAAGGGTGAAAATTGAAAAATCGTCATCGCAACACTTGGAGGAAGACAAAACAGTATATTTACATTGGGCCATTCAATGTGATAGAGAAATCATGAGAATTTGATCGCAAAAATGTTCCCACAAACGTGTCCGGCCGGAATTACGCCACTCACTAATCACGTGAATATTAGGGTAGGAAAATATATTAAAATTTCAGTATACCGTATTTATCATATTTTTGAAAAATACTGAAATTATCGAAAAATTAGATATACTGACATTTTCAATATGATATGATACTGTACCGAATTACTTCGGTATGTTCCGTATGTGTTTTTGAAAATAAAAGGTATACAAATATATTGAAAGTCCAATTCAAATATTTTTTTGAAATTATAAAATTCATTTTTTATCATCAAAACGGCTCATTAATATAGAGTGAACATGCAAGACAAAATTCAGACAGCTATTACAGATCCAATCGTAAGCCCCTAAGAATAGACTTAGAGTCAGCGACCCATACAAAGCAACGTCATTCGCTAGACACAAATCGGGCTAGAAGAAGCCTAAAATGATGGAAAATGAAGTATACTACCTATCAAAAGTTCTTCAAAAAACAAAATACTCCAACCATACATGTTCGAACTGAAATAAAAATAAGTACCGTGAAAGGAAAAATAATATGAAAATAAAAACTTTCCCCAAATTTTTTCCTTGCACAGAGGTGGTTTCGGAGGAGGGTCGAGCTGCTATTAGGGTTGTAAACGAACCGAATCGAGTTGAATAGTGTTATTTTGTATTTGTTTATTTTTTCGAATACGAATTCAGATTTGAATATGAAACGAATATTGATTTCGATTTGCATTTGTATTTGTTTAACAATACGAATAGTTAACAAATCATATACGAATATCGAACCGATTTGATTATAAGTTAAATATTATTTAAATACCACTAAAACAAATTCTCCTGTATTTTTTAAATGCATGCTGACTTAATATGTGTTTTAAGAATTTAATTTTTAACATTACATTTTCCCTTAAAACTTAAATGGATCGATGCATTTTCAGGCTGTGCACAATATAGTGAAGTGAATCAATTTTATTATTACTATACATAAATCAATTTAAAATGTTTTGAAATAAACACTAACACACACATATTTGAAATTATACATATAATGTGTCAAAAAAGTTGATAATTTTTTTTTTGTGTCTTTTTTTTTTTACTCCAGGGGGGTCTGGGGGAGGGGGGGTTGGGGGGGAGCCTGGAGTAATCAGGGCTGAAACTCACTCCATTGAGTTTCAAACCCTTGTGTGCCTAGCGGGATTCGAACTCGAGACCTCCCACTAGGCACGGTAACCTCGCAACCAGCTAGGCTGGAGTGCTTGGTTAAAAAAGTTGATAATTGTATATATCAGATTCTTATTTTATGTTAGATATTTAGCATTTTGGATGATAAAATGAACCATTAGGTATATAGTTTATACTATACACACATACTAGGTAGTTGATTTTGTATATGTATAAACGAATGTACTCTGTATTTGATTATTCTTCGAATCGAATAAATACTTATTTTTATTCACATGTGAAAGATGTTTGAACCAAATATCTTATTTGTAATCGTATTTATATTCTATATTTTATTTTCAAATTTAAATCATACTCCCTCGTTTCTAAAACAAAGTCACAATTTGAATTTTCTAATTTTAAGGGAACAAGTTTTCACAATTTGACTTTTCTAATTTTAATGGCCAAGTGTCTTCACCAAGACCGGTGGGCATTCGTGATATGAATGTTGCTGCCTTACGTAACCACATGGGTAAGGAGTGGAATAAGGAGAGAATTAATAATATTTTTAATGAGGAGGACTGAAGAAAAATTTTGAGTATCCCTATCAGCTGACAAAACAAGGAGGATGATTATTGGTGGATAAGGGAGTGGTGTTACAGAGCATGTGTCGGCAAACTCCAAGCAGATTCCTAGGAGGGGTGGCGTCGGGTATGGGAGGCAAAGGTGCCTCCAAAGTTTAAGTATTTTATTTGGCAAGTTATTGATGGGTCCATCTCAACGGTGGATAACTTAAGAAGGAAAGGAGTAGTTATCCAGGGAGGTTGTGTGGTGTGTAACAATGAAGGAGAATCTTTGTCACATGCTCTTAGGGAGTGCCCGGGAGCGCGGGAGCGCGGGAGGTGTGGCGGCAGGCAAATTTTAGTACGGCGGAAGATCAATTATCGGTCATGGATTGGTTGAAAAAATATACCTCTCTCGCGGACATGGATGTCCGGTGCCGTTTTATAGCTCTTATTTGGAGTTTGTGGAAGCGGAGAAATAATGGAGTGTGGAAGGATATGAAACAAGACGCGGCGGAAGTGATGAATGCAGCGGCTGCCATGCTGGCAGCATGGAAAGATGCAAACGCCGACCTGCAACTATCAGCAGGTCCTCGGCCAAGGACTGCAGCAGCGGGCAAATGGTGTCGGCCGAAACCGGGGTATGTTAAGATCAACGTCGACGAGGCAGTGGACCAAGCTAATGGTGTTCGGTCCTGGGGGCTTATTGCAAGGGATGAAAATGGAGAGTTTATCAAAGCTTGTAGTTTTTCACATAAGGCGGATTGGACAGTTGAGGAAACAGAGGCACTGGGATTGAGAGAGGTTGTCCCATGGGCGAAAGATGAAGGGTAGAACGAGGCGGAGATAAAGTCTGATGCACTCACAGTGGTTCAGGGACTTAATCAAGAGGAATGTCATTCTTATACACAGCTTATCCTTGATGATATTTGTTCATTTATTTCTCAAAAAAAGAAATGTTTCTATTTCTTATTGTAGGAGCTGTGTAAATCATGTGGCTCATGTTATTGCTAGAGCACATGTGAATTTACCAGATCATAGTCTTTTGTTTGATAGTGCTCCTGATTGTATTCTCAGCCATTTGGCGAACGATTTACTTGATTAATATATGAGTTTGTTTTTATGATAAAAAATAACTATTAAGTAAACAGTCCCACGGTAAAAAACAGAAAAGAAGGTGTGGTGAGGGGCAAAACGAATGGAGCCATGTACTATAGAACCATCAGTTATGCTACATTACATGGCTATAGATCATTATAAGCCACTTTCAATTTTCCCTCCCAAATTGAGTGTACATGATTCTAAAAGTTATAAGCCCGTTCGTCACGGCGGACGGCGTGTACTGTTACGTGGTCATGCCGTTCGGCCTGAGGAATGCATTGGCGACTTTCTAAAGGATGATCGGGATGTTGTTCAAAGACGTACTGGGAAAAACCATGGAGGCTTACGTAGATGACATCCTGATCAAGAGCAAGAAGAAGGAAGACCACATCCAGGATATGGAGAGGATCTTCAGCATCATGGAGAAGGCCTGCATGAGGCTCAATCCGAAGAAATGTGCTTTTGCTGTCAAGGGCGGCAAGTTCCTCGGCTACATGATGAGCGAGCGGGGGATCGAGCCTAACCCAGAGAAGGTGAAGGCAATAGTTGACATGGAAGCCCCGAAGAACCTGAAGGACGTACAGCGCCTCACCGGGCGACTGGCAGCCCTGAGCCGATTCATGTCAAAACTAGCAGACAAGGCGATCCCTTTCTTTCAGACCATGAAGAAGGCAAATCCCTTTGAGTGGACACCGGACTGCCAGGCCGCCTTTGAAGATTTCAAAGTATACCTCTCCTCTCCGCTCGTCCTCACTAAAGCGGACCCAGGGGAGCAACTATACATGTATCTGGCAGTGGCGGACTTGGCTGTGAGTGCTGTACTACTAAAGGAGGCAGAGGGCGTTCAGCGGCCAATCTATTTTGTGAGCAAGGCACTGAACGGCCCAGAGACCAGATACACACTGATGGAGAAGACGGTCCTCACCTTGATAGCATCCATCAAACGCTTGGCACCGTACTTCCAAGCACACCCAGTGACAGTATACACAACACAACCTCTCGCCACAATCCTCAGGAACCCAATGGCCAGCGGCAGGATAACCAAATGGTCCCTGATGATCGGCCAGTACAACGTAGAGTTCAAACCAAGGCCGACGATCAAGGGACAGGCGCTGGCAGATTTCATTGCCGAATGTACCGCGCACACCGAGGACGATCCCCAAGGCGACAATGACTTCAACAACTGGTGGGAGATGTACACCGATGGGGCCTCGAGTACGCGGGGCTGTGGCGGAGGAGCAGTGATCACCTCACCTGAGGGTTTCAAGGCCTATTACTCCATGAAGTTCGAGTTCAAAGTCACCAACAACGAGGCGGAGTACGAGGCACTGATTGCAGGGCTGAAATGTGCAAAGGCACTCGGAGCAGCTCGTCTGAAGGTGAGGATGGACAGCCAGTTGGTGGTAACCCAGATGAACGGGACGGCCGAAACCAGGGAAGAAAGAATGAAGGTTTACAAGGAACTCGCGGAGGAACAAACCGCGCAGTTCGATCAGGTAATAATTGAGCAGGTATCACGGGTGGAGAATGCCGAGGCTGACATATTATCCAAGCTAGGCAATCCCCCAACCGATGACCCTGCGACGAGCATCCCCCGGCACATTAGGGGCTTCGTCAGACAGGAGTCACTTCCGGCGCCGGCGACGGACGTCATCCAGGTGGAGGCCATCTCCATCGCCGAACCAAATTGGTCGAAGGAGATCGCCGACTACCTCAGAGATGGGACGCTCCCCGAGCCGGAGGATGATGGCAGCACACGGAGGGCAGCTTGGATAAAGAGACGTGCCCCCAACTTCGAGCTCATTGATGAACAACTTTACAAGAAAATGTTCGGCGGGCCATACTTGAGATGCCTTCCGCCGAGCTTGGCAGCGACCGTTATTGAAGAGATACATGAAGGCATTTGCTCCAGCCACCAGGGTCCCCGTACCTTGGCCCGAAAAATCATCCTGCAGGGGTACTACTGGCCGACCATCCAGCAGGATTGCTTTAATCACACTCGGAAATGTGCAGTGTGCCAGCAATATGCTCCTGTCCCCGGACGGCCGGCAAGCTTCTACACTCTGATGACGGTTGCATTACCCTTTGCCAGATGGGGCATAGACCTGCTGGGCCCTCTCCCAACGACGACCGGCGGAAGGAAGTTTGTCATTGTGGCGATTGACTACTTCACAAAGTGGGTAGAAGCCGAGCCGCTTGCCTCCATCACTGAATATCAATGTCAGAGGTTCCTCTGGCAGAATGTCATATGCTGCTTCGGGATTCCAGAGCAGGTCGTCACCGACAACGGCCGGCAGTTTGTCGGCAGAGGATTTGAGGCATACTTGGCAAAGTGGGGCATCAGGCACTCCAAGGCCTCGGTGGCCTATCCACAGGCCAACGGCCAGGTGGAGAACATGAACCGGACCATCATGGATGGGATCAAGAAGAAATTAGAAGATTATGTGTCCACCTGGCCGGAGCAGCTCAACTACGTCCTCTGGACGTACAGAACGACCCCAAGGACGGCAACTGGCGAGACACCTTTTGCCTTGGCATACGGATTCCAGGCCAAGGTGCCAACGGAGTAACTAGTGCCCACACACTGCACGAAGCATTTCCAGCCAGAGGATAATGAGGCCAACCTACGAGCGGAGCTCCATTTCATCGAGGAGCGAAGGGACCTAGCGGCCTGTCGCATGGAGGAATATCACCGAGCCACCCAAAGATACTTCAACAAGGCGGTGAAGATCCGCGAAATTGAAGTTGGGGACCTCGTACTCAGGAAACGAGAGAAGAGCAAACCGCTCGAAGGTGGCAAGATGGCCAGGAATTGGGAAGGGCCGTACAGGGTCATGAGAAGATACAACCAGGGGACGTTCCTCCTCCATACCTTGGAGGGGAACCACGCTGGAATGTGGAACGTCGAACACCTGAGGAAATTCTACCAATAGTTAGAGATAGATTGTTTTTGTAATATTTGGTCGAAGCACCATGTAACACTACCGACCGCCCTCTCTATACTAAAAGGATTACTTCCTGCCTTTCGCTTCCTACAAAGAGATTAAAGCCGAAGTGCTATTGAAATGATTTCCTCCTCAAAAAAAAAAGAGAGAGAGAGAGAGAGAGGAGAAGGGGAGATACGACTCCTATGAGAGAGGGAGTTTTGACGGGGTATGCCAGATCTTCCTTCGCCGCGTATGACGAACGTCTCCTGACACGGAGACTAGTAGGAACGTGGGGGGGGGGGCTAGACGAACCAAAGGGAACCTCGGCAAGATAAACCAGTTCCTCCCTAGGACTTGTGGATCGACGAACACCTTCTGCCAAAGCAGAAGGTTAGTAGGGCCACGAGCGTGGGACGACAAAACGGGAACCCGTGATAGGGTAAACCAGTGTCCTCCTTGCGATCGGCGAATACCGGACGTCTTCTTCGAAGTAAGAAGGCTAGTAGGGTCCCGACAAGGAATCACGAAGAAACGGGAACCCGCGATAGGGTAAACCAGTGTCTTCCTTGCGATCGGCGAATACCGAACGACTTCTTCAAAGTAAGAAGGTTAGTAGGGTCCCGACAAGGAAACACGAAGAAAAACGGGAACCCAGACAGGGTGTACCGTTTCCTCCCCCCTGATGAACGGATGACGAACGTCTCCTGCGAAGCCAGAAGATTAGTAACTCACGGGTGGGGACGAACAGAGATAGGGAATCCCGACGTGGATAAACCTGTTTCTCCTCAAGTGGGGATGACGAACGTCTCCTGCGAAACCAGGAGACTAGTAATCACGAAACATGGGAAGAACAAAGATCGACAAAAGACTCCAAAAAAAAAGCAAGATATGCTAGATGAACATGGAGCAAGAATGATTTTTATTCTTCGGTTCTTATGACCGGAAAGTTACAAATGTGTAAAGTACAATGTAAACAATGAAATTATGAAATAATTAGCACAAGTACAAGACTAGGAGCGGAGAATCAACTTTGGTTAACGTCCGGAGTTGGAACCTTGAAAGAGACCTGCTTGGCCTTTTCCCTGGCCTCAGCTTCTTCACGCTCCTTACGCTCTCTCAGCAGCTCAAGGGCCCCCTTATGGGCGTCTACCATCAAGGAATCAAACCCAGCTGCCGCAGGGTCAAAGGGAGCTCCAAAGTGACGCTCGAAGACCGGGAGATTCTCTGCCACGAGGCCGACCATACCCTTGAGGTAAGTGTCGTCGGCAAGATCATCAAGGAAGCGTTCCCCAGTGGGGGTGGCCTAGAGCAAGTTGATGCCATCTAAATAAGGGTCCGGGCAGGTGGCCAAAAACTCACCGACGAACCTCGGAAGAAACTTTCTGGCCATGGTCTGGATGGCACCGGTGTAGGCTTTGGATTTCTGAAATTCGATGGAACCAGATTCCTTGATCTTCGAAACATCGGCCTCATAGATGGGGACGTGGTTGTCTACACCTTTGCGACGAACGTCCACCCCGGCTTGGGAAACCGCCCACATCTGGCTCCGCAGATCCACCAGCTCGGCCTCCTGCTTCCTCAGGAGTTCCTTCTGAGAGGCACTCTCTTGCGCAAGCTTGTCGTAAGCGTCAGCTTTCTCCTGGAGGGTCCCAACAAGAGAGGACCCGTTGGTTTCTGAGGGCGAGGGAGGACGAGCATCGTCAGAGCCCTTGGTAGCATGGGCATCTTCATCCCGGAGTCGACGAACCTCAGAGTTCAGCGGAGGAGAAATAGGGGGCTTGTCCCGGGAAGAGGGTTTCCGCTTCAGGGGACTCCCAGGCTCACCATCGGAGTCGTCAGCCACTATGATGGCCTTGGAGGCAGTACCATCAACGCACGGCCTCTTTGAAGCCCCAGCCTCCGACGCATTGTCTGACCGCCTCCTGCTCGCCCGAGACTCGATCTTGGGGACGAGCGGCTTTCTGCCCTTATCCTCGTCTTTGTTTTCACGGGCGTGGGCATGCGAAGCAACGTTGGTACGTCCCATGGATGATGTAGAGGGGAAAACTCCTGCAGAAAGGGAACCAAGACGTTCAGAACCATAACAAGGAAAGGATGATAGAACAATGCAAGTACAAACAGACGCACCTAGTCCGGCCTGAGCTTTGAAAGGCTCGGCCACCAGCGACCGAAGATTCTGGACGCCAAGTCCGGCTATGCGCTTGGCATAGCCAAGATCCTCGTCCGTCATGGGTGGCGGAACGGACTTCACCGGATAGGCGTTCCACCTATCGGAGAATGGCATCGGGGAGCCTACTTCGGCGAGGAAGAACCGCTCCTCCCAGCCATCCGGGTTCCCGGCGTTGTTTGAGAACAGGACCATGGACGGACGTGCAATCAGGGTTAAGTACCCCGTACGTCCGAAGGGGGACAACCGGAAAAAATGGTGCAACAAGTCTACGGTGGGGGTTACACCAACACTGTGGCACCTAACTATAAAACCCGCGATGATCCTGTAAGTAGCGGGGACGAAATGAGCAAGCGCCACTTTAAGGCCCCTAAAAAGTTCTATATGGAAGCTATGGAGGGGGAAAAGAAGGCCAGCTATAACGGAGTCTAAATGGACCACCACATAGCCAGGCAGATGGCGCATTGGGTTGCGCAGACGACGGTCGTCGTAAACCCTTGGGGGGAGGAACCATTGGCTTATCAACCGACGGTCCGCGTTCAAAAGACGCTGGCGCTGACGAAGAACGCCGGAAAAATTCAGGTGATGTCGGGGGGCCAAGGTGGCATACCCCATTCATAGAACTCTAGATCATCACCGGAGGAGCACCCATCGTCAAATCTATCTCCGGTGGATGACGAGCTGTTTCGGGTCTTTGAATCAATATTTTGGGGTTCCAACCCAGACAAAGACATGACGACGTTCGGTACCTACGGGTGTTGGGGCCTGAGGCAATGCGGAGAAAAGCTAGAGAGAGAAAGTAGTTGCGCAGCACAAAGGCTAGAGATGAAGTGAATGGGAACCCGCGAGACTTTGGGTACTTATAGACAGCACCGTGGGATCGCGCCAATCACGGTGGAACACGTGGCGCCTGGAGACCAGTACCTACCACGGTATTTAAGGCGCCTCAATGTTATCGCCCCATAGTCACCACAAAGGAATCCGTTTGGGTGCCACGAACGTCCTGCCAAAGATATAGAGGCGCACAGAGACTGCATCCACCGGCTGATCTCAAGATCGACAACTAACGGGAGACGTGCGTATCCCTAACACGACGGAGTCAAAGGTTATGCTGCTCCTAACACGACGAACGTCTCTATCGATGGAGTTGTCTCTGGGGAGTGCGTCCGTATTCCTACGCCCACTTATGCAGACGAACGTCGCCCTACGGAGTTTAAGTTGGGCACGCGCAGCATGGATAATTATGCTTATACCCGCGTGACTGACGTCTCTACCAATTTTGATCCTGAGAAGTACGTTTGCATCCCCATACGTAGGATTGAGTACGAACAGCGCGGGAGGTGGGCTTACACGTATGAGGTGAACTCCAAGGGATACGTTTGTATCTCGGAAGATCGGAGTACGAAAACGAAATATGGACCTGGACATACTCGCGAACTTGAGCTATATCCCAAAAAATCGAAATATAACTAACAATGAAAGGAAACAAGAAGAGTTCATGAACGTAGAGATAATGATGGGGCAAAAAGGGTTGTGTATTCCTCAGCTCTACTGGCCGGATATTACAGAATCAGAACACAGATATTACGAATTACATCAGACGAAGTTCGGGGAAACAGGCCGGGACCCCCCAGGAATGGGTTCTTCTTCCTCTACGGGCTCGGGCTCGGGGGTCGGAGGCTCCGGGACCTCACCTCTGGCTTTGGCCTCTTCCCGCCGGGCGTCCCGCTCCAGCTTACATACCGCTCGAACCAGCTCCGGGTCCGTGGCGTGCTGAGCCAGGTTGAATCCGAGGCCCTGAAGAGCGGCAAAAACTGGCAGCGTGGCTTTCACCCCCTCGTTGTAGCCAATGACGAAGGAGCTATCTCCAACGTCATACAAGAACTTCTCGGCCAGGGGAGCACTCTCTAGAACTTGGACCCCGAATTTGAGTCGGTCCTTCGGCGCATGCTTCTGAAGTTCGGCGGCGAATACATCGCCAAAGGCGCCCCCAAGGTACCTCTGGGCGGCGATCATGAAGGCCCCAGAGTTGTGGTACCCGGAATCATCGACGAGCCACTCGGGGGTCTCATCCTTGGGAGCAGGGAGAGCCGGGACGAGCTTGAACCCGGCCTTCTCCAGGACCGCGATCTTCGCGGTTGACTCGCGAGCTACCTTCAGGGCAGCCTGCAGCTCCTTGTCCTTGGCTGCCATCTCCTTCTCATGGAGACGAACGGCCTCTCTCGCCTTCTTCAAGGCCGCATCCGCTTTATTCTTTGCCTGAAGGGCGTCGGCATCTCGGGCAGCCTCGGATTGTAGAACGGAGAGCCCGACCTACAAATCAAACACAGAAGATGAGACTTCAAGTCATCAGAATAAGGTAATCAACCACCCGGGAAGGGGCGGCCAGAGCCTGAAGAGTCTCACCTGAAGAGCGGCGGCCAGAGCCGCATTGGAGGCCTCCGAAGACGTCCGGGGAGGCATTTCCACGCTGGCCAGGGAAGCAATCTCCTGCCAAACGTCATGATCCGGACGTCCAAGGGAGGGGAGGATCAACTCTTGCTCCTCGGGGGCCGAAGAGCCAGTCCCCCGAGGCCTTTTGGACTTCTTGTCCTTCGCCTTCTCCCCGTCATGGGGATGGACGGTCTGTAGAGGCGCCACAACTTCGGAGGCGCCAGAACCAGGGATTGGGGCCTGGGACCCTTGCGCCATCACCGTTGCGATAAGGTGCTGTTCCGCCTCCACAGTGCGACGATCGGCCTGAGAAGCGGCAGAGTTGGAATCGGCCGTCTGAACAGCCTTGGCCTTGGCAAGGGCGGCATCGGCGGCAGCACCTTGCTTTTCCTTGTCTTGAGGAGCTTTTCATGATTCATTTGTTCTTGGGTTGGGGGAAGACCTGAAATAAAGGGAAATAACAGCGTTAGAAAGACGAACGTCAGATATAACTCAAAACACTCACCTCAGAGGTCAGGACCGCCCAGTACCCCGAGACGAGCGTAGGAGTGGGGGAAGTCAAAGAGCATGGGCGGTACCTATTCCTGTTGCGGCAAGTGCCTCAAAAGTGAGGAAATCGTCTGAAGGCCGGATGCCGCCCGTCGAGATCTGTCTGATATCCTCCTCCAGATCGTCGGTCAGACCCGGCGACCCTATCTTGGGTGGGTAACCATTCCACCGCAATGGCAGACGAGCATCCGCATGCTGCACGAAGAAGAAGCGATTTTTCCAATCGTGAATGGAGCTCGGTGCACCGCTGAACAGCTTCCGTTTCGGACGAGCGGCGACACTCAGAAAACCATCGGAATTTTGAGGGGTGAGCCGGAAGAAATAATGAAACAGGTCCAAAGTGGCAGTGACCCCATTGTCCTTACAACGGACCAAGAAGGCGGAGACGAACCGATATGAATTCGGCATGAGCTGTGCGGGGGGCTATTTGATAGCAGCAGAAAAACTCAACATAGAACGGGTGGAGAGGGAAACGCAGCCCGGCCTCGATGGAGTCCAGAAGCACCATAATCATTCCTATGCGTCTTCTCATTATATGGGTTGCGCCGCGGAGGCTGTATACGGACGGAGGGGGGAAGAACACCTTGAGCTCATTAAGGGCCACCGTCGAGAAGATCTGCTCATGGCATAGGACGTTCTTGATCGGGCATAGATGCCGCTCCACGTCCACTATCAGCCCAAGATCGAACACTTCCATGTCAGAGCCATCGTGGGCCTCGGCCCCGGAGTCATATCCAGCCGGATGACCGTCCTCACCAACGGCAACGTGCTCCTCAGCATCAGCCGCAGAATCCACCACGTCGAGGGCCCTATTATCTTACCCTTCGGAATCAACGGCCTCACTGCCAGGAATAGCTGCAACAACATCATTAGGGGCTCCCTCGGCCTGAATAGTTCCCACGGTCGAGGCCGAGCCCGAACTCCCTGAGACGCTAGCCTTTCCGGGGGAGCGTGAACCGGGGGAAGAGGGGGAGCCCGAACTCCCTGAGACGCTAGCCTTTCCGGGGGAGCGTGAACCGGGGGCAGAGGAGGAGCCCGAAGAGGAACCCGATGAACCGGAGCTAGAGCTCGAAGAAATTTCCATCGAAGTCATCGTTGCAAGAGTTCCTAGACAGAGAATGAAAGAAGCAGAGGAGGAAAATTACCTTACAAAGAAATTTGCGGAACTCGGAAGTGGGGGAGAGAATTCGAGGAACGGCGGGGATTCTAGAGCAAGAGAACAAAAATCGGGAACCCTAGTCCAAAAGGAAAACCCGGTATTTATAAGAGAAAACACCGATGGGGGAACCAACGAGGGGTCGACACGTGGCAAGGGGCGTATTCCGGCTCACGCGCTATGCGTGGGATGGAGGCGTAATGATGACATTTCCTCGGAAAAGGCACCGTCACTACAGCAGCCGTCACCTCGTTTCCTGAACCGTCAACAACTGTTAAGCACCATGACCACGAGCGTACGCTTTCACCGGATGCAACAAACACAAGTACCAGGCCACGAGCGTCTTACCCCCGGGGGACACCATACTTCCTTATGTCCTGTGCATGCTCAGAACATCAGAAGTGGGGGACTTGTGTTGGGTTAATGGCCCAAGTTGAGGTTCGGCCCATTTACCCCTTCTCCTGGACGTACGTCCAGGTAGGACTCCAAGCTAGCCCTACAGGCCCACGATCCTCCAGGGGAGACGAACGTCTGCAGTTGGGGCTTAGGCTCAACGGCCCATCTCGGCGAACGTCTATGCAGGGACAAGGGGCAGGACCACGGGTCACCAGACTGACGACGAACGTCGCCAGAGCAAACCCATAGCCATCGGAGGCAATCCAGTCCACATGGCGAGAATCCACAAAGGCCAGGAGACGAACGGCCAATACCCCTTGGAGGCCACCTGGAGCTATCCAGCTCGTTCCCCGGGTGGACGAACGTCCCCACTAATTAGGCGGGAAACCTAGATTCTGGCGGGAAGAACATTTAATGCCGAAGATTTGGTGGTTGGGACACCAGCGAACCACAGGCTTCCACGTCAGTACAGCCACCTGCCCATTGGCGGGTATAAATAGAAGCATTTATTTCATTATAAAGGGTTGACAACTTTCTATTCTTAGCACTCTAGCTATAGCACTCTTACTCGCAGCACTTCTACTGCCTTGTAAGACGAACGGCCGACGGAGCCTTAGCGAAAGGTATTGTATTAGGGAGTTATTAAGAGATAATAATACCTAATCACTTACTGGCTACCTATTGTTCTCTTTGATCCATATCACTTGCTTGTTGGGCTAGATATTCATACACACTCCACTCGAAATCCTTGGCTTTACGTGTTGGACCCGAGGGTTGAAGGAATAAACCTCAACAATTTCTTTTTAATCGCTAAGTTTAGTTAATCTTTAATTCCCTTTTGTCCGTCCCTGTGGAGACGATACTCGTACTTTCAACCATTTTACTACAACCATTTTAAGTGCGAGAAAACACTCATCACCTATACTATGTTGCCCACCAAGATTTAAAATGGAAGTTCTTAACTTAATTTCTTTTATGGTGAAAGGCACTTCTCTGGAAATAGTTTAAAGGTTTTTTTTCATCAAAAAGGGGGAAATTGTAAGTAATAAATGTATGTAGATTTTGATGATGCTAGGTTAATTAAAATATTAAAGTACCCCTTTTAGAAATCTTGTATTAGAATTCTCTATTCAAGTATTAGCATAGTCGACTGGCCAGAGACCCTCTTGGACTTCCTCTTCAAGAGTTGCTCTCAGAGATGCTCTTCAGAGTTGCTACCAGAGCTGCTCTTCAGAGTTGCTACCAGAGATGCTTTTCAGGGAAGCCACCAGAGCTGCCATCAGGACCAGCCATCAGAGATGCTATCAGTGAACCTCATAAGACTAGGATGGGCACTTAGAAGATTTTAGAGCTACTTCCAACGGCCGTGAAACTAACGGGAAATACCTCAACGGCTAGGAGCCAATCAACGGAACATGGTACTATTCACGCATTAAATGATCAATTAATGTTGTTCGTACGTTGAGATATTTAAAGCTGATAATTGACTCTGCGAATATCTTTTCACTCTCAAAATAGCAAGCTGAAGGACCAACCGGTCAAATCAACAGTACTAAGCACTAAATGAAGTTGTCTTCTACCCAACCACATACACACTCACCCACATCTGGAAAACACCCATCCAACTCAAAATCAAATTTTTCCTCTGGAAATACCTATCAAATTCATTACCTTTTCCTGACAACCTCAAACGTTTTAACCTTCGATTGGTCACTAGATGTCCATTCTGTTTACACAATCAGGACACTCAAAATCACTCCCTATTTTCATGCCCACTAATCAGCCCCATATGGAGGTATTTCTCTTCTATTTTGCAGGTTAGGACAACCAATCACGAAGACTTGAGACAGACTCTATACATTTGGTGGATGGGGAGGGACTTAAAGAACATTAGAGACATAATAAGACACGCTATGCCAGGAATTATCATGTGGCGTGTATGGAAAGCTTACAACAATTGCATTTGGGAAGGGAAAACTATGTCCAAAACACAAATCGTCTCAGAAATCAAGCAATACACAACCAACTGGTGCTACTCCAATCTCAACAAAAAATTTTACGAATTCGACGCAGATTTGCATACTGACGGACTCATGCCATACATCAAACAAAAACAGAAAACCAGACAACCTATTAAATGGAAATACAACTCACCATCCACTCTCATCCTCAACACAGACGCATGTTATAAAGAGGGCAGTGCCTCTGGAGGAGCCATTCTCCGGAACTCGGAAGGTGAACTCATAGAAGCCTTCTCATTCCCAGTCCAAGCGTACAACCCCCTCCACGCAGAAATCATCTCAATGGACACCTCAGTTTCGATCATTACACAACAGGGTTATGTTGGATTCCAAATACAGAATGACTCAACAATTTGCATCCAAATGATTCAAGGAATTAAAAAGGTTCCAACTTACCTACGCTGGGAGATCCAGAGACTACGTTGGACTGGAATAAAATACCATCTATCTTTCGACTATCGTCCGAGGGAAGTCAACACAGTGGCTCACTTCCTCGCTAAATCGGCCATCGGGTCAGCTTCGATCTCCCACTACACCACAGATCTCCTTCCCACCAATGCCAAGCAAGCTTTCTTCAATGACAAGGCCGAAGTCAGTTTCTTCAGGGACGCCGGCTGAAATGTTTCCCCGGGAAGATGAAGTCTCTCTCTATAAACGATGCCTCCAAAGCTTGGGGTTGAGACAATTCACTTTTGGCACTTTGCATTTGATGGCAGGAATTTATTCTCCTGTATTGGACGCATTCTGTTTCTTTCCTTTTTTATTTGTAGGGCCGGATCTGGGCATCTATCCCACTCCATAACCAATCTTTGTAATCCTTAACCTTTTACTATTAATAATATTGGTAAATGTTTCCCGACATTTACCCCACTATATACAGTGGTTTTTCGGGGTAAAAAAAAATGAAGTTCTCTCAGTATATTAGATACACTTCGAAAAACTACAGGGTAACTTTCGCTCTCACAACATTCAAACCCTCAAGCTTTCTTGAGACCTCAAACTCATCTTACTCAACAAGAAAAGCTTTCGTTGGAAAGATAATATTCTCATATCTCTTCCTCCAATACAGAGAAAAGTTCCTTCAGTTCTTCAACACTTCAAGAACCTTAACTACACATCTTTTGTGACGAAGCAACGTTGGAGAAAACAGTTATTAACTGAAAACTCTTCTTAAAAAAGAAGGGACGTCTCAAACTAGCTGGAGCAGAGAAGTGAGGATACTTCTAAAGACTCAGTGAAACGAGACCAGTCATCAGGAAGTCAGGAAAAGCATCCCGGGTGACAACTAGACTTGAAGAAGATGTGGAGTGCTTCTTAAGTGTTAGACTAAGGCGTTGTAATTGTTGACTTACAAGCTTAGTGGAACAGTGGACTTGAGGAACACGTTGTTCCTTGAACCACTATAAAAACCCCGGTGTCATTTACTTTACGCATTTAATTTCTGCTCCTAGGATTTTAACTGTGAAACTCTCAAGAACTTGGAATCTGTGTTCAGCAGATCTTGGTATAAGAGTTAACAGAAAGGCAGTTGCCTTAGTGTTTCTTGAGGCTGCCCGAACAGAACTCTTATCTGCTGCCAGGTCCAGTTCTGACATTAGAACTCGACCTTCTCTGTCACCAGATTCAGACCATCTCTGATAAGTCAATATTGACTTATAGAAAAGCTTGAAAAATCTGAACAGTCTATTCACCCCCCTAGACTGTTCCCTAATTAAACGGGACCAACAAGTCTAATATTTCAGCCCACTTTAAAAAGATAAGTACACTTTAATTTAAACATCATTTATATTTAATTAAATCATTTTTTTGTCGGGTGAGTGTCACACTATCACGCACTTATGATCAAATGCCTAGTAGAGTGTGGCTTGAGACCCATCACTAGGATTTAAAGCCCTGACTCTCAGGCACAAAGCCCTGACTCTCAGGCACAAAGCCTTGACTCTCAGGCACAAAGCCCCGACTCTCAGGCACGAAGACCGATCTTAGTCTTTCCTCGAGTGGCGACCATTGCTTATGAATGGCTCACACATCCATTCTACTATGTATTTTTTCATTACATTAACAATTCACATATCCACTTGTTTCAAGTGACGAACTCCCGATCGGAAACATAAATTCCAAGAAAAAATTGATATGTATGTTAAATGTGTAGGTACAGAGATGACCTTACTCATTTTCACCTCGTCTCCACTCGCCTCAAAGAGTGGGGACTGGGGGACTAAGGGGTCAGAGTTTCTAGATGAGGAGAAAATATCACGCATGAGCAGTAATGAGAGATGAGTCAGATGAAGACGGTTTGAGCTAGACAAAAGTGATTATACCGGAGGGGGCCTACCTTCCTTGTTTCATGTTGGGGGCGCTAGGTGTACTCTTTTTTCCCTTTATTAGGATTTTTTCCCACTGGGTTTTTTCCTAGTAAAGGTTTTTAACGAGGCACCTCCCCATCATTGACAAGGGTGGTGGTCCCCCGGCTAAAGAGGAAGAAACCGAAGATAGAAGAACGTAGCAGATACAGTTTGGACTACTCCCTTTCGCCTCGAGTACTCTCGACTCATGGAGTGGGGGACTCCTGATTGAGTATATGGACTCCGACCCCCCGGTATGTCGACTACTGGGCCTGGACAGCGGCCCACACACGTTTAGCAGATTCATATTATTGTACATTATTATTCAAATGTTCTAGATTAGCTTTTTATACTATCAGTCCATTTATGTAACCGGGTGTGTCAGGCCCGTATTAGAGGCCCAGACCCGGATTTTCCCTATATATACTCCTTATAGGATGCTTGTAAACCACAACTCAAACTCATAGTTCATACACAATACACATTTCCTTCTTCTTCTCCATTACTCTTATTTATTCTTGTTCAATCTCTCTTAGTTATAGGATATGGGTATCAATTATCCAACAATTAGTTCTAGGGATTTGCTTGCAATTTAGAAGCTACTAGCGTACTATTGGAGCATTACTCTTCCTTTTGCTTGAGAAAGCTAATTAGCCTAAATGAGCTACTAGTTTGAGAAGGAGAATTATTAAATATGGCATTATAAATAATAAATGAAGAGGAAATAGTTATAGCTAGCCATTGAAGTATATTTCAATTTTGCTACAAATGCTTATGTGGCTAGTCAAGCTATGAAGACAATTATCTAACCGCTGAAGATGCTCTTAGCCTTCCATCACTTTTCTCAATTTCTCCATTTCAATGAGTGAATTTCGAGGATCAATTTGTCTTTCATCCGCTATTCATTTTGAATTCACTATATATTGAATTGAACGCCTTTGACCCGAATCCACTTTGACCTGACCCGATGAAGGTGGACCCTACCCAAAGTTTTGTATGTAAATAGCTATTTAATGTAAATTTAATTCTGGCTGAATTGGATGAAGGTGGTGTAGGGAACTATTTCAACAATTTTTTTCGTATAATTCTTTCTTTAAGCCCTTATATTGAAGGCTCTGTCCGACCGTTGCCATTTGGGGAGGTTCCCGGTATAATTTTTTGATGAAATTTTTTTAGCGTCATATTCATTAAGTCTAGTTTACTCATACCAAATTTCAGCTAACAATTCAATCGGGAAGACATTCAAATGAATTCTTGAAGATACCCGTGCTTTTAACTGCGCTGTTATCTTCAAGAATTTATTTGAATGCCTTCCCGATTGAAGTTTTAGCTGAAATTTGGTATGAGTAAACTAGACTTAACGAATAAGATGCTCAAAAAAATTTTATGAAAAAATGCCACCGGGAACCCCCCAAATGGCGACAGCCGGACAACGTCTCTTATATAAGGGCTTATTTGACTTTTTTTGGTTAGTACACGGGCTTATTTGCCCCTTTTCCCTTATTTTATTAATGAAATGTATTTTAAAAGAATTTTTTCATAATTCAATAGAATCACAAATTTCAACAAAATAAATGGATTTGACTAATTTAAGTGTAACGCTGGACTCGTAATGAATTTAATATGGGCTACTATATCTAAAAATGGGGGTTAGAATTAGTGATAGATGCCCACTTGGAAGGAGAGTTGGGGTTAAATTGGGGGCATTTTCTTTCTTAAAATTAAAGAGCGGCAGCGGTGCCTTGTAGATGTGTATAATAAAAGGACAAGCGTAAATGCGGCTCATATTCTCCTTCATCTTGTCTACTTGCAACATTTACATTTCCTGCCCTTTATTATTATATTATTATTATTGCTCCGTATTGTTTTATTATTAATGAATTATTATTAGTAATATGTGTATGTATATTGGTTTTGATTTACCCCTCGCAATATTTACGTATTCAATGAATCCTCAGTAGCTTCCTAACCTTTCCTCTCTTTGTATCTCTCTCTCTATATATAGTATTGATCGAATTGGTTGGGTGATTGAGCGCGGCTTAGAAGGCTCATGATCTTCGTCCACTACAACCTTCAAAGTTGCGTGGCGAACTAAACGAAAAGGGGCATTAATGGGTGGAGAAAAATCCATCACTCTTGATGACATCAAGAATGAAACTGTTGATCTGGTATGTGTTCTAATCGATTCATCTATTAATTTTCTTTTTTGCCTACCAATATACACTACAGTAGTAGGCGGGATTGATCGAATTTCATTTATTAGCTAGTCTCACCCATGCCTAGGCCGGGAAGAAGAAGAAGAAGATTTTATATATACTCCGTATTAAATTAATTTATGTATAGTCTTTGGGGTTTGCCTCGTTACCATCGGGATTATACATCTCCTGCCGGCAATAGAAACTGGCCGGGCAGGCTTCTTTTCCTGTTCCAAGGCGTCCTTGTTTGACTCAATCCACCAAACACACCCTTAACCACCCAGCGCGTGCCGCGTTACTTTCAAATCAACTTTTAATTTTGTCAACTTTACCTCCATCTTAAATTCAATTATTATTCGTTTGAAACATCAATTTATTTATTGCCTAATAGTACTAATCATACATCTCTCTCACACACACATATATATATATATTTATACATATATATATATATATATACGTGGAATAGAGAATAGAGATCAAATACAAACCCTTCTTAAATTACAAAGTACAAACTCATCTTGATCGTCCGATGAGTTGATCCAAAGAACATAAAGGCAATGTGACATTTTTATAATAAAACCCAACTTTTTTAGGGTGCAACTCGTTGAACGTTAATGTGCAACTGCTATTTTATGGCTGAATAATCTCCCTCCGTCCTCTTTTATATGTCCCGTTTTACCATATTGGGATGTCCCTATTTAATTGTCTCATACCTTATTTGGTAAACTTTGTGTGGCTCAAAATCATTCTTAATTTATTCTTACTTTATCAATTAATATCAATCACACAAACTCACTTTTCTTAAAACCCGTGCCACCATCTCCCGTCCCATTTAAAATGGGACGGAGGGAGTATGCATTACTTTGAACCTCAATATGCAATAGTAAGAACGTCAAGGTACATTGTACAAATGTTTGCACAATAAGCACAGTTTGTACTTGATCTTTCCCCTATATATATATATATATATATATATATATATATAGGGGTGAGTTCAAATGAGAAGACATCTTAACGTGTAAAATGAGAATTAATCTCAGCCGTCCAAAGTGTCGATCTGATGCACAATAACCCATATTTGATGCACTTTCGAATAGACCTTATTTGATGCACTTTTTGAAAGGTGCATCAAATAAGGTCTATTTGAAAGTGCATCAGATAGGGGTTATTGTGCATCAGATAGACACTTTGGACGGCTGAGATTAATTCTCATTTTACATGTTAAGACTTTTTTTTATTTGATCTAAATTCTATATATATATATATATATATATATATATATATATATATATATATATATATAGACACACACACACACACACACACTCTTTCCTCCATTCTGTCCAGTTAAGATTGTTACTCCTTCCGTTCCTTTTTATTAGTCCTCTTAGGGTTTGACACGAGTTTTAATAATAAAGTAGTAGGGTAAGTATAGAGTGTGTAGGGTAAATGATAAAGTAGGAAAGATGGTATATTAAAAAGAGTAAAACGATGATAAAGTAGGAAAGAGAGTGTATTAAGAAAAGTAAAGTGATAGTAAAGTAGTTTGTAAAAAGTAAGTGGGGTAAAAGTAATAAAAGTGGGGTATTTTCTCAAAAACATTCCTTAAAGGGAAAGGAGGACAAATAAACAAACGTCCCAAAAAGGAAAGAAGGACTACTAAAAAAGAACGAAGGAAGTATGTCTTTTCTTTTTTATTGATCCCACTAAATTGTCTCATATCACCAAAAATTTATATAGTTCTAAATCATTTTTAATTTATAAATTCATATTAACCATACAACTCCACATTTCTTAATAATCGTGTCACCTCTTTATCTCTCAATGTTAGTGGGACGGGTAGTAATAATTAACCCAACAATAATCATAGTGGATGAATTACAATTTTTTTTACCCCGAAAGGCAAACCACCTAAATCAGTGGGGTAAATGACGGGACACATTTACCATGTTTTATTAAATAGAGAAAAACATATACAGAGAGGAGAGGACCAAACCAAAACCCCTCCAAGGAGGCATTCCTCCCAAATATAACACGAGAAAATAAAACAGAAACGAAATCCGAATAAATCCGAATAATACGTTCTTTGGGCTAAATCTGGCATATCCGAAATCTGTTTAATAATATGGGCTACCCAATTACACTCCCTTTTACAACGGTAGAAAAAAACCCCTTTTTGCTTTCTGTAAGGTTTCCTGATAGCTCACCTTCCAACGTCTCGCACCACCATCTTCGATGTATTTCAGGGCAACCACGGCATCCATTTCAACTTCAAAGTTAGAAAAACCTTCCGAGATGGCCAGCTCCACCTTTAAGTTTATAAATTACAATAGAACTCACTTTTTTCATGTCTTGATTCCACGATCTTAACAGTTTTTCCCTTTTTTTCCGTCGTTTTTGTTAAGTTTATAAATTATATAAGTGATTATCATTCAACAACAAAAAAAATTATAACTGATTATAGTAAAGCATTGATGAAAGGAAATATACTTTATAACCATTAAATTAAATCATATGCTTACTGTTTATACCTCCAACAAAAAGCAATTCATAAATGACTCATCAATCATTGAAAATTTGAATGCTTTTCATAGAATATTATTATATTCATCATTAGTGCTTAAGCACCGGCCTAAATGGTTTAGCATATATTCCATAGTAATAATAACTTTATGTCGGAACAACTTTGTACGTCATGGCTGGCGTACTACAAGGCGACAAACCAAAATACAAAATGATGATATACAACTTGACTCTAATTTGATGATATTTCTCATTATTATTTCTCAAAAAATTATTTTGGGAGATCGAGAAGTTATGGAGGACTACATCTCCCAAACCGTGACTCCTTTGTTGATACCCAACTTAAATGTATTGATGTTGATGGATTTTGTTTAAATTTATAAAGTTTTAATTGAAGTTGATTACTTCTATTGATATGAACAAATTATATTTAAAATATACTCTCATATATACTCTCATAAAATATTCTCTCATATATACTCTCATATGTTACTGATATAGTGGTGGAGATTGGAGCCACAATACCCCATGTGACTCAATCACATGTGGTTCTTTAATTTTTTTGTTAATAAACGGGATCTTTAATCTCTTAAAGTGTGTATTAAAATGTGTACTTGTTTATGAATATTCGTATGTATACATGGCAAGTTACTTCGAAATTTTTCTAAAGGGGGAAAATCTTTTTCATGAATCAGTAGAATTAGCTAATACAACCACTTCAGCTCAAATTTCATAAATTTCTTAGTCTTATTTTAAAACTTTTCTTATGTGTTATTTCTATTTTGAACAATTTCTTATAAAACTTTAGATGATGTATTCAGGTTGGGTTGGAGTTGAGGGACTCAGGGGTACCTGGTTTCGGAGTAGTAAAATTGCCACTTTGCCGGTGAAAAATTGTGCAATAGTAAAAATGTATTTTTTCTCGGTCTAATAAAACATGGTGGTTTGTCTACCGGGTTAAAAAAATCGTGTTAAAATAGACGATTGCGGCAGAGGCGGATGTGGGGGGCAAACCGTTCTCGATCCACTCCATATTTAAAAATTGAACGTATTTTAATATACAAATTGTTATGTGAAAATTTATTTAAAAATGTTTTGACATTTGGATTGCACTGTTACGTTAGGCAACAAGTTTGGGATAGCCGTATAGTATAGTACGGAGTATATTATATCTGCAGGGACGTAGCTAGGGGTGGGCCAGACCTGGTCCTGGCTCAGCCGAAATTTTAAAAATGTCTTTATTTTTAATGCACAAAATTTTGTGTATTTTTTTTCAAAAATATTCTTTCCCATATATCGGTGGGCGTAGAAATTAATAAATGACGGAGAGAATAGAATTGTTGGAATAGTTATTTAAAACATACTATAAAAAACATTTCTTCATGGTCCAGTCACACATGCATGTGACTAGTTAGTTGTATTCCTTTCAAAAGAAAAATAAAGAAGATGCATATATCTGTCAAACCTTTCTTTTCCACATTCATCAAATGACTTCACAAAAAGCATTATATTCTTTGACATATATTCACGTGCTTAATATTCGATTTTTTTATACGGAGTATACCGTTAGTTATCTTCTGCTTCCTCATTAATGAAAATATTTTAGGATCTTTTAGTTGGACGGTTTTCAATCGCAGACCAGATTAGATCATACTTAAACATATTAGGCCTTACTTAAATAGATCAAACCAAACTTGTCTTCCGTGATTATAAAATAAACAGAGACTACACGTTTATCAGACCAGACCAGACCAAACTTAATCAGGCCATACCAGACCATCTCAGCAAATTACAGTCTAAGTAAAAACGTCCCGATTATAACTGAATGTATATATATGTGTGTATATATATATATATATATATATATATATATATATATATATATATTGTGATAGCGCTTTCAAAAAAAATATGATTGCAATTATTCTTATTGAATTAATGGCTTAATCCTTATTGCACTAGGGAAAATGGAAACTAATAATCCAACCTTTTAGCGGTCTTCTTACAATAGTCCCACCTTTTGATTATTCATGAATAATCCAACCTTTGCACCTCATCTTCATTCACTGGTCCCTGACCGGTTGATGACCTGCTATTCCAAGTTATTTTCTTATCTTTGCAAAATATTATATTAGTGAAAGGTGAGATTTATGGTATAATGGTTTGCAAAGATAAGAAAACAACTTGGAATAGTAGGTCATCAACCGGTCAGGGACCAGTGAATGAAGATGAGGTGCAAAGGTTGGATTATTCATGAATAATCAAAAGGTGAGACTATTGTAAGAAGACCGCTAAAAGGTTGGATTATTAGTTTCCATTTTCCCATTGCACTAAACAAAATGCGATAAACTGAAATAAAAGGTCATGATATTTATCCTACTATCTTTTAGCCCTCGATCATTCTCTAATATTTGATCCCAATCTACGAAAGTCTGATTTTATCTAACGACGACTCAAATCAAACGTTATTGAATTAATGGCTTAATCCTTATTTCACTAAACAAAATGCGATAAAGCGAAATAAAAGTTCATGATATTTATCCTTCTCTTCTTAGCCCTCGATCATTCTCTACTATTGGACCGCAATCTACGAAACTCTGATTTTATCGGACACTCAAATTAAATGCCCTAACACATAAAGTAGACTAACAAATTTCCCCTTTTTTTTTACCCCAGGGGCATCAGGGGACAGGGGAGGGGGCGGTGGGGAGCCTGGGATAAACTGAGCTCAATCTCACTCTATAGAGAGTTGAACCCGGACCTCCCACAAAGAAGAGTGGGTCGGCGACCAGCTAAGCTGGACCACTTCATTAATTAACAAATTTCCTTTGTGATTGTTTTATTTGCTCCCTAATTGTAGCAGAATTGCTAAATTTAGAAATATTTAGCTGTCCCGCTTTAGGCGCCTTTTCTCGCCTAAATCCGCTTAGGCTCCAAAGGAAATGTATTTCATTAATGGTGCTAGAATACAGAGACATACAAATCAAAAAACTATTTTCATAGGAATGAAGTCGATTTTTGCCATTTTAGCTTCCACACCACTCCAAGTGGGCAAGTGGTCTTAGAGGTCTTATACTTTTAATTAATTTATCTGTTTTTAATTCCGATAAAATACAAAGAGGGAAGGATAATAATTGTCCAGAGTATGTGTCGTTTTAGCAGTTTGGGTCAACGTGCGGAAATTGTCAACGCCGGGAAAAGTGGGTGAGGACTCGCAAGATAGGAGAGTAGCCCGGCGTTTTAGGATTGGCTTGCCAATTGTTTTAGTTGACTGTTGACTTTTGAAAGTTAGCGTTGAATACGATTGATCACGATCACCAAAAATCCGGCACTTCTTTTCTCTCTTTTAACACTAAAATACCGTTCTTAATAAAACGAAAAATTGTTTCAATGGCAATATTTAAAGAACTGAAAAATAATACTCCGAATTATCTATTACATCGAACCTTCTTTCCTTGTTTGAGGTAATAATAAAAAACGAGAGAAGTTGGGAAAGTTCTTTCTCGGAGACATATTTTCTTTGGTTTTGACTTTTTCGTCCGACACAACTTGTAAAAGGATTTTATTTCTTTGATCTTCCCCATTTATGGAGCTCAAATATTCTTGGGAAATTTATGTATATATTACTAAAACTCAAGTTAATTCCCATAGAATGACTAACCATACTTTTTTATCTTCGTATGACTAGAACGTGCAAATCCATGTTCATACAAATCACTTCCATAATTTTAGGATGAGTTAGTTACTTGTTAAAATTGAATTAACCGTGGAATTAAATAAAGATTAAGAAACACGGGAATAACCATGCATCATATTTAGGCATGAAAACAGGAAAAAAGCTCATGGAGTCATATATTGGGAAACATAGCGTCTTTTAGTCACACGAGAGGTAAATATCTCAATATTCTTTCAACTGTTCAAGTAATCCATATTTCTTGTGCTTGAATTCACCAATAAAGGTCAAAATTTAGGTCCAAAGAACCACGTGGGGGCACGTTCAGAGGCACTGAATTAATTCTATAAAAAAGGATGACACCCCATCTCTGAGGGCCCCCAACACCGACCGGACTGCACGATGGGAGGATGTAAATTGAATTATAATCACAATCTGACAGATAGAGAGTGAGACTCCGTTCCCGGTACTCGCAGAGGCCTTATGCATTTTTCAGCATAGTAACCTCTCATCGCAGTTGTCGGGATTTGAACCCGGGACCTAATCCTTGTGACATTCCCTCGCTACCATATTTCTATTGTACTTAGAGAAGTTGTAGGTTTTGTCCCATAATTTTTCATATACCAATTAATGGTCCCGTATTTTGTCATATACCCATAACTAGTCATGTAACTACAATCACGTACCTATTTAGCAAAAATGACATTGTCAAGGAAGCATTTCCAATGATTTTGGTTTGGGGGAAATTGTTTTGGAAGTTCTTAAATTCCGACAAACTTATTAATTACTACATACATTGCATGATATGCAAGTGAGTATACGGTAACAAGACTTATAATAGATACAGACAGGGTAGATACTTATAATCTACCCTCCAAGAGTAATTTTTTGTGTATAAAGGTATGTATAGATATTTATAATCTAAAATATATGTTAAAAGTTAATAAGATTTGAGATTTCATCCTAAAAAGTCAATCTAATAGTCAAAATCTAAAATTACTTTAAATTTTACTAGTGTGTGAGTTTAACATCCCTCATGACTAGACAAAGTGTCTGAATCCTACCGTCATTCATTTTTTTGTCGATTCATTGTCAGTTTTTGTAACCGTGTCTCCATTTTTCATAGGGGCTTATGTCATGATCACAGATTGATTTGGCTCCGGTATCATGTAAAGACCTAAAATTACGTGTCAACCAAATAGGAGTAACTCAGAATCGTAATATGACACTTGATTATTTCATATTTTATCCGTGCGTGAATTTAACACCATCATCACGACCGGAAAAGAAATCTTTTATGAAAAACATAGAACACCAACATTTAGGAGTGAATTAGTTATTTGTAGAAAGGTCCTCCTACCACGCAAAGGCTCACACGTATAAATAATAAGAGTATGGAAGGCTGCAGGATATAGCAAACCATACACGAAGCATATATAAGCAACATAGGTATAGTAGTAATAATAATTACATGAGTAGTATTACATACATATGATAATGCACGCATGCGCTGACCTGGTTCTAATTCTTGCTGGGATGGGATGGTAGGAGAAGATCCCAATTCAGGAAGTGTTTGAACAGCTGAAATGTAGCCACGAGGGGCTGACCTCAGAGGAGGGAGCTAACAGGCTTCAACTATTCGGACCAAACAAGTTAGAAGAGAAGAAGGAAAGCAAGGTACTGAAGTTCCTCGGGTTTATGTGGAACCCACTGTCATGGGTCATGGAAGCTGCTGCCATAATGGCAATTGCACTAGCCAATGGAGATGGGAGGCCCCCGGATTGGCAGGACTTTGTGGGTATCATTTGTCTGCTCGTCATCAACTCAACCATCAGTTTTATTGAAGAAAACAATGCTGGAAATGCTGCTGCTGCTCTTATGGCTGGACTTGCTCCCAAGACCAAGGTACACACATCATCTATAATAATAAGGCTATTGATCTTCTCCAGGTGCAGATATGTCTTAATATTGTGCTTTACCTTCAAAGTCAAACGAGTACTATGGGAGCAAGTGTAATTCATTAATTAGTTAATAAATGTTCAAAAAGAGGTATGTAATGAAGTACGTACTGCAGGTTCTGAGAGATGGGCGTTGGAGTGAACAGGACGCTGCGATTCTGGTCCCAGGAGATATTGTGAGCATAAAATTGGGAGACATCATTCCCGCGGATGCTCGTCTTCTAGAAGGTGATCCATTAAAGGTTGATCAGTCTGCACTTACTGGGGAATCTCTCCCAGTGACCAAGTCTCCAGGAGATGAAGTCTTCTCCGGGTCAACGTGCAAACAAGGAGAGATTGAAGCTGTTGTTATCGCCACAGGGGTTCATACTTTCTTTGGAAAGGCAGCTCACCTTGTTGACAGCACTAACCAGGTTGGCCACTTCCAGAAAGTGCTCACTGCCATTGGGAACTTCTGCATCTGTTCAATTGCTGTGGGGATGCTAGCAGAAATCATTGTGATGTACCCGATTCAGCACAGGAAGTACAGGGATGGAATAGACAATCTGCTTGTTCTCTTGATTGGCGGCATTCCCATTGCCATGCCAACCGTCTTGTCAGTCACAATGGCCATTGGATCGCACAGGCTGTCACAGCAGGGTGCCATCACCAAGAGAATGACTGCGATTGAGGAGATGGCGGGGATGGATGTGTTGTGCAGTGATAAGACAGGGACCTTAACTCTAAACAAGCTTAGCGTTGATAAAAACCTGATTGAGGTCTTTGCAAAAGATGTGGATAAAGAGCACGTTCTCCTTTTCGCTGCAAGGGCTTCAAGAACTGAAAATCAGGATGCTATTGATGCTGCCATGGTCGGCATGCTTGCTGATCCTAAGGAGGTACGTACGTACGTACTCCATATTTCCTTCTTATCTTCTCAATTTCTATTTACACACACATATACATATATGTAAAAGTCCAAACTTTCAACACCCTACCATTGTTGTGTAAATTACCACTTTCACTCTTTGTCAAGAAAGAAAATTTCGAATATAATATGGCTAGTGAGAGAATCAGGATTGATTGGAAATGAAGCCTTATTTTCTACTACGGGGTAGTATTGTTCTCTTCCTCTCTCTTAAACACAAGGGTAAATTCATGATTCGTGATAAAGCAGCTTACATTTTTTTATCCTACTTTATAAAATTTTAAATTCATCTTATGTATGCTATGAACGTTCAGATCATAGAATATACAGCATTTCATTAGACTTTCTTTCCCTCCTACACTAATATATTAATGTAATTCAAAGAATAAAAAATGAGTTCTTTACTTTCATTTCGTTGTTTTTTTACCTCAAACAAAACACATGAGATGGAAATAAAAATAAATAAATATACTCTATTTTCCTTTCTTATTTTCTTCTCAGCCTATGAAAAATTCCTAAACATAGGTAAATTTAGAACCCAGCCAATAATATTGTTCCTCTCATTTTGCATTAAATGCATTTATAAGTTACAAAATCATTTTATCTCTCATAAATGCATCCACAAATTCACACTTTCTATTTTACTGTATTATTCATCCTTCGGTATCACGCCCAAGTATTACAACCATGAGCCTCTCTATCATACGAAATAATTCTTTTTCGCCATTCTATTTTATGTAATTTTCTTCTTTAATCTCTTTTTTCAAACAAATCAAGTCTACTTTAAGTTATAGAATAAAAAATCATGATCATGATTGTCTGAAAATTCAACTAAATAGAAAATGATATCAATAGTATGAATTCAAATGTTCACATGTATTTTGATTTCAATTTCTTAGTTCCTAAAATATAATGTCATCTTTAAACTTTTCATTTCTTCGATAAATTAAACCTCAACATTTGTTTTTTACAATTGTGATTCATAACATGACATGAATAGACCCAATCGGGTCATAACATCGATATATATTTACTTTTCTGAATGTTAAATTATTTCTTCTCCTCATTGTGACATTATCCTTTTTTGCTTCAAACCATCAGGCCACCTGCAATGGAAGTTTGATTAATTTTGAAAAGAATTATTCTGACTTTTATTTACGTGATTTATTTCTAATTTGCAATTCATATTTAGCAATTATTTCAAAATAGGAGTAAAGAAATTGTAGTGTAAGAGTATTTTATTCCCCAGTAATTGAATACGAGTAAGTTACCATTACCATCCTCTGAAATCATAATGTCACCTTTTGGTGTGATCAACCATAAATATTAAAGCATCACTTTCATGATTACCAGTTTTTCAAGCATATAAGTAATTATTCCTATTTATGAAAAATATAGTACCTCTATTTATGCAATATTACATTATTACTACTCTTCTTTAGGAATTTATTTTGTTCATATTTTTGAAAAATCAAGTTATTGTATTTAAAACGAGAAGCCTCTGATAGAGATACTAATTTCATAGACAAATTAAAGTTACTTTACAAAGATAAAATTGAAAGACAAATTTTTTTAAAGCAAAATTGATTCACGTTACAAATGAGTGTTTTTTTTAATACTAGAGATTTTCTAATTAACACATTATAAAACTTAACTCGCGTATCAAAATAATTAATCATTATCATGTTATATTGTTTCTACAATACTAAAACAATATTTACCCAACATGTTGTGAAGTGTAATCATTATTGTTCCTTCCGTCCTGTTAAAGGTTCACACTTTCCTCATTTGAGTGTCTCATTTAAAAGTTTTCATTCCACTTTAGGAAATAAATTAGGTTCTTTAATTACAATTATATTCAAATTTCTCTTTCATACTCATTACATGTCAAATCTCACAATTTCTTTTCCTCTAACTTATCTCTCCTTAATTACTTTCACTTTATATGTGTACATTTTCTAATTTTTCTCTTTCCTCTCTTGTTTACCTAATTACTTTATTTAAACACTTGCCTAAAAAATTGTGTCATTTATCCATGAGAACCTTCCAACGAGACGAAGGGAGTATATGCCTTCTAAAATTGAATGAACTAATATGATTGAGAAAATTAAATCTTCGAGACGGAGGGAGTATATGCCCTTCTAAAATTGAATTATCTAATTTGATTGAGAAAATTAAACCTCGTGTTCAACGCAAGAGTGAAATATGTAGTGTCTTAAACCCGTTTTTTAGATTACTTATGGTACACGTGCTTTTATCCGAAGAAGAAGTCTTTCCACATTCCAAGTGTTGGAAATGTTTTTCTTCTTCTACTTAAAAAAAGCTCTGTTTAGGTGTTTTCTTAAACAAGCACAGAAACATGCATTTTTTGAATCAAAAATATGTTTCATTTCCCACCCAAGAGTCTTTTTAAAGTAAAAGCAAATTTATTCTTTCAGAGCTAAAATTGTCCCATTTTACCTTTTCGGGAAGTTTCACTAAGATTGTCCCATACCAAATTTGATAAAGATTGTGTGGCTCTAAACCATTCTTAGTTTATTCTTACTTTACCAATGTAATATCAACCACACAAACTCACTTTTCTTAATAATAGTGTCACCTTCTCTCGTTCCAATCTTAGTGGGACGGAGGTAATATAACTTATACTACCTCCGTCCCACTAAGATTGAGACGAGAGAAGGTGGCACGCTTATTAAGAAAAGTAGGTTTGTGTGGTTGATATTAAATTAATAAAATAAGAATAAAGTTAGAATGATTTAGAGTCACACAATCTTTAGGTGTGAGACAATAATGAGACTTCCGAAAAAGCCAAAATGACACAATAAAGTGGACGGAAGGAGTATTCTATTCGCACTCTTCTATTCGCGAATAGGCGGTTTTTACAACAATGATTAATACAGCACAATTTCAACATGATTTCCTTGTTAGGCACGAGCTGGTATTCGTGAAATCCATTTCCTGCCCTTCAATCCCGTGGAGAAGAGGACTGCCCTAACATACATTGATTCTAATGGCAATTGGCACCGTGTGAGTAAAGGTGCCCCAGAACAGGTTTGCTTCTACTCTCTCGGCTAACAAGACAAAAAAAGACCTTAGAAGCTAGAACCAGTTTTAGTTAAAAAATAAATTTTTTTCTATCTCTCTTAGATTTTGGAACTCTGCAAAGCTAGCGAGGACCTCAAGAGAAAGGTTCATTCCGTGATTGATAAGTATGCTGAACGTGGGCTTAGGTCGTTGGCTGTGGCTAGACAGGTTTGGAGTACTAATGCCGCATTTTACAACATTCTAGGGCGTGTGGCTTTTTGCAATAACAAACTGTTATGTTCTCAGGAAGTGCCAGAGAAAACAAAAGACAGTATGGGAAACGCTTGGCAATTTGTTGGATTGTTGCCCCTCTTTGATCCTCCCCGTCATGATAGCGCTGAAACCATTCGCAGGGCCTTGAATCTTGGCGTTAATGTTAAAATGATCACTGGTAGACTAAAACATTAGTATTTTTTTTACTACTTCAAGTGCAATCTTAAGGCCTTGTTTGATAGAAAGTCCTAGATTTTATAGCCTATCTGCAAATTAATTAGACTAAGCAGAAAATTTAAGCTAAAAAAACGCTTACTGAACGAGTCCTTAGTGTCTTGATATCCTTTCTTCCTTCAACTTTAATGAATTTCTTGTTGATTATGTGAAGGTGATCAACTTGCAATCGGCAAGGAGACAGGTCGTAGACTTGGAATGGGAACAAACATGTACCCATCTGCTTCTTTACTTGGCCAACATAAAGATGCATCTATTGCTGCTCTTCCGGTGGAGGAACTTATTGAAAAAGCTGATGGTTTTGCTGGAGTGTTTCCAGGTCTCTGCTTTTATCTAGGGCCTGCAAAGTTCTAGGGAAAGAAAATAGGGAAGGAAATACGGATATGTTAGAATCTAACATAGTAGAATTAGATACAAAATGATATATTAATAAAAACATGAGTTGATATCTAGGTACATTTAAAACAAAATTAAAGGCGAAACCAAGCAAAAGAGAATACCTTCCTTTGCATTTTCCCCTTTTCCTATCATTTTCCCGCATGCAAACGTACAGTTAACAATACTCTGATTTCCCGTATCTTTTTCAATTTCTGGCTCAATAAATGTAAATAATGGTGTGAACCGCAGAACACAAATATGAAATCGTGAAGAAATTGCAAGAGAGGAAGCACATTGTTGGAATGACAGGAGATGGTGTGAATGATGCTCCAGCTCTAAAGAAGGCTGATATTGGAATCGCGGTTGCTGATGCTACTGATGCTGCAAGGGGCGCATCTGATATTGTGCTTACTGAGCCGGGGCTAAGTGTTATTATCTGTGCTGTCTTAACTAGTAGAGCCATTTTCCAGAGGATGAAGAACTACACTGTAAGCTTTAATTTCCACTGCTCTGTTTAAGATGGCATCTTGTTTGTAGTACAGATTATTACTACACTGTAAGTTAAAATTTTAGATTTCATCTCAAAATGCCCAAATAGAAAACACAGCAAGGTCAGGTACCGTTCGATTTAGCCTTAAACTTTGTTGACATGTTTGTTGGTCACAGGTGATGTTTGTGCCGTAGTCTGTGCTCACAAACAAAAGTACAAAGTCTAACAGCAGCTGCCTGACAAGCGCACAAGTCAATGTTGACAACAATTGTGTGTGCATAGACTATCGTTATCTTGACCAAAATATGGATTTTTTCATAAAAAATCATCACACTGACAATAGTTATGCTGCTCACAAACAATAGTTGTGTGTGTAATCAATTTTATTTGTCTATGTGATCAACTTTAGTTGCATGTGTGATCAATTCTCTCTCCATCTTTTTAAATATGCTTCAATTTTTCTTTTCAAAATGCATGTAAATTAGTCACACAAACAACTACAAATAGAGAAGGAGTTTGTACAAGTATAGAAAAAAACTAGTGATAAAAAATTAGAGAACAGTGGGATGGAGAAGAGAAGAGGGGAGGCCCGAAAAACGAAATGGGTAGAGAGTGAATAGAGAGAAGGGAGAGAGGGGAGTGATAGAGACACATTAAAAGCCACAGAAATTGTAGTATATTGATGTTAATCTTAGTCTTACAGTGGCAGAAAGAGAACAAAGAGAAGAAACAGAAAATACATGAGACTCTTCGAGAGGTCTCGTTTTCCCAATTCCCAGTTCTGACGACTAATTTCTGCCTAACCCCCCTTCTTTCCTTCCTCCCACTCTTATACTAATTCTATTCTTAAGGGCCGGCCCAAACCTATGACTTACAATGGAAGAAAAAGAACCAAGTCTTTTTTTCATCACCATTCTTCTTTGGGGCCTCCAACAAATAGAAACTCACATTTTCATAATCACATATAGTCACGGAAGATTATCACCTAACAATGACAAAGTCACTGAATATTCATGCTTGTAATATTGCCAGCATAGTTAAACATTCACTATCACACAAACATCATTTTTACTTCCACAAAATTGTAGTTCTGCTCTCAAAGATAAACCACAAGTCACAAACACAATTTACACTCTTCATAAATCATAGAATACAAATTATACCTCGCGCTTAACTGCTTAAGTGCGACTGAGATGAGAGAGTGGGAGACTGAGAGTCGAACTTGGCTTTACCAGATGGTCCAACCGTCCCGATCTCAAGTTTACTGAAAAAGGGGCAATGCTTCCACGTTTGACGACTTTAGGGTTTGAACCTTCAACCGAGAAGCGTGTAAGAGGGTGAGACCGTGATACACTATCTACTAGAGAGAAACAGACCGAGGGACAGAGGGAGAGCCAGAGAGGTGACGAGGTCAGATGAACCTCATGAAGAACTGACCAGAGAGCCAGAGAATAGAGAGTTAGAGAAGGAGGCGGAAATAGATTTAGGGTTTCATAAGGAATACATATATACTACACATACAGTGTCATATGTATGCGGGTATACGTACATATGGAGTTTTGGATTTTCGGATGGGTCGGGTGGGTATAATCCAAGCCCTACCCGATCCATTTAACCCACATCTGGTTACACGCTAGCATTCGGATGGTTTTGCGGGTTGAGTGACCTGACCCGGTCAGATTTTATCTTGAAAAATCCGAATTAAAATTCGGGTGGGGTCGGGTTTTGCTCCGCCCTAACTGCAATAGCCTGCCCCGCTGCCATGCATAGGTCAGGGACTTTTTATTTACTTTCAATGGGATGATTTATTGTCCTGAACATTTAGTACTGAACATTTAGTACTCAACTGATTTCAAACATTATTGGTTGCTTTCAACAGATCTATGCGGTTTCCATCACAATACGTATTGTGGTAAGCAGAATGCTGCATTTTCAGAATATTACCTTTTATGTCCCGCCCATTTTAATGATGTGTTTTGTTCTTAACTTCCTGTTTTTTTTGCAGTTTGGTTTCATGTTTATTGCTTTGATATGGAAGTATGACTTCTCTGCTTTTATGGTTCTTATCATAGCCATTCTAAACGATGGTAAATACACTTTTAGCTCTCCCTAACACCTTTTATTTCAGGCTCTTTCACATATGAAGTCGTGTTATCATTTGCTCTACAGGAACCATCATGACAATCTCTAAGGATAGAGTAAAACCGTCACCGTTGCCAGATAGTTGGAAATTGAAGGAGATTTTTGCCACTGGTGTTGTTCTTGGAAGTTATTTGGCGTTGATGACAGTGGTCTTCTTCTGGATTATGCATGATACCGACTTTTTCTCTGTAGGAACTAACTTGGGTTTCTTGATCTACATAAGGCTCCATTTAATTCAAGAAAAATAACTTAATGTGGGACATGCTTTCCTAGTAGTTCAGTTGTTCTATGCATAATAGGGAGTATAATACTTTACCTTCAAAAATAGAGAAATACAGCTGTTCAAACAGGGTAGAAAAAAACATGGAGCCTAAGTTATTATTTTTTCTTTTGTTGCTTGGTTTTATAATATTCCCAATTTCCAATTGGCAGGATAAATTTGGAGTGAGGTCACTGAGGAATAGCGATGAGGAAATGATGGCAGCGCTATACCTACAAGTCAGTATAGTGAGCCAGGCTCTCATCTTTGTCACCAGATCCCGAAGCTGGTCTTTTATTGAACGCCCAGGACTTCTCTTACTTATTGCTTTTTTTATCGCCCAACTGGTGAGTGTTTTAACAATTTATTGACCAGCTGGTATACAATCAACCGTGTGTTCTTGCTTCTACCATGTTCTAAGAGTTTCCACTTTGTCTCCCCCACAAGTCGCTAGGCTTCTAGTTCAGTGCCCGCCTTGTGAATAACGCTTTTTTGAACATGGGCAGTTCAACAAATCTAGTCATACTTGATGAATATACTTAAAAAGAAAGGTGTGTTTGGATTTGGAAGGTGCTAGTGAATGGAAAAAATGCTTTGAAATAATATCATCATTTTCATCATTTTCATTTACCCTAGTGCCGCAAAGGCTCCCACCTACGGTGGGGTAGGGGGGGTCGGATGTACGCAGTCTTACCCCTGTACTAAAGCACAAAGAGACTGTTTCCGAATGACTCATAGTGAAAATCGTATCCAAAATTGTATGGACTGACTGCTGCTTCATAAGAAAGAAGCGCAGACAATTTAGTAAGCCGTTTTCCTTTATTCCATCATATTCTCAAGCCAAAAAATAATGAATCTTTGGCTCCATTGCAAATGATGGAAATTTTGAAATAATATATATTTAGATTTTTTACTCTCTATCATTGTTGAATGTTCTTTTCCAATTTTATTCTTATCCCTCATTTTCTTTCCTAGTATTTCCTGGCTACAAACGGGCCTTAAAAACATATTGCATGCAAACTGCAGGTTGCAACCTTGATAGCTGTGTACGCGAACTGGGGATTCGCGAGGATCAAAGGATGTGGTTGGGGATGGGCGGGTGTGGTGTGGCTTTACAGCATTGTTTTCTATATCCCACTTGACGTGCTGAAGTTTGCCACTCGTTACGCCTTAAGCGGAAAGGCATGGCTTAATTTGTTGGAGAACAAGGTAAAATAAATCCTTCAAGATTTAAATTTTGAGAGAATTGCCAGTTGAGTGATCCCTCAACTCTTAATATGTTACTTCTGTCTTTTGTCGTGGATTACAATAGACTGCCTTTACCACAAAGAAGGACTACGGGAAAGAGGAGAGGGAAGCACAATGGGCTCATGCTCAGAGGACTCTACACGGACTACAACCCCCCGAATCTTCTAATCTCTTCAATGAGAAGAGCAGCTATAGGGAGCTGTCTGAAATAGCAGAACAGGCCAAACGTAGAGCCGATATGGCCAGGTATTGTGCTGACCATTTGGCACATATTCACTGTGATGTCCATTTGTTTGAGTCTCTACTCTCTAGATAAGGTTATGGTTCTAGAATTGGTGGTGCTAATTCTAGAATCAAGAGGCCCAGAACTGTCAACCAGGACTAGAAGTGGACCAAGATACATAAGGTCCCGGTTTCAGTTCTATCAGCCTTTAAAAGATGGGAAATTTTGTCTTTGCACCTTATGTATTACCACAATATTTGACTTTACATTACTAGTTTTATTAGTTTGAGCATAAATCAGAGCAGAACATTTTAATTAGACCTTTTTACAAAAAGAGGTTCAAAGTCAAATATTGGGATGAAACATGGGTTTTATTTCTTTTCTCAATAAAATAGAGTAAATCTTGGTTTCATTGGGATTGAATCTGCCACTCCAAAGAACCGAAATTGGGGCTACCTTACTCATGGACTCATGGTTCCAGTTTAAGGATCCAATTTGTCAAGAACTTGAATTAACCAGTTCGGATCTCAAACTAAACCAGAACCATGTCTATCTGTGCCTCTATAGTACAAAAACCTGCCTAGACCAATGGAAAAATGACACTGTTGTTGTGGTCTTGTTCAGGCTCCGAGAACTGCATACGCTCAAAGGGCATGTTGAGTCAGTGGTGAAGCTCAAAGGTTTGGACATCGAAACTATCCAGCAGCATTATACTCTGTAAACAGTCTCAGTTTTCCATAAATTGCCAGCTTAGGTGTCAAAGCAGGCACTTCAACAATGACAGACCTGAGAGACCAGCTTATTGCAACTCCACAACACAAACAGGGTCTTGATTATTAGTTAACAAGTATAAACCTGTCTTGTCTTCTTCTTAGACATACAATGCACTAAGTTTTATTGAGTTGTGATATCATGTATTTGTACTTGTATTTGTAGTGCATTTTTATTTGGGGTATTTGATGGCATACTTAATTCCTTCGGGGGGGGGGGGGGGGGTTGTCCTGCATTTAAGTTTTCTATAGTAAATAAACAGAAAGCGAAACCAAGCCCAGAGTGGTATTTTACACAAATCAACTAGTGCCTTGTGGTAAATATAATGTATGGACGAGAGTGAGTCAGGTTTGGCTAGGGTACTCTATATCCACCACTCGAGTACCCTACTTTGGTGTGAAATTTTAGTCTGTGTTCAGAAATTAACGGTTTGCATTAGGGATGGACTGGGCCGGGCCGAACCGGCCCGGAACCGGACCGGCCCGCTACTGTGCGGGCCCGGACCGGACCGGGCCCGGTTGGCCGGTTCCGGGCTTTTAGCCCGTTTTGGCGGGTCGGGCGGGCCGGTTCCGGGCCCTGTTTTTGTTGAACCGGCCCGGGCGGTTCGGGCCGGGCCCGGTTCATTTTTTTTTTTTTTTTTTGGTTTTTTCAATTTTTTTTCTTTTCCTAGGGTAGGGCTGGGTGTTTTAGGGAGGTTTGGGGCGTGGGGGTGAGGGGGGGGGGGGTAGGGAGATAACAAGAAAGTCAAAAAAAAAAAAAAAAAAAAAAAACATTGAACCGGGCCCGGCCCGGCCCGGCCCGGTTAGGCCCGGACCCGGTATCAACCCGGGCCGGTTCCGGGCCCATGTAACCCGAAAAAAAGCCCGCCCGGGCCCGGCCCGGAACCGGAACCGGCCCGGCCCGGGTCCATCCCTAGTTTGCATTGGTTTTCGTATTTTTTTTACCCCGGAAGGTCAACCACCAAAATCAGTGGGGTAAATGTCGGGGACATTTGCCATTATTTTATTAATGTAGCCATGTATACAAAAGAGAGGGGGACCGAACCAAAACCTCCCAAAAAGAAAAGAGAATGAAAACAAATGAAATTAAATTCTCAAGGATGGAATACCAAAATAGTCCATCCAATAAGCTCTCCTAGCCGGGTTGGGAATACATAGTGCCATAGTGGACTAACACTTCATCGGTTTATGAATACACAGTGGAAACTGACATTTGAGGGCAAAACAATATTAACAGGAAGCAATATCAAATGACTATTCCAAAGAACTCCATTGTGGAGTCGTATGTGCTAACAATTCACAAGTTAGCCTTAAGGGACAGATTATCCATTAATGCCCAAGTAGGGGTGGACCCGGTCGGCGGTCCCAGACCGGTCCGGAACTAGGTTTGCTATTGTGCGGACTGAACTAGGCGGTTCAGGTCCCGATTTTGGTCCTCGACCGGTCAATTTTTTTAGCATGAAACCATTTAAATAAATATAACGGGTCCAGGACCGGAATCGGAACACACAGGTACCCGAAACTGGTCCAAACCCGGAATATAGCGGGTTGGGCCTGGTCTTCTTCAAATAATTTTTAGAATCGGGCAGCCTCAGTCAGGACCAGACAAACCTGGGCCCACCCATATATCCAAGTCACATCCACTTCGTGATAGGTGCTCACTGCTGCGAGAGGAAGCACATTGTTGGAATGACAGAGATGGTGTGAATGATGCTCCAGCTCTATAGAAGGCTGATACTGGAATCGCGGTTGCTGATGCTGCAAGGGGCGCATCTGATATTGTGCTTACTAAGCCGGGGCTAAGTGTTATTATCAGTGCTGTCTTAACTCTTAACTAGATACTTTAGGTGTAATTAAATTCTCAAATAAAACCTGTCTTAACTAGATACTTAAGGTGTAATTAAATTCTTAGAAAAAACCTGTCCCAACCGGCAACCGATCAAACCATCTTTGTATTAAACAAATTAATTGTACATGGCTTTATATAAGAAATAAGAAATTCTCAGTTATAGTGGAAGAAAACGGTGGGCAAATGAAAACAAATACTCCCTCCGTCACTTATAACTTTGACAATTTTCCTTTTCTAGATGTCCCATTAACTTTGTCATTTTCCTTTTTAACTAAAGAATGTGTAGTTTTGGTTAATTCTCTCTCCTCTGCACAAACCTCAACCACACAGTTTATACTTTATTAATCTCCATGCCGGTCAAACTTGACAAAATTATTAGGGACGGAGTATAAAATAAAACCAACTTCACGTAACATTCCAAATATCCCAGTTTGCATTTTATCCCAAAATAAAATGCAATCGCAAACGCATTTGAAGAATTACAGTATGTTTGCAACAGCTTCTGCTTAAAAAAAAGCGCTTTTTTTAATGAAATGAGGAGAAGTGATTAAATAAAAGATGATAGTGTTTGAAAAAAAAGTGATATTGAAAAGTAAAAGTTGATAGTGTTTGGTAAAATAAGTTTTTTTTATGTAATAGAAAAAGTAAAAACACTTTTGACACGAAAGCCGGGAAAAATAAAAGTTGATAGTGTTTGATAAAATAATTGTTTTTTTAAGCCAAAAGCTGAGAAGCATTTTTTTTAAAGCATTTGCAAACCAACCCTTAATCAATTACCCATTTTAAAATACATTATGTAACTCAAGCTATATTTAAAAAATAAGGTTTTGTTCTGAACCTAAATGAACAAACCCAGTATAGCTGCTAGGGAGGTTCCTACTCGACAGATAGATACTCTACCGCAAGTCAATTTATAGTTTAACCAAACTATCTTGGGAAACGCAAAAATCATGAGGAAACGAGAAACGGGAAACGTCATCTTTTGCTCAAAATTAATGGCTTATTTGGAGAGTTTCCAAAGAGTTTCCGGGAGTTTTCGAAACGGGAAACGTGCTCTTTCCCGAAAGTTTCCGTGCTACATAGCCAAATTGTCATTTATTTATACTCCGTATTTGTTACCTGAATAAAGTCGACTATAGTTGGAGAGAACTCTGAAGGAACTTGAGAAGTTTTGCAAGAGAAGCATACGGACTGCCAGGAAGCGAATATACTTAAGGATGATGACCATCCGCTTCAAGTCTTTCCTTTTGTGAGAGGCATTGACTTCAATTCCCATCTAAAGGAGATGAGTGGGGATTTGCTCGTCACCTTCTTCTTACCTTGATGATCTAGCTTAGTGGCCCAAAAGGAAGAGAAGGAAGAGAATGAGAAAATGGTCAAAATGGTGATTTCCAGTGGCAGAGTTAGAGATTTTATGGAGGGGCACACCGAAGGCTAAGAATTTTGTGTATTTGCTCAAAATAAAACAAAAAAATAAAAACGTAATACATTAGTCCAAATTAGTTCAATAATTTGTTCAAAATGTTGTATAATAACTTTATGTTGGAAAAACACGACTTCCGTCCTTTTCCAGGATCATGAGCTCATAGACTCTTACACTTATATATCCACACACTCATAATACAAAAACTCAATTTGACAATATCACTTTGTATTACTCTCAATCACTTTTTGTATATGAGACTACTTCACTCTACCTAACTTGATCACATACACTTTATCAAACGATATCTTTGAGTCTTCTTTTCTCACAAGAAGACTGCCACTCTCCTCTTTCAAGGAGACTCTCACTTTTACTCACTCAAGAGTTCTCCTCAAAGTTCTCATATAAATGTGAAGCTTCTCTATACTAATCTCATCAAAGTTTCTCTAGAATTTTTTATACACCACTACACATCTAGATTCTTCCAAAAAGTATCCACAAGCTTCTCTTACCTTCTGGAAGGATTTAGAAAACCCCACAATTCTTCAAAATGTTCTAGATGCTGTCACACACTTCCACACTATTTTTAGTGAGTTCCACATTTCTCTATAAAACAACACATTATTATTCTAGAACATTCAATAATTCTCTGCTACATGCATATATGGAATCTTGGACATCTCTAAGAATTCTAAAATTCTCATGAATTTTTTCAGTAAGGAGGGAATCCAAGATAGTCTCGAGAATGTTTTGATCTTTTGATTACAAGAAACGTGACAACATATTCATCAAATTCAACACTTTCTTGCTCAATATAACCACGAAAAGCCAACCCGTGCATCATTCGATATCTAAAATAATTCACACTTGCATTCAAATGTGTGGTATGTTGTAGCCAATACTTGTATTCCTAGAGACACGCACGTTTTGTGAAAGACTTTGCCTTTTATCGCAACATTTAATTTAAAATTATCCTTAATTGATATTTATTTTTGAAAAAAGGAGGGGCACTAAATATATTATAAGTAATAGTACTAAAAAAATTACTCGAAGTGGGGGCGCTTGCCCCCTCATGCCCCTCCCTAGCTCCTCCACTGGTGATTTCAAGTTTGAAATTTCAAGGAAGAGAAGGAAGAGAACTGTTTTTTTAATAGATGAAGTACATTTGCTCTACAAATAAAAGAAGAAGTTGGTGGGATAACAAGACGGGAGAGAAGGTAGAGCAGATGGGATAAATATAATATGAAGCGTGGAGTGAGGGAAAAGCATATGGGGAAAATATAAGATGAAGAACCTTACATCCCTCTTTTGATGAAAAAGTTTGAAAACTTACACATTTCAATTGAAAATCAAAGAAAAAATTTTGAAGAAGAAAGAAAAAGTTAAACTAAAAAGGAGAGACTGTTGAGAGAACTTACGCTTTTAAAAGAGTGTTCCCAGTCCAACACAGCTTCCTCATCTACAAGCAACTCTTGTTCTGATAATGCCAATGAAAACAATAACAAAAATCAATTTCCTGAAGGTTTTTTAGTGGACTGATAGCCGTTAGAAGAGTGTCTGAAAAAAAATGTTGACATGTGCACCCGTTTTAACACTTCCAGAAGGTAGCGAAGGTTTGTTATCTACACAGACACATCAAGGATGGGACTCGGAGCAGTTCTTATGCAAAATGAACGTGTTATTGCATCTCGATAACTCAAGGAGTATGAGGCGAATTATCCCACCCATGACTTGGAGTTAGCAGCGGTGATTCATGCCTTGAAGATTTGGAGACATTACTTGTATGGAGTCCCGTGCAAGATCTTCATCGATCATAAAAGTCTGAAATATATATTCACGCAGAAGGACCTCAACATGAGGCAAAGAAGGTGGCTTGAGCTAGTGAAAGACTACGACTGTGAGATCCTTTATCATCCATAGGAAGCCATTGAGGTAAAAGATGCACTTAGCAAAAAAAAAAGTTTTATGCAACATTAATGTCCATGGTGGTAACGAATCCATGATTGAGGAAGGAAATTGAAGGTTTTGAATCGGAGATTGTATACGGGCGATTAACAACTATGAAGCAAAAACTGGTTCCTGACTCAACCAAGATGTACCACAACTTGAAGGAAAAAAAAACTTATGATGATCAAGGATGGAGAAAGATGTTGCAAAGTTCGTTCAATCGTGTTTAACGTGTCAACAATTTAAAGCGGAACATAAAAATAAAAATAAAAATAAAACTAAGTGGAGAAAACTAGGTGGAGAATATCAGCCCATCCAGTTTCTGGAGTAGAAATGGGATGTGATATCCATGAACCTTATTATTGGTCTGTCGAAGACAATTGGAGGTTATGACGCTTTATGGGTTATAGTGTACAATTGACTAAATCTGCTCATTTTATCCCAATTTCAGCAAGTATTTCTTTGGAGAAGTTGGCAAAATTATACATACAGGGGATTGTTAGATTGCAGGGTGTCCCGAATAGTATTATTTCTGATAGAGATTCCAGATTTACGTCTCACTTTTGGAAGTGTGTACAACAATCATTTGGCACGAAGTTGAAGTTTAGTACTGCTTTTCATCCTCAGACCAATGGTCAGACAGAGAGGACAAATGAAATTTTAGAGGATATGTTGTGGGCATGTGCACTAGATTTTCAAGGAGGATGGGTGAAATATCTTAGTATGGCAGAATTTGCTTGTAATAATATTTATCAAACAACCATCGACATGGCTCCATATGAGGCGTTATACTGGAGGAGCTGTAGATCTCCCATATCATGCTATGAAACAGGAGAGAAGGAAGTATATGAGAGGAACTACAAGGAAGAACTGAGTTGATAGATGAGACCTCAGAACCTATTAAGACTATCCGGCAAAGGATAAAATCTGCCCAGTGCAGACAGAAAAGTTATGCAGATGTTCGAAGGAGACCTCTAGAATTCGAAGTGGGGGATTTTGTTTTCGTCAAGATAGCCCCTATTAAGGGCGTGATACGATTTAGAAAGAAAGGAAAGCTTAGCCCCAGATTCACCGGACCATATGGGATCACTAAACGAGTTGGGAAGGTGGCTTATGAGCTCGCGCTACCTGAAGAGTTTCCTGGTATTCATAATGTCTCCCATGTTTCGATGTTGAGGAAATACTTTGCTGATACGGAGCATGTTTTAATACCCCCAACAATAGAAGTGCAAGATGATTTGTCTTACGAAGAGAAGCCAGTACAAATTCTTGACCGAGGGGTTAGACGTCTTCGAAATAAAGAGATAGCTCTAGTAAAGGTGTTGTGGCGTAATCACAAAGTAGAAGAGGCTACTTGGGAAGCTGAGGAGGACATGAGGCATCGTTATCCCAATTTGTTCTAAGTTTCGAGGGTGAAACTTTTATAAGGTGGGAGGGGTTGTAACAGCCCGAATTTAGCAATCTAGTTACATTAATCTTTTATTTTATTTAGTCAATTAAATAAGATTATTTTATGAATAATGTGTTGGTCCCTGATAGAGGTGAAAGTCTAGGGGGGGGGGGGGTGAATAGACTTTCAAAGCTTTTTGAACTTTTAAAGAGTTTCTCTCATATGTATGATGATCAGAAATCTTTTGGGAGATTTAGGATCGCAGCGGAAGTCATAATCTCTATCAAACTGTGAATGGTAACTTTCTTATGAGAAGATGTGAAGGAAGAAGTGTTTTAGACAACTTATCTTGGGAGACGGAAATGTCTAGTGGAATTGAAGCTCTGATTTGAAGATCTTTCAGTGAGATCCTCTGATGATTTGGTTTTGACTCTTTAGTGAGGTCCTCTGATGATTTTGGATCAGAGATCTTTAAGTGAGGTCCTCTGATGATGTTGGATCAGAGATCCTTGAGTGAGGTCCTCTGATGATCTTGGATCAGAGATCCTTGAGTGAGGTCCTCTGATGATCTTGGATCAGAGATCCTTGAGTGAGGTCCTCTGATGATCTTGGATCAGAGATCCTTGAGTGAGGTCATCTGATGATTTTGGATCAGAGAAAGTAGATTGACACACGATGTATCCTGGTTCAGAGGTGGTGTAATCCTCCTACATCCAGTCCCATCCTCTTTCAGATGGATTTCCACTAAAGTATTCAGCCCAATACAATTAGTGACCGTCTGGCTGTTATCACCAACTTGCTCAGACTTCAAGGCGTTTCACTGAGAGTACACACCACTCCAAGTTACTCAATCCTTTAGGTTTTTCTCAATTGATCCAGTGGGGATCAAAAGGTACTCTATCCTATTCTACCACACTTAAGGACTTAGACGACGCTATCCTTAGAAGTGTTTACAACAGTTTCAATATGAAACAAATTTCTAGCCTCCAACTAAAAACTAAACTTTCTGAGTGTATCAATGAGGATTTCTGTTCTAGAAGGTTTAGTGAAGCATGAGTCTAAGCAGAGAGCAGAATTTAATGAACACTTTCTCTTTTGCTGGATATCTTCTTTGTGTAGTATGATTTCTCTGCTTAGTGAACTCAGGAGCTTGTTTTTCTTCTCATGCTTATGCCCGAATTTATAGGCATCTCTGGTTGATTAATCTCCTCCGTTGGTTAAGAGGATTTAATCTATGTCGTTGAGGCTTCTTGTACTTTTGTCTTCTTGTGTTGGAGCAGCTTATCTTCAGACGCAATTGGATCAACTTGCTTCGCAGGAAATGTAAACCCATTCCTTAGGCCTTTTGCACACTATTCATCATCTAGTGGGTTTTTGTCTTCTCATGCAAATCTGGAGTGTCTCGTGATTATACAGCTTACCGAGTAAAATTGTGACTCTGGTCCTTGTGTTCCAAATTAATTTGTACTGGTAGGATTTTAAATATCCTTTTGAAGGTAAAGAAGGATTTACCTTATTGCATTTTTATATTTCCAGTATAATTAATTTGGTACATAAGATGTACATGTAAGATTGATCACAATTTTACTAGTGACAAGAATAATTGTGTCACAAAATTAAATATACTGATTGGATTTGAATATCCTTGAAAGGTAGGAATTTACCTTATTGCATTTTGTATTTCCAGTATATTTAATTTGTGACACAATTTGTACAATACTAATTTTGTCACCTTTCTTTTGAATTCTTCCTTTTTGATTTCGGACCATACTTCAGTTCACACATTGATCATTGAATAGAAAATCTAAACATCAAGGTAGGATGGCATCATCAAAATTGTATTTTATCAAAGTCTGAGGGGTCTAACAATTTCCCCCTTTTTGATGATGCCAAAAACTAGATTTGGAATACATAAAACAAAGAGATGCTAGATTCTATTTTCCCCCTTTTTGGCAGCAGTTAACACCTAGATTAGTTGTGTCTCCTAGATGATTCTCCTTCATCCAGTTTCCTTTTTCTTCGAGTTCTTTTGAGTTGGTCTAATTTTGTGTTGTAGACCTTCTCTATGAACTCCTGGGAAAGAGCCTCTTCTATGGAGCTTGTTCCCAGCCATTTTAGAGCAAATTCTTCTTCTATTAGAATGAGAGGTGCCATAAGAAGAAGTTGGTTGATCGGAGCGAGTCTCCAATATTTCCACTTTAGGACTCTCTGTCTCTCTTGGTCAAGAGAATCCTTGTCAGTGGTGTAGATTATCCATGATTCTAGGTCACTGATGAACTTATCAGGAGTATTTGGGGGGGCTAAGGAGAGATTTAGGTTGAGTCTGTGGTGTGCCATTGGAGTGTTTTTGCTAAGGTGTTTTTAAAGAGGACCTTTTAGAAGAGATTTGTGTTGCAAAAGATGCTTGTTTATTTGAGGATCTACGAGGATATTTATACTTGCATGCATCGTTTGGGATTCTTGGTTGAGAAATCGAAGCGTATTAATGGAATTACGGCTTGATGTTCTTTTCAAGAATAAAATCAGCATAGATAAAAGAGAAAAATTGGTTGGAGGAACTTACCAATTTAATGATGTTGCTTCCCAAGATTTTATTGAATCACCATGTGTCGTAGTTGCATGCATGCGTAGATTCCTTGTTTTAAACTCAACTGACTCCTTTTGTTAAAGTGATTCTACCTCTGGTTGAGGTAGTCGTCTGTTTCAGCTTAAGAGATTGTCTCTGAGGTCTTCTCCGTTGGTTAGGTCCAAGACATTATGATAGTTTCTGAGACTTCTGATCTGAGGTCTTCTGATAGTATCCAGGGCCTTCTGATCTGAGGTCTTCTGATAGTATTCAGGGCCTTCTGATCTGGGGTCTTCTGATAGTATCCAGGGCCTTCTGATTTGGGGTCTTCTGATAGTATCTAAGGCCTTCTGATCTGAGGTCTTCTGATAGTATCTAAGGCCTTCTGATCTGGGGTCTTCTGATAGGATTTAAGGTCTTCTGATCTGGGGTCTTCTGATAGTAAGAGGTCCTCTGATGCACCTTTGACACCTTCTGTAGGAAGAGGTCTTCTGATGCATCGTTGAGACTTTTTGTATAAGGACCATAGAGCTTCATTCCCTTGTCTTTGTGTGCTCCAACTTCTTTGATGCTCATTTTGTTAGATGTTTGAGTACATTTCCCCCCTGAGTTGATGTTTTTGGTAATTCCCCCTCATAATTGAGTTCTTTGAGTGGAATTCCCCCTAAGTTGTTGCAAACTTTTTTCTCTACTTTGATCCAGATCATCAAGCATCCCTGGGTCTTGTCTTAGAGAATTAAACCTGGCTTCATTTAAGGGCTTGGTGAAGATGTCAGCCAGCTGCTTTTCTGTGGGGATGTACTCCAATCTTGTAACACCGCTCCCAATTTAAACTTGGATTTTTAAATCCATTGATAAAAAAAAAATTAATTAAGTGAAAGTACAAATACTAATTTCGATGAGGATAATTAGTTAAAGTCATGAATGTATGTTCACCTTGAAAACTAGCTACAAGTATATTGATCATACTAGAAATGATTAATTGATTAAATTAATACCGATTAATTAAATTGTGGTCGGACCCCAAACATGGGGAGGAACTAACTAATATACATTCTTGGACCAAGATAAATTAAATAAAAAGCCCAAGGATGAGGAAGTAAGTAAAATATAACAGTTGGGCCGAATATAAGGTAGAGAAATAAGACGAGAGACTATTTGAGTCCACTTACTAGTAATAGAAATATAATTGGGTATGAGCCCGAATAGTGGAGAGGACCATCCAATACATTTTAGGACCGACCTATTAAGGCCACTAGCCTAAAATAATATAAATAAATGGATAAGAGTCATTTGGGATGGACCGAGTAAACAAAGTGGCATTCTTTCCCCAACTTACCGAAAATAGCGAGTATGAGGGTGAAGGGCTGCCTACACTTTAATTCGGGGTATTCCGTATAAAGTGTAGACCACAATCAACAGGAGAATTAAATTATAAATAGCTTCGGGCCGGATTAATTAAAATAAACAGCCCATGAACCCAACTAAAAAGAGAAGGGATAAGAGAGGGAGCCTCATCCTCTCCTCTCATTTTTGCACCTTACGTATGGGAGCTAGGAAAGAGGGAGGGAATTCTTGAGAGCTCTATACACACACACCACCAAGAATCAAGAAGGAAGAAGGCCAAGGAGGGGAGCAATCCAGGCAAAACAAGTCCTAGAAGTAAGAATCTCATAGTTATGGTTATTGTTCTCTCATTTTATATAGTTTTCATATATGATTTTATAGAAATCATATGATGGATTTTAGGGGATGTTCTACACGTTTAAAAGTGTAGAAATATGATATAAAGTGTTGGTAATTAACTTAGAAGAGTTGTTGAATCGATAGGAATCGAAATCGCCGGAAACCGCCACTTCTAGGTGCTGTTTTCGTGCAGCAGAACCCGAAAGCCGGGCAGCTTTTGCAAAAGCCGGGCGGCTTTTGTCCTCTGCCAGCCAAGGTGGATTCAGATCATTCCCGATCGAAGGTTTAACGACGGGGCTTCAATAGGCAACCTTGCTGGACATATTTAAGGTGAGGATGGCTGACTATATTGTCTATAACTCGTGAGTTGAGCATGAGATTACCTAAGTAATCAAATTATGATTTTGATGGGATTAAATGATATACTTCAATGTGAATAAATGTGTTGTTATGTGGTCATATAGATTGATACATGATATTACAAAGATGAATAAGCAAAGATATTATGCATGAGAGAAGAAATCCTTGAAATATATTAATTATTGAATTGATATAGAGGATTAGTGTGATATAGGCAAATGTTGATAAATGTGTGATTCCATAAGATCTTAAAAGGGATATATGGATACCTATGTGGATAGTGATAAGTCCATTTATGTACTTATTTTTCTTATCAAATTTAAGCGATTCTGGATTGAAAAATAGAAAAACAAGGCACATTTTATATATTTTGGTTCAAGTTTCATGAAATCGGGTAAAAATCGCATTCATAACATGTTTTGTGAAATTTCGGGTCAATTGCGTGAAGAAAGTGGCACTTTTTGCCAACAAATGAATTGATACGGAAGTTTGCAAGATATATTGACCAATTGTTCAATGAAAAAAGTCCAAGTGATGAAGAAATCATGCAAGGAAGTTCAAAACCACGAAGGAGTCACATATATGGCTACTTTTGATGAAAATGGACGATGCATAGAGACACATGTTCGTATTGTGATCATAACTTTGCGCATAATTGTCCAACGTTCGTGATACGAGTTTCATTACATTGATATCTTCCTGATCTACAACTCTTATGAAGAACACAGAGCCAAATAACCACCGTAGAATGGACATATTGCTCAAAGAAGTCAGACATTTGCAGTTGCGATGGAAAGTGACATGTGATCACCGTTTTGACCATATCTCATAAACTACAAATCCAATGAATGCGATTCAAATTCCAGTAGTTAGCCAAGAAAGAGAGCTACTGTAACACCCCCAAATTTCCCACCCAAAAATACATTTGAATAATGATTTATCAGAATTATGCAGCGGAAAATTCAAAGGGAAACTGGGGCGTTACCGCCACACTCGGTTCTCTCATAACCGAGTGCACAGGCTATCCACCACCAACAAATTAAAATTTTCCAAAATTAACTATTCAACTACAATTCTTTAAAATTAAGACTAAAATAAATTATTCAATCACTTTAGTCTATGTGTTCTAGCGGAAGCTCTCGAAATCAACTTCAATATGATCCTCAATTCCTGCACAAATAAAGTACAGAAAGAAAAACACAAAGAAACAAAAATTAGCTGGAAATGCTAAGTAAGGCCCACCCAACCCTGTAAAATAATCATGTTTGATACATATATATCATTTTGTGAAAACATTTGGGAGGAAACCTTATGAAACATTTTATACAAACTTCTCATCACAAATCACATGTAAAATAATAATATTCCAAATATAGGTACATATATTTAATCAAATCCAAAAGTATTACTTTGGAAATCCATAAATAATTTAATAACCTCAACCACCTCAAATTCAACCTAATCCAAAAAAAATATAACACACTCAAATAATCCAATATAATATAATTTAATTCACCTCAATCAAGTCCAACCAAATAATCCAAATCACCTCAAAGCCTCAAAACCAATTCACCTCAATACCAATGGAATCCAAGTCCAATTAAATCCAAACATAATCCAATCATTCAAACTCAATCAAATCCAATGGAAGCCGAACTCCTACCTTAAGTGTGCACACCCCCTAAAAGAGATTCCAAGCTCTCCGGGTAGTAAAAAGTCCGAGTAGTCGGGATTTTTCTACCGACTACTACAATTAAGCTGGGATGCTCCGCTTTTGGGAGATCCCTGGTGGAATTAGACTTATAGTCATTACCACTCACCAAATCCACATTTCTCCGGGTACTCACAAAATCATATTCAACCTCAAAGTTCAAGTATCATAACCTCAATCAAAATGGATATGAAATCCGAATTCCACAAAATTATTCACAATAAAATTATTAACTCCAACTCATCATACTCAAATATACCATCAATAGTCCAAAATATAGGATACTTCATAAATAACTCAAATCTCAAATCTCAATCAAATAACAATTCATATGTAAATTCAAATGCTCAAAATATCACCCAATATAAAATACTCAAATCTCAAATATATATAATTCACAATCACAATTGATACGTAAAATCTCATTAACTATCATATACTCAAATGATCTCAAATAACTAGTCACAAATATATTTATATGGGAAAAGCATGAAATTTGGTTGACATAGTACTTACCTCGAATTGTGATAACCCTAACCGGAGCTTCTATCTCGATCTTCACCCAAATTCACCTTCTAAGAATATTAAAATTCTTTAATTAGCACCTTATTCTATTTGTGCTATTCTGTCCCATGTTTTACTTTGTTAAATAATTGACGTAATCATTCTTATTATCCTTATTAAATTCTTTAATTAATAACTATTCTGGCCCCTTACTAACTATTATCCAATTATGGTTTAATTGGAATTTGTACGTAATCTAAATTAAGTAGTTCTCATTAATCAATTTTATTCACTGGTTGCAATCGGTCCATTAATTAAGTTGTTAAGCCAGTTATACTTATTCTTCACTTTAATTATTTATATTCTCCACACAGATGTTTATTTGTTAAATGATATACGGAGTAGATGAAAATACATACGAGTCTAGGGGTCGTCGTCTTCCTCGTCGATCTAAACCGGCGAAAACAGGGACCGTACAAGACTTCCCAACTGCGGGGAGCAGAGGTGACAGCGAGCTCCACCAGCGGTAGTTTAGCAACGGTCAGCGGCAACGGTTTGGTCCGGCAACAACGTCTCCGAATTCTCCCCTTTCTCCGGCGTGAATCAGTCCGGCGGCCTGACTATGGCGATCCGGTGTTCTTTACTTCGTACTGGCCTTTCCGATGTCAACAGAGAAATAGTCTGGTAGAGATGTAGTCCGGCGAAGCAGTCCGGTAACTCTTCCTCCGTTAGTCCGGTGCAGCAATACTCCGGCAAAGCTTCATTCGGCGGGGCTGCAGTTCCGGCGATGGTCTTGTCTCCTCTCCCGGTGATACCCGGTGCTGGAGAAGGCTCTGACTTTAATATGGCGATGCCGGCAGAAAGTTTCTTTGATGGGTTGGCCGCCGGGGTGTATGTCCCTTCTGTTTTGGAGCGAGTGTGTATGACGTATAGTGTATATATATATACTTCGTTTCATATACATACATACCGCTTGGGCCTATATATACTACATACTTCATATATAAATGTAGTTTTTCATTCGTTAAGGGAGATGAATTATAGGAGAGTAAGGGAGATGAATTATAGGAGAGTACGTAAATGGTACTATCAGTTATCCAACCCTACAAGTTAATTTAATCCTGCACATACTAGCTGTACGTTACTTCCATTTCAGCCGATGGTTTGAAGCTTTGTGAGTTGGGTTCTTTGGTCTCATTCGAGCATATCCATGTGCGTTGGTGTGTGTTGGTTTTATTGTACGTATCCATGCCATGTGATGAATGTAGACATGTAGTGGTAGTGTACTGATACATTGTATCATATACAAGTACTTCATATTAATTATTAGTGTCACCCATGTATATTATTGTGATGTTATTACATACGTATTGTTATGTGCATCTATAAATTTGTATATATATATATATTAGGTCTCAAAAGTCAATTGTTTTAACATTTCATTGCTATTTTTGTATGGTATTTAGTGTACATCTGTACACAATATTATCAACCGATACTTCTCAATTAAGATTTTTGAGATGTCACTTTTATTATTTACTGGTATATCATATGTATAGTTATCACTTGTTACAAAAATGTCACTTTTATTATTGAAACATTTTTATTGACTTTCGTAACATTTTATCTGACTAATAAATTTATTTATTTTCTTTAAATTTTCGGGTTGTCACAGTCTACTCTCCTTAAAAGATGCTTCGTCCCGAAGCATAAGCTAAGAAAAATATCCGCAACTACAATTTTGTGGTATCAAATGTTTAGTTAATATTAAATCTTTTTTTTTTTTTAAATTTAAGGAGTATCACATTCTACCCTCCTTAAAAGATGCTTCGTCCTGAAGCATAAGTTAAGAAAATATCCACATGTACTATTAGCAGATATTACATCTTAGTTAATATTAAATTTGTTTTTTTTTTAATTTAAGGAGTGTCACATTCTACCCTCCTTAAAAGAGTGCTTCGTCCCCGAAGCATAAGCTAAGGAAATATATACAATATGATTAGTAGGTGTCACATGTTAGTTAAATTCTTTTTATTAAATTTAGGATTGTCACATTCTACCCTCCTTAAAAATATGCTTCGTCCCTGAAGAATTTAACTTTTTCAAGAGAATAATTTATTCATCAAGATGAAACGATACATAATTCTCAAATAGATTTATTAATATTGAAAATTAGAAATTTTATATGATTTCGCTTACTATATTCAGATTCTTTCATCGCGTTTGTCATTCTTTCCGTGATGATTGAGTCCACGAGCTAGAGGGATTCCCTTCTTCCTTGAATGACACTCGAACACCCTATGCCCTAGCTTGTCACAATGAAAACATCGCACGAGCGTTCCATCACAGTATTTTCCAGGGTGATCTTTTCCACACTTCGAGCAATAGAAGTGTGTCTTCTCGGTGTGGTTCTTCTTCTTACGTTTCTGGTCTTGGCCTTGGTTGTTGATCTTGTTACCATTGCGAGTCTCCCCTGGCTGATTTATAAGCTTGTGTCGTTTGCCTCCCCGTTTGCTTTCTTTTTCGGTCCCCTTCCTCGCTCTTTTGAGTGTTTTCTTCTGGAGTTGTTGCACTCGATAGTGCTTGCCAGCTTTGTTGTAGGCATCGTTCAACGTTTGGCATTCTGAGACACAAAGAGCTTTTTGTGTCTCGAAGTTCAGTCCGCGTATAAACTTATCTGTTTTCTCGATTTCATCGGGAACTAGCGTGGGTGCAAATCGTGCGAGGTTCAAGAATTTAGCGTGATACTCTTGGACAGTCATACCCACTTGCTTCAGATGTAAAAATTCTTCATACTTCTCAGCTCTCACGTGCTCTGGATAGAATCTTTTTCGCATTGCCTCCTTGAACGTCTCCCAAGAAAAGTCGGGTTGTTGACGCAACGTTGGGGCAGTCGTGGCCCACCAATTGTCTGCTTCTTGACGTAGATAGTACGCAGCCGTATTAATTCGTTGATCTGCATGGCAGTTTATAGCATCGAAGAGTTTGTCGAAAGTGCGAATCCAATCCTCAAGGATAAGAGGATCTTCTTGGCCTAAATAAAACGGTGGATTGCGCTTTGCAACAAGTTTCGCTACATCATTGCGGTTTTTGAGACGTTGTTGGTGTTGGTTCTGAACTAACACACTCCCGATAGTCTGGATGAGTTGAACCATATTTTGAGTCAACTCCGCATTCGTCGGTGCGGCGATATTGTCTTCTGTTTTAGTTCTCGTTGACTTCATTGTCTACTTGAAAGAATAATGTTTAGGACACGAAGTATGTCAATGACATTCACATTTATACTACTTTAATTAATTAATATGAAGTAACTCACTACCCACATAATTTGGTAAGTTCCTCTAAAAGTCCAAACTCATTCTCAAATGAGTCGATAAATATATACCTCATATAAGTATAACTCAAATAATTCAAATAACCACAAACTCCACCAAAATAGAAATTCAAAATCTCACATTCTCACCACGATCCTAAATATGTTATTTCTTAGTCCAATTATTATTCCTATGTTTATTTTTTTTTCTTCTTCTTCAAAACACATTTAGAAAAATAGGTTTCAACTTTTTTTTTTACACATTTAAGAAGAATTTTTTTTTTTTTTAATATGTTTTAAAAAACAAAATCTTTATACCAACTTGTTGGCCGATGTCACTATTTGGAGTTTTAGGAAATCTTAGAAAACCCTTTTTTTTTTTTTTTTGAAAATCAAAATTTTAGAAAACTTTAATAACTCCTTTTTGCAAATCGAAGTCATTGCAGGAAAACTGTTATGCAAAAATCCCCATTCGAAAACCGTAACGTCTCTGATACCAATTTGTTGGTATCACTTAAGAAAATTTACGAAACATTAGAAATCTTTTTGAAATAATTTTTTTTTTTTAGAAAACTCTTTGGAAAAACACTTTGAAAAAGATTCCTCAGAAAAACATTTCTCTAATACCAACTTGTTGGTATTACTCATTGCAGGTTTAGAAGGTCAAAAAAATGTTCGAAACTTTTTTTTTAAAAAAAAAAAAAACCATAGTCACTTTAGGAAATACTTTTATTTGGAAACCCCATTAAAAAAAATCAAAGGCTCTGATACCAATTTGTAACACCCCCAAATTTCCCACCCAAAAATACATTTGAATAATGATTTATCAGAATTATGCAGCGGAAAATTCAAAGGGAAACTGGGGCGTTACCGCCACACTCGGTTCTCTCATAACCGAGTGCACAGGCTATCCACCACCAACAAATTAAAATTTTCCAAAATTAACTATTCAACTACAATTCTTTAAAATTAAGACTAAAATAAATTATTCAATCACTTTAGTCTATGTGTTCTAGCGGAAGCTCTCGAAATCAACTTCAATATGATCCTCAATTCCTGCACAAATAAAGTACAGAAAGAAAAACACAAAGAAACAAAAATTAGCTGGAAATGCTAAGTAAGGCCCACCCAACCCTGTAAAATAATCATGTTTGATACATATATATCATTTTGTGAAAACATTTGGGAGGAAACCTTATGAAACATTTTATACAAACTTCTCATCACAAATCACATGTAAAATAATAATATTCCAAATATAGGTACATATATTTAATCAAATCCAAAAGTATTACTTTGGAAATCCATAAATAATTTAATAACCTCAACCACCTCAAATTCAACCTAATCCAAAAAAAATATAACACACTCAAATAATCCAATATAATATAATTTAATTCACCTCAATCAAGTCCAACCAAATAATCCAAATCACCTCAAAGCCTCAAAACCAATTCACCTCAATACCAATGGAATCCAAGTCCAATTAAATCCAAACATAATCCAATCATTCAAACTCAATCAAATCCAATGGAAGCCGAACTCCTACCTTAAGTGTGCACACCCCCTAAAAGAGATTCCAAGCTCTCCGGGTAGTAAAAAGTCCGAGTAGTCGGGATTTTTCTACCGACTACTACAATTAAGCTGGGATGCTCCGCTTTTGGGAGATCCCTGGTGGAATTAGACTTATAGTCATTACCACTCACCAAATCCACATTTCTCCGGGTACTCACAAAATCATATTCAACCTCAAAGTTCAAGTATCATAACCTCAATCAAAATGGATATGAAATCCGAATTCCACAAAATTATTCACAATAAAATTATTAACTCCAACTCATCATACTCAAATATACCATCAATAGTCCAAAATATAGGATACTTCATAAATAACTCAAATCTCAAATCTCAATCAAATAACAATTCATATGTAAATTCAAATGCTCAAAATATCACCCAATATAAAATACTCAAATCTCAAATATATATAATTCACAATCACAATTGATACGTAAAATCTCATTAACTATCATATACTCAAATGATCTCAAATAACTAGTCACAAATATATTTATATGGGAAAAGCATGAAATTTGGTTGACATAGTACTTACCTCGAATTGTGATAACCCTAACCGGAGCTTCTATCTCGATCTTCACCCAAATTCACCTTCTAAGAATATTAAAATTCTTTAATTAGCACCTTATTCTATTTGTGCTATTCTGTCCCATGTTTTACTTTGTTAAATAATTGACGTAATCATTCTTATTATCCTTATTAAATTCTTTAATTAATAACTATTCTGGCCCCTTACTAACTATTATCCAATTATGGTTTAATTGGAATTTGTACGTAATCTAAATTAAGTAGTTCTCATTAATCAATTTTATTCACTGGTTGCAATCGGTCCATTAATTAAGTTGTTAAGCCAGTTATACTTATTCTTCACTTTAATTATTTATATTCTCCACACAGATGTTTATTTGTTAAATGATATACGGAGTAGATGAAAATACATACGAGTCTAGGGGTCGTCGTCTTCCTCGTCGATCTAAACCGGCGAAAACAGGGACCGTACAAGACTTCCCAACTGCGGGGAGCAGAGGTGACAGCGAGCTCCACCAGCGGTAGTTTAGCAACGGTCAGCGGCAACGGTTTGGTCCGGCAACAACGTCTCCGAATTCTCCCCTTTCTCCGGCGTGAATCAGTCCGGCGGCCTGACTATGGCGATCCGGTGTTCTTTACTTCGTACTGGCCTTTCCGATGTCAACAGAGAAATAGTCTGGTAGAGATGTAGTCCGGCGAAGCAGTCCGGTAACTCTTCCTCCGTTAGTCCGGTGCAGCAATACTCCGGCAAAGCTTCATTCGGCGGGGCTGCAGTTCCGGCGATGGTCTTGTCTCCTCTCCCGGTGATACCCGGTGCTGGAGAAGGCTCTGACTTTAATATGGCGATGCCGGCAGAAAGTTTCTTTGATGGGTTGGCCGCCGGGGTGTATGTCCCTTCTGTTTTGGAGCGAGTGTGTATGACGTATAGTGTATATATATATACTTCGTTTCATATACATACATACCGCTTGGGCCTATATATACTACATACTTCATATATAAATGTAGTTTTTCATTCGTTAAGGGAGATGAATTATAGGAGAGTAAGGGAGATGAATTATAGGAGAGTACGTAAATGGTACTATCAGTTATCCAACCCTACAAGTTAATTTAATCCTGCACATACTAGCTGTACGTTACTTCCATTTCAGCCGATGGTTTGAAGCTTTGTGAGTTGGGTTCTTTGGTCTCATTCGAGCATATCCATGTGCGTTGGTGTGTGTTGGTTTTATTGTACGTATCCATGCCATGTGATGAATGTAGACATGTAGTGGTAGTGTACTGATACATTGTATCATATACAAGTACTTCATATTAATTATTAGTGTCACCCATGTATATTATTGTGATGTTATTACATACGTATTGTTATGTGCATCTATAAATTTGTATATATATATATATTAGGTCTCAAAAGTCAATTGTTTTAACATTTCATTGCTATTTTTGTATGGTATTTAGTGTACATCTGTACACAATATTATCAACCGATACTTCTCAATTAAGATTTTTGAGATGTCACTTTTATTATTTACTGGTATATCATATGTATAGTTATCACTTGTTACAAAAATGTCACTTTTATTATTGAAACATTTTTATTGACTTTCGTAACATTTTATCTGACTAATAAATTTATTTATTTTCTTTAAATTTTCGGGTTGTCACAGCTACAACTTTGGTGAAGACAACTTTTCCATTTGACGTAAGGCGGTGGAGCAGGCGGCCGCCTTTCCGGGCGCCTACGAGTTTTTGACAGTTTCAGCACTTAACACTTTGCATGGCGACAAAATGATGGAAGGCTGCCGACGGGGGCCGGAGGGCGGCCGCCCTCTGTGGCCGCCTGCGGTGGGATGTGATTTACGAGCTGCCGGTAGCTGAGACAAGACGGGAGGCGGCCAAGGAGGGCGGCCGCCTACCGTGGACGCCTGCGGCGGAATCGACCCGTGCACGAAGCTTTGTCGGAGAAATGACCGAAGGCTGCCGGCCATGGCCGGAGGGCGGCCGCCTTCTTGGCCGCCTTCCAATAATCTCCGGCTATAAAAGCCCTCTTCCATCCTCAACTCAATACACCAATTTCAAGCCCAAATCAGATCAAAAAGGGCGTCTTCTTCCTCCTCAAAGCTCGGATTTCCACCATTGTTGCACCTTCAACTTCAATCTTTCATATCTTTCTCATTTTAGCTCCAAATTGTGAGTTCTTTATATGTATTTTCATCCTTTCAATGAGTAGAATCTGAATCTGTACTTAGTTTTTTCTATCTGTGCTTCTAAAATTTTCAGAAAATTATTCCACTATTTCGCATTTTCTTCTTAAATTTGAATAAAATAGTTGTTGACATTAAATCCATTCCAATTAATTATATAGTTGTTTACTAGCCTCAAGGTAGTTATTTATCAAAACAAAGTTAATTTTTACGAAGTAGAAGTAAATTTTAATTAATTCCGGCATTTAGTTGTTATTATTGCATAAATTAAATTAAATACTCAAAAAGGAAAAAAAAATTAGTTTCTGTCCTAATTCCAGTTTAATTCACAGTAATATCACTCCCAGTAGTCAATATAAAATTTAGAACGAATTTAGAATAATTTTAGTTGCTTTTTGCATTTTCTAGTTAAAATTGGGAAAATTATCAATTAGTTGTTAAAATTGGATTTTAGGTTCAAAAATTCGTGAAAAATTCCAGAAAGTTATACTTTAGTTTCTACAAGTTTATTGTTCCAGAATATAAGTTTTTCTATCATCCATGTTTAATTCCTTGTTAATGTTGAATATATTCATTATATTGTTAATTGTTAAAATGATCTTTATTAGCTAAATTTGTTTTGGGCATGAATTGACTAAAGGAATATGGATTGAATTGTTGACCGAAAATTAGGGATTAAAATTAATAATTTGGACTAGTTGTTTGAAATGATGAAATAGTAATTAATAATTGTTAGCCATATTCATTAATTAAATTCTTGGAAAATTATTTCTAACTTGTCTATGAGATTAGAAAATAATTTAAGTCAACCATATTCAAGCACATTAATAAGGCCTAGAAATAGGATAATTTAATGAAAGGGATTTACATCTTGTCTATGAGAGATAAATTCAATTGCTAAAATAAAGAGTTTAACTAGTTAATGAATTTGGCTATTTTTATTAATTAAAATATTGGAGAATTATTTCTACCTTGTCTATGAGGTTAGAATTTAATTCAAGCCAACCATTTTGAACACATTAATGACACCTAGAAATAGGATAAATTAATGAATATAGTTTGCATTCTTGTCTATGAGGAAAGAAATTATTAGTCCAATTTTAGTTTTAATTTCCCTAATTACTAGGTCCAAGAATATATCCATTTCTAATTACTCAATTCATTGCCCTTATTTGCATCAATCCATTTAAGTTTAATATTATATTTTTTCTTTAGTTTATTTTTGAGGCATCATTAGTATTTGCACAATTTAATTTACTTTCCTTTCCAAAAAGTAGTTTAGAAAATCAATCAAAAGTTTAATTTGGAAAGCTTCCAATAATTTGCGATAACCTGTGACTGCACTTAAAATCAAGAAGCTCCTCCGCCATTCCTCGAGAGACACGATACTCGGGGAAAAACCGAAAGGTTAGACTCCGTTTTACTACAACGCCGCGAAAGCGGTTATCAAATGGCGCCGTTGCCGGGGAATGGCACGGTGATTTCTTGATTTTGATTTTAGCATGGGCAAATTCAAGTTAGGGAGACTTTCTTTTTCTTGTTTGTTTTGTTCTCACGTGTTTGCTTGAGATTTCCTCATGGATTACTCAAGTGAACACTTTAATTCTCAACCACCATATCACTATCCATACTATGAACAACAATCTTTTCAAAATAATCAAAACGAAGGATACTATGGACAAGGTTATGAGGATAACAATCAATGGTGCGAAAATCCACCTTTGGGGTATGGAGATTACCAATTTCAAGATAATTATTTCCACCAAGGGCAAGACTTTGAAGGCTGTGATGATTTCTTCTATCAAGGTAATTATCATGATGATTTTAATTATCATGAAAATTACCAAGAAAGGCTAGAAAATCATTACACCAGCACAAACGAGTATTCCTACGAGGGTGACTCTAGAATTTCACCTTATCCTCAACACGAGCTCGAAGAGTTAAAATCGTCCTTACTCGATTTTGTGGAAGACTTAAGAAAGACAAGGATTGAACTAGCATCTCATGATGAGAGTATCAAGGAATTGTTTGAAAAAATCATTTATGACAATGACCACAAAGTTCAACAGGAGACATACGAGGAAGGTGCTAAATCTGAGGAGGAGGTTGCGGTAACCATGGGCGAGATGGTTGAAAATCTTCTCACCCCAATTTCTTTTGAGCCTCTCATTGCTACTGAGAGAGAGCCTATCCTCGTAGAACTTAATTCTCAAGAGCCCCATATGAAAGTGCCCAATGAGGTTGATGAAGAAACCATAGATGATGAGATACCTTGTGACAAGGAACCTACCCTACCATCTATGGTTGACCTCTCATTTAAGGAGTGCCACAAAGATAGCCTTGGTGAAGATTTTGATCCTACACAAGCCCAAGCACCTGTTGAAATAGTTAATGACACTTGTGATGTGAAGGAAACAATGTCCGATGATGCTTTTTTTTATTCTCTCCTTAATGATGATGAGCATAATTGTGTTAAGCAAGGGCTTGTTTGCCTAGATGATATTTGTGGGAGTAGTGAGCAAGGAAGTTGGGATGCACTTTTAGAGAGTGACACAAAGTTTGAATTCTATGATGTAAATACCGAGGCCATAGTTGAAGAAGAAGAAAACCAAAAGGAGGGGCCTAAGACTTTTACTCGTAATGTTCTTACCATGGTGGTCCCACTTGAGCGATTTCAAGCACCAGAGGCATCCAAGCTTGAGATTCTTGTTGTTACTGAAGAGGTGTGTGACAGATTTGTTATTCCAAGTTCACATGATGCAGTTTATGATGACTATGTTACATCCTGGTGGTCTCGAGAGTTTAAAGGTCCACGCCATTTGGCGGCATATCTTGAAGGAAAGGTTGAGATCTTGATGATGAGTGCTCCACGGCTGATTTGCATGACGGATGGTTCTCTCTTAAACGTCAAGCTAGTGACGTTAAAGAAGCGCTTCTTGGGAGGCAACCCATGTTTTTCATAACTTTGTTTGTTTTGTGTGTTTGCAGGTTGTGCTTCAATAAATAAATAGTGAGCTCAACGCTTTGACCCGATTTTGAAAAAAAAAAAACTGACTATGGATGATGTAAGGATTTTTTTTCCTGTTTTCATCGTTCCTCTTCACAAAATCTTTTCAAAACTCAAGTGTGAGGAAAGAACAAAAAAAAATGCCTTTATTTCAAAACTTTGTGCCTTAAAAAGAGACCTCGAGGGCGAGGTCTAGCTCAAGTGTGAGGAGGTTGTGTTTTACACTCAAAAGCTAAAACCTTATTTTAGAACAATCTTTTTACTATTTTTTTTATATGAAACATTAATTTCTCAATTTGTTATCAATCTCATAAATAGCTTAGATAATCACCCTTATTATAAGAATTTACTTTTATTATTATTTTTGAAAACTTGAAATTGTTATGGGTTTTTGGTTGCGAAAGTAAAGGGTTGAATTTGTTTTAATTGGACATTTATTTTATTCAAAACAAAAAACATGTTACTACTAATAAACCTCTTCAAAACTCATTGTTATAGGACAATTCCATCTCCGAAAAGGGGCTCTGTTTCATTCGTTAATCACAGTCTGTGAGAATGAAATATGCATTTACCATGGGATAACACCGCCAACAAGAGTGAAAAAAAAATGGTGAACAAGATGAATGTCCAAATTAGAATAATGAAAACCTTGGGATAAGGAATTGATTGGTGGTTTAACATAATAAATAGTTTTTCTTAAGTAATACTAATTTTAAATTCTTGTATTTTGGGTGATTTTTCTAGAATGTTTAAAGATTGAGAATAAAAATAAGAGATTTTTGTTTCTACTTCTTTAAAATAGCAACTAGATTGTAATACAGTTAGACTTTACCTTTTGAGTGTGTTTACAACTGATTCGTCGCTTGAGGACAAGCAACGCTTAAGTGTGAGGAGATTGATAAGTCCATTTATGTACTTATTTTTCTTATCAAATTTAAGCGATTCTGGATTGAAAAATAGAAAAACAAGGCACATTTTATATATTTTGGTTCAAGTTTCATGAAATCGGGTAAAAATCGCATTCATAACATGTTTTGTGAAATTTCGGGTCAATTGCGTGAAGAAAGTGGCACTTTTTGCCAACAAATGAATTGATACGGAAGTTTGCAAGATATATTGACCAATTGTTCAATGAAAAAAGTCCAAGTGATGAAGAAATCATGCAAGGAAGTTCAAAACCACGAAGGAGTCACATATATGGCTACTTTTGATGAAAATGGACGATGCATAGAGACACATGTTCGTATTGTGATCATAACTTTGCGCATAATTGTCCAACGTTCGTGATACGAGTTTCATTACATTGATATCTTCCTGATCTACAACTCTTATGAAGAACACAGAGCCAAATAACCACCGTAGAATGGACATATTGCTCAAAGAAGTCAGACATTTGCAGTTGCGATGGAAAGTGACATGTGATCACCGTTTTGACCATATCTCATAAACTACAAATCCAATGAATGCGATTCAAATTCCAGTAGTTAGCCAAGAAAGAGAGCTACAACTTTGGTGAAGACAACTTTTCCATTTGACGTAAGGCGGTGGAGCAGGCGGCCGCCTTTCCGGGCGCCTACGAGTTTTTGACAGTTTCAGCACTTAACACTTTGCATGGCGACAAAATGATGGAAGGCTGCCGACGGGGGCCGGAGGGCGGCCGCCCTCTGTGGCCGCCTGCGGTGGGATGTGATTTACGAGCTGCCGGTAGCTGAGACAAGACGGGAGGCGGCCAAGGAGGGCGGCCGCCTACCGTGGACGCCTGCGGCGGAATCGACCCGTGCACGAAGCTTTGTCGGAGAAATGACCGAAGGCTGCCGGCCATGGCCGGAGGGCGGCCGCCTTCTTGGCCGCCTTCCAATAATCTCCGGCTATAAAAGCCCTCTTCCATCCTCAACTCAATACACCAATTTCAAGCCCAAATCAGATCAAAAAGGGCGTCTTCTTCCTCCTCAAAGCTCGGATTTCCACCATTGTTGCACCTTCAACTTCAATCTTTCATATCTTTCTCATTTTAGCTCCAAATTGTGAGTTCTTTATATGTATTTTCATCCTTTCAATGAGTAGAATCTGAATCTGTACTTAGTTTTTTCTATCTGTGCTTCTAAAATTTTCAGAAAATTATTCCACTATTTCGCATTTTCTTCTTAAATTTGAATAAAATAGTTGTTGACATTAAATCCATTCCAATTAATTATATAGTTGTTTACTAGCCTCAAGGTAGTTATTTATCAAAACAAAGTTAATTTTTACGAAGTAGAAGTAAATTTTAATTAATTCCGGCATTTAGTTGTTATTATTGCATAAATTAAATTAAATACTCAAAAAGGAAAAAAAAATTAGTTTCTGTCCTAATTCCAGTTTAATTCACAGTAATATCACTCCCAGTAGTCAATATAAAATTTAGAACGAATTTAGAATAATTTTAGTTGCTTTTTGCATTTTCTAGTTAAAATTGGGAAAATTATCAATTAGTTGTTAAAATTGGATTTTAGGTTCAAAAATTCGTGAAAAATTCCAGAAAGTTATACTTTAGTTTCTACAAGTTTATTGTTCCAGAATATAAGTTTTTCTATCATCCATGTTTAATTCCTTGTTAATGTTGAATATATTCATTATATTGTTAATTGTTAAAATGATCTTTATTAGCTAAATTTGTTTTGGGCATGAATTGACTAAAGGAATATGGATTGAATTGTTGACCGAAAATTAGGGATTAAAATTAATAATTTGGACTAGTTGTTTGAAATGATGAAATAGTAATTAATAATTGTTAGCCATATTCATTAATTAAATTCTTGGAAAATTATTTCTAACTTGTCTATGAGATTAGAAAATAATTTAAGTCAACCATATTCAAGCACATTAATAAGGCCTAGAAATAGGATAATTTAATGAAAGGGATTTACATCTTGTCTATGAGAGATAAATTCAATTGCTAAAATAAAGAGTTTAACTAGTTAATGAATTTGGCTATTTTTATTAATTAAAATATTGGAGAATTATTTCTACCTTGTCTATGAGGTTAGAATTTAATTCAAGCCAACCATTTTGAACACATTAATGACACCTAGAAATAGGATAAATTAATGAATATAGTTTGCATTCTTGTCTATGAGGAAAGAAATTATTAGTCCAATTTTAGTTTTAATTTCCCTAATTACTAGGTCCAAGAATATATCCATTTCTAATTACTCAATTCATTGCCCTTATTTGCATCAATCCATTTAAGTTTAATATTATATTTTTTCTTTAGTTTATTTTTGAGGCATCATTAGTATTTGCACAATTTAATTTACTTTCCTTTCCAAAAAGTAGTTTAGAAAATCAATCAAAAGTTTAATTTGGAAAGCTTCCAATAATTTGCGATAACCTGTGACTGCACTTAAAATCAAGAAGCTCCTCCGCCATTCCTCGAGAGACACGATACTCGGGGAAAAACCGAAAGGTTAGACTCCGTTTTACTACAACGCCGCGAAAGCGGTTATCAGATAGGCAAAGTGGTTAAATGTGAAGTAAGGAATACTTGAGTTATTGATATGATCAAGTGATATGAATCCGTAGTGATTAATTGTATGTGCTATCTATAGTGTCGAATTAGATAGGCATGAACTTAAAATGAGTGATGAACTACGGTCACACTCAAAGGAAATGGTAGAGTCTACCTAGACTATATGAAGGCAGCCCGGGGAGTCTTGATGAAGACTAGCCCGAGGTTGATAGATTATGATTGTTCGTATATAATGAGTATACGAGGTTATATACGGGGTGTGTAAGCCCTACAAGAACAAAGTATTATGCGGGGTGTGTAAGCCCTAATGAGATAAAGAATATTACGCAGGGTGTGTAAGCCCTACACGAATAAAGTATTACGCGGGGTGTGTTAGCCCTAACGAATAAAGGATACTACGCGGGGTGTGTAAGCCCTACATGGATAAAGTATTATACGGGGTGTGTAAGCCCTAAACGAATAAAGTATTACGCGGGGTGTGTAAGCCCTAAAAGAGTAAAGTATTATGCGGGGTGTGTAAGCCCTACACGAACTAAGATTATACGGGGTGTGTAAGCCCTAAATGAATCAAGATGTTATGTTGGGTGTGTAAGCCCAAAATGAATGAATACACCGTAGGGTGGGTAAGTCCAACGTGGACGAGTACAAATGATAAATTGTGTAACCCTCTCGATGGAGTGGGGTTTAGACTAGGGGTGGGGTAACCTCCCGAGATTGTTATATGCATGAATAGGCCAAGGGCTATACAAAGGGAATTGTTTTGAAATACAAATGAACCTACGGGTTGACTATTTTGACTTGGTATATATATTCTATACAAGTGATTTGAAATGGGGTAGCTGTAGGTTATGCCCATAATATAGTATCACCCTATGTTGAGGGTCTTGTGTTTGAAACATGAATTATATTCAGTATAGTTGTCATTGTACTTGTCAAATGCTTCCAAGTACTGACCTCCCCTTCACGGGGGAGGCCACCTCACAGTTTTTCAGGTAGAAGCTAGAGCTTGCTTCATGTTCCCGTTGTTTCGGGTGATCTATGGAGAGAAGACGTGGTTCGTGCTTCTTCCAGTTCTATTTTGATATTGTTAGAGATATTTTCATTTTATTGTGATCAATGTTTCTTAGCTCTTTATAATTAGCATTTTAATTTTATAGACTAGCTAGAATAATGAATAGGCCTTTTAAGGCAATTATGTAATAAAGGTTTTATACCTTTTTAGGTATGGGCCTCCTAGGAAAAGGAGCCCAAATGATTGTAAAACCTACCTTTCCCGTCAGGCTATATATATGCCTTAAGGGAAAGGCTAGGTTAAGCTTTTCGACATTCCTAGAGCCGCAGTGCCTATATCGGTGATAGAAGTTTTACGCTAAGTTTTGTTCATCATTCTGTAAACTTCTTCATCATTCAATGGAAAGCTTCATTCTCAGATCTATCTTCCATACATACATTTTATAGACTAGAAAACAGGGACCTAACATCTGGTATCAGAGCCGGAGCTGATCGATCGATTGAAAGCTGGAAAAATACACTTGCGCGTTTCTTCACCGTTGAAGTTTCGCACTTGAGCGATCTTCTGTTCTATTTTTATTGTTGTTTTTGCAGGAAAATGGTTGAAGGAAAGTGTTTCTAGGCTTGCTGGGATCACTTCTGTGAAAAATCTCGATCTGAAATTTCGCGTACAGGTCAGGCAGAAGTTGAGCGATTCTGATATTTAGCGCAACTCGCTGGGAAGAAGAACAGGTTCGCGCAACGTGCCATCTGCGCGATTTCAAGCTTCTCAGATTTCGCGCAACACTCCCTGCGCGATTCTGGACTTGCGCCATCTTCTTTGCAGATAGAGCGATCATCTTGCGCGTTTTCTACTTCACGCAAATACACTTGCGCTATTCTTGACTTGCGCGATTTGAACCTGAGCGATCCTTAAGTTGCGCCATTTTGGACTTGAGAGATTTTCTGGAGTTGAGCGATATTTTTACAAGTTGAGAGATTCTTTTGTAAAGTTGAGCGATCTTTTGAGAGTTGAGCGATCTTTTAGAAGTTGAGCGATCTTTTGTAAAGTTGAGCGATCTTTTGAGAGTTGAGCGATCTTTTAGAAGTTGAGCGATCTTTTGTAAAGTTGAGCGATCTTTTGAGAGTTGAGCGATCTTTTAGAAGTTGAGCGATCTTTGTAAAGTTGAGCGATCCTTCAACACTTGAGCGATTCTACTTGCAAAGGACCTTCTGCCCAAAGTACTGAAACCAACAAAACAGAATCAAATCAATCAACTGATCAGCCCGATCATCTAAAATGGATGCACTATCGATTGGAAACGATACAAGACCCCCGATTCTTCGAAGAGGGGAGTATAATGTATGGAAGAACAGATTCTTAAATTTTCTTGAAAGCAAGGACCAATCCTCCGGTCTTCTTGACTCTATCACAAATGGACCTGCACAATTGATGATAGCAGTTGAGAGAGATAACGGAAACAACCCACCTGTTGAGATTGAGTGGAGACCCAAGACGGTAGATGAATATGATGATGAGGACAGAGCAAGACTCCGTGCAGATCTCATTGCTAAGACTTATCTTCTGCAAGCCATCCCGAACGACATCTACATGCAGATTGACAGCATGTCTACAGCAAAAGAGATGTGGGATGAGATCTTTAAGATCATGCAAGGCACGGAGATCGGAGTAAAGGCGAAGAAAGCTAGCACATTCACTGCTTATGACTCATTCAAAGCCAAGCTTGGAGAATCACTTGAAGACACCTACCTGAGATTTCTGCAACTGATAAATGAGATGAGAAAGATTGGCGTGCATAAGTCCAATATGGAACTGAATGTGAGATTTCTATCTTCTCTTGGAGCTGACTGGAAGAAGCTGAGCTCACAGATAAGGCACACGAAAGACCTTGATGAAATGGACATCCATGCTGTGTACAATACACTTGACCAGTATGCAGAAGATTTTTCTGACTTCGTGGTTGCCACTGTGACAGCTGATAAAGGGAAGGGAGCCGTGGACAAGCTCGCTGACACCCTTGCCCTGATGCTTGATAAGCCATCGAAGTCTGGCTCCAAGAAGGATAAGATGATAGTTGAAGAAAGTGAAAGTTCTAACAGTGACATTGGATTTAGGAATGGTTCAGATGATGATGAGCTGCATGATTTTCAGAAACAGATAGCCCTTCTTACCTCAAGGTTCAATAATCATATGCAGAAAAAGAAGAACTCTTCTAACAACAAGCTCCGCAAGTCCTCTACCAGCAACCACAAGAGAAAAGAGCGATCTTTTGAATCGTCTGAGAATGGAATTGCTGAGGATGCTCCAAAGTGCTTCAATTGTGGGAAGACTGGACATCTGATGAAGGACTGCAGGATGCCTAAGAGGAAGAAAGATGCTGAGTACTACAAGCAGAAGATGTATCTGAACAAGAAGAAGATGTTGCTGGCAATGGAAGAAAATAGTGAGAAGAGTGCCCTCATGGCTGAAAAGGACCACTGGATGGATGATTCTGATGAGGAAGAGAATCTGGCCTTGATGGCAATTGTTGAAGAAGAAGAGAAAGAGAAGGATGCTGATGAGGAAGGAAAGATGAAGTCAACCCCTGCTGCTGAAGAAAAGAAGAAAGAAAACAAAGCTGAGGAGAAGAAGAACCTGCCTACTGCAACCAATGCTGATGTAATGACTGCCCTGTCTGCTGAGAACAGGAACATCGACAATGAAGTAAGTACCTCTAATTCATCTGTCCATACTTGCTCTAGAACTGATATGCATGATAAATTTAAGGAGCTTGAGGTGAATTACAAACGGTTGTATGAGGTATATAACCAACTGCGTGAAAAACAGACATGCTCAAACATTAAGATAATCAATTCAGAGAAAACAATCACTAAACTCACAACTGAGAATAAGCGACTTAGTGCTAGTGAGAAAGAGTTGACAGAGAAGCTTAGAACAACTGAAAAAGAAAGAATTAGGCTTTTTGGTGTCAATAATTTGCTAATGGAAAGAAGGGGTGCTCTTTATACTAAAATCAAAGAACTTGAGGATCTGTTAGCCAAAAGGGACCAAACAGATCAGACTATTTTCCTTAACCAGCCTAAGGCCACACGTTTCTATAACGCCAAAGAAGGCTTGGGTTTGACCAATCCTCAGAACCTGAAAAAGGTCAACTGTAGACAACTCTATGATGTTAGATACATGAAAATAGGATTGACCAAACTCATGGCCTTCACTGGTGCTGAAGAAACGAATGCCCTTGAGGATGAAAAGAGAAAGACAAAGGCTGGTGTAGAGGTTCCTTTTGACTACACAGAGTTAAACAAGAGCTACAAAACCAAAGCACTCCCTTTGACCCCAGCTGAAGAAATCTTGATCTATCCTCCTGAAAAGGAAGCTGTGAAAAACGGAGAGGAGGCTTCCACATCTGAACCAATTGAGAAACCAGCTTACATTCCACCATTGGTGAGAAAGTTTGCTGAGTTAAAAGATTCTTTTGAAAAGGAAAAGCAGGTTTTAGAAAAAGAAAAGGATGAACTTTTAAAAGAAATATCTTCTTTGAAAACCGCCTCTCAGTCTAACACAGCTTCTCAACCCTCTTCCCCTTCTACTTCTGAAAACACTTCTGAAAATTCAAGCGATAGTTTTAAGAATTCTCCTTCTCACCCCAAGTCTCATTCTCCGACAGGGAAAGATGTGAAGAAGAGAGTCGAGAGGAAAGGAGAGTGGATTGAAGACAAAATCAGAAGGAAGAAGAGAGAAGAAGAGTCAAGATTAAGAAATAAGTGTCAGCGGTCGAGCGCCATTTTTTATGTTAAGAATAAGTCTAGTTCTAGCATTAGTGAGCCATCTACTAGTTATGCTAAGAGAGTGGCTCCTAAGTCTTCTAGTTCTAAGATTTTTGTCTCGAATCGCTGTACTAAATGTGTTTCTCTGAATTGCATGAAATCAATGAAATGTTGTTGTTTTGAGTCTGTTTCTTCTCACAAACCAAATGATCCTGTGATTGTTGATAATGTTGTGAATAAGCCCAAGATTGATAGGGTGAATGTTGAGAGTGAGGTCAAATTGCCATTTTTAAGGTATCCTCTCAAGATTCACTCAGTCAAACATCTGAAAAGGCTATCATGTGAACCAATCTTGAAAGACCACTTATCTGAACAATCATTTAGGACAAATGAAAGTTCCCTCGCTCCAAAAATCAATCAAATAAAACAAAAATGGGTTCCTAAGGCTGAAGCAGAAAAATTAAAAATAAAAAACTCTTCTCAATCAGCCAGCCTAGGATCCCAAATCAAAAAGAAGTTGAAACAATTGCTCACTGTTGATAAGGAAGGACCCATCTGGCGATGGGTACCTAAGCGAAACTAATCTGTTTTGCAGGTCAGTCATGTGTGGCATCTTGATTCGGGTTGCTCGTCACACATGACTGGACAGATTGAACTACTGAGCAACTATTCTGAAAGGTTTGGAGGAAATGTGAGGTTTGGGAACAATGCTTCATCGCCCATACTCGGGATAGGAGATGTCATTTGTGAGAGCGTCACTATCAGAAATGTGTCGTATGTGCAGGGACTGAAACACAACTTGCTTAGCATCGGCCAATTTTGTGACAATGGAATGGAAGTGAGATTCCATGCTAGGCAATGTTGTGTGATGGATATGGGTGGGACACCATTATTAAGGTGTCAGAGGAAAACCAATCTCTACACCATTGATCTGAAATCGGTACGATCCCCCATATCCATCTGTCTCCTGTCCAAAGCATCAGAAGAACAAAGCAGCCTATGGCACAGACGTCTCTCACACTTGAATCTGCCAGCCATCAGTTCCCTCTCCTCGAAGAAGTTGGTGAAAGGACTGCCTGTTCTGAAGAACTCCCCCAACCATCATTGTTCTGCATGTCATTTGGGAAAGATGAGGAGAGCATCACACAAGTCAAAATGTTGGTCCCGTTAAATATGGTAATCAGTCTAGAGGGGGGGGGGTGAATAGACTGATTGGTTTTTCAACTTTTTCTCAAAGTCAAAACTGACTTATCAGAGAAGGTCTGATTCTGATGACAGAGAAAGGCTGGTTCTGATATCAGAACTGGCCTTGGCAGCGGATTCTGATCTGTCCGGGTAGCCTCAGAAAAATACTAAGGCAAATGCCTTTCTGATAACTCTGGGAACAAGATCTGCTGAACACAGATTCCAAGTCTTAGAGTTAATCAGTTAATATCCTAAGTGCAGAAATATAAATTGCAGTAAAGTAAATGACACCGGATATTTTATAGTGGTTCAAGGAACAACACGTTCCTCTAGTCCACTGTTCCACTAGCTTTGAAGTAGATCGGTTACAAAGCTAAATCCTAGCACTTAAGAAGTTCTCCACGCCTTCTTCAAGTCTAGCTGCCACCCAGGATGCAGTTCCACGTCCTGATGGCTGGTCCTTTCACTCAGCTTCCCGGAAGTATCACCACTTCACTACTGCAGTTACTTGGACGCCCTTCTTTTCAGAAGATCCTTTGAAAAACAGAGTTTTTCCTCCAACTAGCTTCGTCACAAATGATGTTTGATGAAGTTCTTGAAGTGTTGAAGAACAGGATGAACTTTGCTTGTTTGTTGGGGATGAGAGATTTGGAGTTTGAATCTTCCCAACGTAAGCTTGTCTTGTTGAAGGTTGTAGAATTTGAATCTCAAGAGAGCTTGAATGATGAGCAAAAGTTGTAGCAAAAGTCCTTTTTCTGTTCTTCGGTGTGTAGCTTATATACTGAGGTTGTCTGCCCGTTGGAGGAGGAGACAACTGCATTAAATGCGCGTACAGTTGACTTGACCGCCGTTTTGGAAGGTTTCTATTTTTATAATATATCTTCCCGGATTTCTTGGTCAATTATTTGCAATCAATCCTTCAGCGTATCAGGCTCATTTAATGTGCATTAAATGCTTTCCTTTCATGCACAGTCTCGTAGCCGTTGGATGTTTTTACCCGTTGAATTCAGAGCTGTTGGATGTTGCTTGAAATTTTTCTAAGTGTTCGTCGGGCTCTGATCAGGCTCTTCTGATATATTGGATTCTGATGGCTTTCTGATGAGTTGAGTTCTGATGGAGTTCTGATATCTGACTGAACTCTGACTCTGATAGTTCCGCTGATGAGTACCTCTGATCTGTAGTTCTCATCGGTCATCAGATGTCCAGGTTTATCAGCAACTCTCATAGTGCAACTCTGATGGACTTCTGCTAAGAGAACTCTGATGGAGCAGTTCTCATAGAGCAAGTCTGGTTGAGCAATTCTGATGCACTTCTGATCTGATCCAAAGTAGAGCAACTCTGATCGTCGACTACACTAATACTTACAATTGAAAATTTCTAATACACAAAATCTAATTTGGGGTACTTTAAAATTCTAATCCTATAGCATCATCAAAATCTAATTACATTTATTCCTTACAATTTCCCCCTTTTTGATGATGCCAAAACCCTTAAACTATTTTCCAGAGAAGTGCCTTTCACCATAAAGAAAAAAAGTTAAAAAATAAACTTTCATTTAAAGTCTTGGTGGGCACTTGGCATAGGAAAGTAGTAAGAGTAAGATACAATTTAATCAAATAAATAAGATAAGAAATAACACAAGATATCAGAGCATAAATAATCAGAATGCAATAGAGAAATAATTTGAAATTGCCATGCAAAATAGAGGCAAGCTGGTTATCTTATTAATGAAAGATATTTAAAGCAACAAGAGGATAGAGTTTAGATATCTTCCTCTTCTAGATCAGCTTCCTTAGCTTCAATTTCTTTCAGATCAGCATTGACCCTAGCTCTGATTGTAGCAAGATTCCTGGGATTCTGATATTCTGACCAGGCTGGTTCAAGTTGACAATCAAGATAGTTTCTGATGGCTTCTGATAGGTCCTTGCCAGGGATCACTTTCATCCGCCACCAATCTTCTGCTTCTTGCATAGAACCACCATGATTAATGATTATCAGCCCATCTGTATCAAGAATGAGATTCTCTTGTTGTGTGGGGGTCATATGCTTCTTCATTTCTCTGAATTGAGCAGCATCAGGTTTAGCCAAGTCACTGTTGAGCCATTGGGCCAAAGTGAAAGTGGAGGCTGTCTTCTTTCCTTTCTTGGACCGAGGAGGAGGAGGTCTTTGAATACCAGCAGCTAGCCTCTTTTGCCTTGCTCTTTCAAAGTACCTAGCAGGGTTAATGGCTCTGGAGCTTGGGCCTTCTGCTTCTCTGGGAGGTGGGACAGGTTCTCTGCTATCTTCCCCCTTTTTGGCATCAACAAGATCACCAAGTAGGAGTCCAATTTTCGAGAATTTTGTAGCATTGCTCTCTTTTAAAGCTTCAAGGGTACCTGGTAGAGTCTGAGTCACAGAAGCCAGGCCTTCTATCAGCTCCTTTTGCTTGCCCACAGCTGATTGAATATCCTTGGTAGTAGCTTCAAGGAGAGTCAACTTGTGATCTCTGTCCTTTCCACTGTTTATCAATTTGATGTCAAATTCCTTCAAGGTTTTGCAGATGTCCTCTACATCTGTGAGCTGCTCAGCATGCTTATCAGAGGACCATTGAAGATCATCCACAGCACCAGATAGGTCTTGAATAGCCTTGTCTTGAGCAGATAGAGTCTGTGATTGTGAGAACAGGACTGTGTGCAGACTGGCAACCTCAGAAGCAATGTTATCAACCTTGTCATTGGATGTCTTCATGTAGCTGAAGAAGGTAGTCGACAGTTGTGAGAGGGCGTTGGCGATTTTCTCAAGTCCTGATTCAATGTTGTACTGCACCAAATCCAGATGAGCATCATGCTTCTGATTTAGTACAAGTAGCTTGTTCAGACCAGCCACCATCTGATCTCCAAAGTCCTCTGCTGATTCCACAAATTCCTGGAAGGGAATGAGGACAGCTTTGGGTGGTTCTGGCTGAGGTACTTGATTGATTTGAGGTTGAGGTTGAGTTTGAGGTTGATCAGGAGATAGAGGAGGAGTAGGAGTCTTTCTCTTTGCAGATTGAAGATCACCAGCCATTGAAGCTGTGAGAAACCCATCATTATCTTCAGTTGAGGAAAGAATCCTTACAACTGGCTCTCTCTTTTGTGTTGAGGCAGCAGAATGCTGAGGGGAAGGACAGTTAGATGTAGGCTTCTGCTGAGGAGAGGGAGATTTGGATTTCTGATGGTTGGGGCTCTGATGAGGTGAAATCTGAGGGATAGGGGTTCTCTGATGTTGTGATGGAGGAGGAGGTGAGGGTGATCGGCTTCTGATGGGGGTTATCTGATGGCAGGGTGATGGTTGTTTTGGTGTGGAGGATTTCTTGGGTGTTGGAGATGGGATTTGCTGAGGTTGAGGAGGAGATGGGGGTGGAGTTGTGGTTGGTGTGACTGGTTTAGGTGAGGGGGATTTGGGAGGTGATGGGATTGGGACAGGAGAGTTAGGAATTACCTCAAGAACAGTTTCTTCAAACTGAGAGTCTCTCCATTCTCTGATAAGGTTCATCATTGCCAGAGATAGGTCATTGGCAGTGGAGGGTTCACCCTCTGCACCTGGAAGGGGTTTCATCTTGATCATAGACTCCCTTCTTTTCTTTTCCATCAGCCAGGCATCAAAGGCATCCCTCTCATGATCTTCTAGAGCCTTGACAGGTTTCTCTGGTGAGGTTGTAGGTACCTTCTCTTTTCCTTTGTAGATTACCTTCTTCTTTTCAAGGATAGAGTGCAGATATTGGAGGTCAAAGCACAAGGAGATATCATCAGTATCTGCCCATTTGAGGACTTCAGCTTCCTCAGATTCAAAGGTGGCAGCCTGAGCAAGAATCTGTTGCAGAGGTCCCATTCTCCACTTCCTCCATGTTAGCACCCTTTGAAATTGTCTCTCAAGAGCAGAGATGGGATCTACCTCAGGAATCCCAGTTGAGGAGGTTGGGTGCTCTGGTGGAGAGATGGTGACTTGCAGTGCTGATTCAGAGATGGGCTGGATCTCTGATTCAGGTTCCCCCTGAGCATCAGAGATCACCAGTGCAGTAGCCAGCTCTGGTGCTGGTTCCCCCTGAGGTTCTGACTCCTTGGGGGGTGAGAGAATCTTCTTCTTCTTCTTTGCCACTCTGATAGGAGATGTGGAGCTATCAGAATCACTCTGAATGATTGCCTTCCTTCTCTTTTTCTGGCTCAACTTCTTGACAGAAGTGATTTTGGGTGGGGCAGCAGCAGCCACAGGTTTGATAGCCTGCTTCTCCCTGTTTTGTTCAAGCTTGTTGGATTTCTTCAGTTCAGCAGCAATGGCCACATTTACTTTGGGAGAGATGGTGAGGAAGATGGTCTTTGTGTGGTCCACAGAGGTGGCTTCTCTGAGAGCTATCTTGGAATTAGAGATAAGCCTGGAGATCAGAAGCCCATGTCCCATCTTTGTAGAGAACATACCAGTCTTTTTGTCCTTCTTGGAAATGGATTCAGAAATGGATTGGAACAGCACTTTACCCCAGTTGATGTTCATCCCCCTGTGAACAGCATATAGGGCTTTGGAGTTGGTGTGATTCATCTGATCAGTTGAACTTGTTTTGCACCACAAGCACCGATGCATAATGCTCATCAGCCTCTCAAAGTCCTTCTTGAGAGCATTCTTTTTCATATACAGGGTTTCTACGCCTGTTGCATCCTCTCGGCAGTAGGTTGCTACGAAGTTTTGAACTGTGATGTTCACATCATCAAGTTCGATGAAGTCAGTGGTGCCCTCCTCTTGAGGCTCCAGAGTGATGCCAAAGAACTCGTTGAGAGCATCAGCATCAATTTTGAGGTTCTGACCCTGAACCTGTGAGTGGATAGTATTGTTGGAGATATGTGCGTTGAGGTAGAATTCCGCGACATCAATGTTGCTGAAATGCTCATAGGGATGAGCAACGATCTTGTTCAACTGGGAATCACTCATTCCCTGGATCACTTCGTTCATGATCTTCTGATTTGTTGCCAACAGCGGTAGTGAGGACATATCGACCTTCATCCCTGTGACAATGTTGCTCACTAGGGTCTTTGCTTCAGATTCAGAAAGATCGGTGATGTTGATGAACTTCATTTTCAGTTAGTGAGGAGTTTGAGAGTTCTGAAGATTGAGAGTTTACAGAGATAAAGCTTGAATACGAGGAATAAATTTGCAGTAGCGATTTAGGTTTTCAGAACGAGTATATATGAATTTGGGTTAGTGGACGTTTGATATAATTTACGGTTTCGAGGTTGCATTTAATGGAATGCGGGCGGAAAGCCTTTTTCCAAAAGTGGTAATAACTACCGGGGGTAAAATAGTAACTTCCGGTTTATTGAATAGTCTCGTCCGAAATTTAGAAAATTTTTCTAAGTCCACAGCCACTCTGATAGGTATTAGCCCTTGTATCAGAGATAGAGATGTTCTGATATGAGGACCTCTGATGAATACCAAGTCTGATCCTTCCTGCAACTCTGACTTTTGCAAGTCTGATCCTTGCAATTCTGATTCAAGCTTCTGATGAATAAGAGCTTTGGGTATCAGAGATGGGGTGTTCTGATGAGTCCACATCTGATACTTCTGCAACTCTGATTTATGTATCTCTGGGAAGATCATCCATCATTCCCAATTCTTCTCTCAACTTGTTAAACCTTGCCTCAGAGAGAGGTTTGGTCAAGATATCTGCAAGCTGGTCTTCAGTTGGAACATGCTCAATTGAGATGTGCTTCTTCTCCACATGATCTCTGATGAAGTGATGTCTGATCTCGATATGTTTGGTCCTTGAATGCAGCACAGGATTCTGAGTGATGGCAATGGCACTGGTATTGTCACACAGCAACTTGATCTCCTTTGCTTGCACTCCATAATCCTTGAGTTGTTGCTTCATCCAGAGTAATTGAGCACAGCAACTTCCAGTAGCAATATACTCAGCTTCAGCAGTGCTAGTTGAGATTGAGTTCTGCTTCTTGCTAAACCAGGAGACAAGTCTCCCACCTAGCAATTGACAGTGACCAGAAGTACTCTTCCTGTCCAATCTGCAACCTGCAAAATCTGAATCAGAATAGCCAATTAGTTCAAAATTACCTCCCTTGGGATACCATAGTCCTGCGTTTGGATTTCCTTTGATATATCTGATAATCTTCTTAGCAGCAACTAGATGACTCTCCTTGGGCTTTGATTGGTATCTGGCACAGATTCCTACTGCAAAAGCTATGTCTGGTCTGCTTGCAGTCAGATAGAGGAGAGATCCAATGATTCCTCTATAAGTTGTTGCATCAACATCTTTGCCTTCATCATCTGGTCCAATGCCTTGAGAGGCATTCATTGGAATCTTGACTGAAGATTTTCCATCTACTCCAAACTTCTTGATGAGATCTCTGGTGTACTTTCCTTGGTTGATAAAGATGCCTTCTGGTACTTGTTTGACTTGTAATCCAAGAAAGTAACTGAGTTCTCCCATCATGCTCATTTCAAACTTCTTCTGCATAACTTGAGAAAATTTCTTGCATAATTCTGGATTAGTGCTTCCAAATATAATGTCATCAACATAAATTTGCACTAACAGAATATGATTAGCAACAGAAATTTGAAATAGAGTTTTGTCCACCTTTCCTTTAGTAAACCCATGGTTCACTAAGAATAGGGACAATGTGTCATACCAAGCTCTGGGAGCTTGCTTAAGACCATAGAGGGCCTTTCTGAGCTTGTAGACACAAGAAGATTGAGTAGGAATGACAAAACCTGGAGGTTGTTCAACATAGACTTCCTCTTCAAGTTCTCCATTCAGAAATGCACTCTTAACATCCATCTGGTATACTTTGATGTCATTGTAAGCAGCATAGGCTAGAAATATCCTGATTGCTTCCAGTCTTGCTACAGGTGCAAAGGTTTCATCAAAATCTATGCCTTCTTCTTGACAGTATCCCTTTGCTACAAGCCTTGCTTTATTCCTTACAATGTTGCCTTCTTCATCTGCTTTGTTCTTGAATACCCACTTGGTTCCAATGACATTCTGATGCTTTGGTCTGGGAACAAGTTTCCACACTTCATTCCTTTCAAACTGTGTCAGCTCTTCTTGCATTGCATTGATCCAATCTGAATCTTCTAGAGCTTCTTCCACACACATTGGTTCCATTTGAGATATGCAGCAGGTGAACATGGCTTCTCTTCTAGATGCAGATCTGGTTCTAACACCACTGGTGACTTGACCTATCACTTGATTAGGAGGATGATCTCTTAACCAAGTTAGATCAGGTTCTGACAGTTGCTGTCTAGGCAACTCTGATGGTTCATCTTCTGATACATCATCTTCATCTTCATCTTTGTCTATTAGAACTGGATTGGCAGGAGGAGTTGAGAATATAGGATTGTTGATGGCCTCTTCTGATAGTTCTGAACCCTTATCTTCAAGATTGATCTTCTGCAAGGTCTCTGATAATTCTTCTGCAGAGGTACCATCATCAAATTTGACATGAATGGATTCTTCAACTTGTAGAGTTCTCCTGTTAAGTATTCTATAGGCTTTGCTTGAGCTTGAGTAGCCTAAGAATACACCTTCATCAGCTTTTTCTTGAAATACCTTCAGATTATCCTTTCCATTGTTTAGAATGTAGCACTTGCATCCAAACACATGGAAGTAGCTGATATTTGGCTTTCTTCCTTTCCACAACTCATAGGGGGTCTTCTGATGATTCTTGTGGATCATGCTTCTATTCTGAGTGTAGCATGCAGTGTTAATAGCTTCAGCCCAGTATCTGATGGGCAGTCCTGATTCTGCAATCATAGTTCTTGCAGCTTCTTTCAGTGTTCTGTTCCTTCTTTCTGCAACACCATTTTGTTGGGGTGTTCTGGCAGCAGAAAGTTGATGGAATGTACCATTCTGATCACAGAAGTCTTTGATCACTTTGTTGACAAATTCAGTTCCTTTGTCAGATCTGATTGTTCTGACCTTCATATTTTTCTCAGTTTGGAGTTGCTTTAGCAGAGATGGCAACTTCTGAAGAGTTTCATTCTTCTTAGTCAGAAACACAGTCCAAGTATATCTTGAGTAATCATCAACCATAACAAGAGTATATCTTTTTCCACCAACACTGGGAGTTTCAACTGGTCCAAATAAATCCATATGGATCAGATTTAGAGGACAAGTAGAAAGATCTCCAGCTATGGGTTTGAATGAGGTCTTCACTTGTTTGCCTTTTTGACAAGCACTGCAGAGGGTCTCCTTCTTGTAGACAATGTCAGGCAGACCATCTACAATGTGTTCCCTTGCCAGTTTGTTGATGGTTTTGAAATTCAGGTGGCTAAGCTTCTTGTGCCAGTCCCAGCTTAGCTTTGAATTGTCCTTTGCTATCAGACAGGTTCCATCTTTTGCTGTTTGCCAGTCAACAACATAGATGTTCTTCCTTCTTTTGGCTGTAAGAACCACTTCTTTGGTTGTCTCATGCTTGACATAGCATAAGGTTTTGGTGAATTCAACTGTGTAGCCCTTGTCACAGAATTGGCTAGCACTCAGCAAGTTGAACTTCAGACCCTTGACATATGAGACATCTTCAATGATTATCTGGTTCTTGATCAGCTTCCCTCTTCCTTTTGTTTGCCCTTCCTTGTCATTTCCACCGAAAGTGACTCTGGGTCCATTGATTTTCTGGAACTCTGATAGGCAGCTTTTGTCACCTGTCATGTGTCTGGAGCATCCACTGTCAATATACCATTCTTGTTCTGAGATGGCTCCAGCACACAGTTCCTGCAAGATTAAAAGGAAGATTTAGGTACCCAAGCAGTGTTGGGTCCTGGGGGGTAATGCAGTCTTGGTAGTTGGTACCATTTTGGTCTCATCAACTGAAACCTTGGTGGATGGTACCCATTGTCCACCTGGTAGTTGTAGTAAACAGATGTATGATTCACTTTGGGCAGGTGCTTGTGAGGATCATGCTTTCTGTTTGCATACTTCTGCATAGCCTTCTTGGTTGGAAAGAAGTCCCAGATGCTATCAAGATCAGATGAGCGCTTAACTTTAGGCTTCTGAGGTTGACCAGACAACCTCTTCTGCCTATAGTTAATCTTCTCTTGATATCTGCCTTTCTGATAGCAGTTTCTGATACTGTTGTCATGAGATTGTCTGATGAAGTTAGGCCTTTGATTATTATTTTTCTGAAAACTTTTCCTTTGGTTAGAGTTTCTGCCATATTCATTAGTTTTCAAACTTTGTTTTGGTTTGGCCTTTAGAGTTTGTTTCTCTGGTATGACCTTCTCATGAACAACTTTAGTACCAGAAGTACTAGCATGGCAATTGGGGCTCAGAGTCTGTGGCACTATGACCTTTTTAGCCTTAGCAACTTGGGTGCTAGGCCTTACAGAAGGCTCACCAGACTCTGGTTCAACATATCCAAGACCAGAGGTGAAGTTATGAGAGTCACCAATATTCTTCATGGAAGATTGCATCTTCAGAAGACTATTATATCTACTCTCAAGTTCCTCAATGTCTCTTATTCTTTTCAGAAGAGACTCATTTTCAGCTTTCAGTCTATCTCTTTCCTCAGTTAAGAAATTAAGTTTACACTCAGTCTCTTTCCTTAGATCAGAGATATCAACTTTCAGCCTACTGTTCTCTTCTTTAACAAAAGAATAAGTGGCTTGGATAGTTTGGAACTCTTCCCAGAATGATGACATTGGATCATCATTTAAGGCTGTGCCTACCGAAGAAGAAATAGAATCAGAAGTAGAGCATACCTCATCATCTGATTGTGCCATGAGGCAAAGGTCTTCAGTTTCTGCATCCAAGCAGCAGAATGCTTCATCAGAGTCGGAGTCTGAGCTGGACTCTGATTCAGAGAGTGGATCTCTCTCAGCTTGTTCTGAGATAAATGCTCTTCTTCTTCTGTGTTGATCTTCTGGTTTCTTTTCTTCTTCATGTCCTTGCTTCTTGGACACTCTTGGATAGGGGCAGTTTGCTTTAAAGTGTCCAGGCTGTCTGCAGTTGTAGCAGAGGTACTCTCCATTGCTTTCAGAAGATTTGGTCTTCTGATGTGGTCTTCTGATGGAAGATGGACTCCTTCCATCTTTCTTCATAAACTTCTTAAATTTTCTGGCAAAAGCAGCCATATACTCATCAGATAAGAGAGTAGAAGGGTCAAAGTCACTTACCTTAGAGGTACTGGCAGTGAGAGCAGTGGTGGTCCTTTCATCAGGAGCTTCTTCCTTCTCTTCATGCATCTCAAACTCATAAGCCTTGAGATCAGAGATGAGTTTCTCAGTGGCGTAAGTCTTGATGTTCTTGCTTTCCTGGACTGCAATCACTTTCATCTTCCAAGCTGAAGGCAGTCCCCTGAGGATCTTCATATTGACTTCTTTGATAGTGAGTTCCTTTCCAAGCTCAGAAATCTCACTAATGAGAATCAGCAGTCTCTCATGCATCTTAGCAATGCATTCTTCTGGCAGAAGTTTGAAGTCATCAAACTTCTTCATAGCAATGGTCAACTTGTTATCTCTTTCTTGTTCATCTCCTGCTCCAATCTCATCCAGCTTATCCCAGATTTCTTTGGCAGTTCTGCACTTCTTGATTCTGTTGAAGTATCTTTCATCAATAGCCTTGTAAAGGATGTCCTTGGCTATATTATCTAGGTTGTACTGCCTTTTTTCTTCCTTGGTCCATTCTGACCGGGCTTTCTCAATCATCTGGGGCTGAGAGTTATCAATGGAGTGAGCAGGATTGATCTTCATGAACTGGATAAAGGGGCCATTTTCCAAGACTTCCCACATTTCATCATGAAGGGCACATAGATGTGCCTTCATTCTGATCTTCCAATCATCATACTTCTGATCTGTGAACATAAGATGCTTTGCAAGAGAATTATCCATTATAATAATAAATAAATAGAGGCTAAGAACAAGTGGATCTTTGTTCAGAGAGTAACCTAAAAGATTACAAGAACAAGGAGGCTCTGATACCACTTGTTGGTCCCGTTAAATATGGTAATCAGTCTAGAGGGGGGGCGGGGGGTGAATAGACTGATTGGTTTTTCAACTTTTTCTCAAAGTCAAAACTGACTTATCAGAGAAGGTCTGATTCTGATGACAGAGAAAGGCTGGTTCTGATATCAGAACTGGCCTTGGCAGCGGATTCTGATCTGTCCGGGTAGCCTCAGAAAAATACTAAGGCAAATGCCTTTCTGATAACTCTGGGAACAAGATCTGCTGAACACAGATTCCAAGTCTTAGAGTTAATCAGTTAATATCCTAAGTGCAGAAATATAAATTGCAGTAAAGTAAATGACACCGGATATTTTATAGTGGTTCAAGGAACAACACGTTCCTCTAGTCCACTGTTCCACTAGCTTTGAAGTAGATCGGTTACAAAGCTAAATCCTAGCACTTAAGAAGTTCTCCACGCCTTCTTCAAGTCTAGCTGCCACCCAGGATGCAGTTCCACGTCCTGATGGCTGGTCCTTTCACTCAGCTTCCCGGAAGTATCACCACTTCACTACTGCAGTTACTTGGACGCCCTTCTTTTCAGAAGATCCTTTGAAAAACAGAGTTTTTCCTCCAACTAGCTTCGTCACAAATGATGTTTGATGAAGTTCTTGAAGTGTTGAAGAACAGGATGAACTTTGCTTGTTTGTTGGGGATGAGAGATTTGGAGTTTGAATCTTCCCAACGTAAGCTTGTCTTGTTGAAGGTTGTAGAATTTGAATCTCAAGAGAGCTTGAATGATGAGCAAAAGTTGTAGCAAAAGTCCTTTTTCTGTTCTTCGGTGTGTAGCTTATATACTGAGGTTGTCTGCCCGTTGGAGGAGGAGACAACTGCATTAAATGCGCGTACAGTTGACTTGACCGCCGTTTTGGAAGGTTTCTATTTTTATAATATATCTTCCCGGATTTCTTGGTCAATTATTTGCAATCAATCCTTCAGCGTATCAGGCTCATTTAATGTGCATTAAATGCTTTCCTTTCATGCACAGTCTCGTAGCCGTTGGATGTTTTTACCCGTTGAATTCAGAGCTGTTGGATGTTGCTTGAAATTTTTCTAAGTGTTCGTCGGGCTCTGATCAGGCTCTTCTGATATATTGGATTCTGATGGCTTTCTGATGAGTTGAGTTCTGATGGAGTTCTGATATCTGACTGAACTCTGACTCTGATAGTTCCGCTGATGAGTACCTCTGATCTGTAGTTCTCATCGGTCATCAGATGTCCAGGTTTATCAGCAACTCTCATAGTGCAACTCTGATGGACTTCTGCTAAGAGAACTCTGATGGAGCAGTTCTCATAGAGCAAGTCTGGTTGAGCAATTCTGATGCACTTCTGATCTGATCCAAAGTAGAGCAACTCTGATCGTCGACTACACTAATACTTACAATTGAAAATTTCTAATACACAAAATCTAATTTGGGGTACTTTAAAATTCTAATCCTATAGCATCATCAAAATCTAATTACATTTATTCCTTACACAAAACAATTTCCCTCCTCATCTCGTCCCCTGGAGCTATTACATATGGATCTGTGTGGTCCGATGCGCGTGCATAGCATCAGTGGACGCAAATATACTTTGGTAATTGTGGATGACTACTCACGCTACACATGGACCAAGTTTTTGCGCTCCAAGGACGAAACTGCAAACTTAATCATGACGTTCATCAGGACCATACAGAACTATCTACAGCAGAATGTGAAGATCATCAGAACTGACAACGGGACGGAGTTCAAGAACAAGGAACTGACTGAATTCTATGAAGCTCAGGGAATTACTCAACAGTTCTCTGCAGCTAAGACACCACAGCAGAACGGTGTTGTAGAACGACGGAACAGAACCTTGGTGGAAGCAGCCAGAACCATGCTGATACAGTCAAAACTTCCTCACTTCATGTGGGCGGAAGCTATCAACACGGCTTGCTTTACACAGAACAGGACGGTGATCCACAAAAGATTTGACAAGACGCCCTATGAGATTGTGTTCAAGCGGCTCCCTAACATTGCCTTCTTCCGCGTCTTCGGCTGTAAATGCTACATTATGAATGACAGGGATGCTAGGGGGAAGCTTGATCCAAAAGCAAATGAAGGGACATTCATTGGGTATTCTACCAATTCCAAGGCGTACAGAGTATACTTGAAGGACAGAAGAACCGTCATGGAGAGCATCAATGTGAGCTTCTATGAAATGGCGGACTTGGCTTCTGAACATTTTCATTCTGAACCATCAACCTCTGCAAACAATGAAACTCCATCATCTTCTGGAGTAGGAGGGCAGGGAGGTGAGACAAGATCAGATGAGCATGTGGTTCTGGATTCTCTTTTTGAGCACTTCTACAGCCAACCACGTGCAGCACCAACTACAAATGCTACAACCACTCAGAACCCCCTGCTACCTGCTCCAACCACTGAAGAAACCAACACTCCTACTCAGAATGATGATGAGCATACAGATAATGAAGCTGAACAAGAACCAAACACTCCTGCTAATGATCAAACTGAGGAAGCTGCAACGCAAGAAACCCCAGAAGTACAACCAGAACAAGAATATTCTGACCCTGATCATCCAATCATAACTCCACAGCCTCTACAACATGAGAGGAAATGGACTAGAGCACATCCGCCAGAGCTGATAATTGGAGATCCATCTCAAGGAGTCAGAACCAGAACGGCATCAGTCAATGAATGCTTATACTCATGTTTTCTGAGTCAGAAAGAACCAACAAAGATGACTGACGCATTGGCTGATCCGGACTGGGTGATTGCAATGCAGGAAGAAATGAACCAGTTTGAAAGATTGAAAGTATGGACCCTGGTGCCAAGGCCTTACAAGAAAACCATTATCGGCACCAAATGGGTATTCAAGAACAAGAAGGATGAGGACGGTGTGATCGTGAGAAACAAGGCCCGCCTGGTTGCAAAAGGTTACAATCAACAAGAAGGAATCGACTACGATGAAACCTTTGCACCAGTGGCAAGGATTGAGGCCATCAGACTATTTCTAGCATATGCTGCACACAAGAGTTTCACAGTGTATCAAATGGATGTAAAGACAGCATTTCTGAACGGAGATTTGAAAGAAGAAGTCTACGTTGCACAACCTGACGGCTTTGTTGATCCTGAACGCCCCAATCATGTATATAAGCTGAGGAAAGCCCTGTATGGATTGAAACAGGCACCGAGAGCCTGGTACGAAGCACTGTCAGATTTTCTTGTAGAATCAGGCTTCTCGAAGGGAAAGATAGATCCAACTCTCTTCATCAAAAGACACAAAGGTGACATCATGCTGATACAAATTTATGTTGACGACATCATCTTTGCCTCGTCAAATCCAAATTTCTGTAGAAAGTTCAGCAATCTGATGCGCACCAAGTTCGAGATGAGTATGATGGGAGAGTTGAACTTCTTTCTGGGGCTTCAGATCAAGCAAATGCTAGACGGAATATTCATAAATCAGTCCAAGTACATCCACGATATGCTAAAGCGCTTCAAAATGGACAGCAAGTCGACGATGAAGACCCCCATGTCTCCCTCACAGAAGCTCGACTCTGACCCTTCCGGGAAACCAGTCGATGCTACCAATTATCGGGCTATCATTGGTTCCTTGCTGTACCTTACATCTAGCAGACCAGACATTGTCTTTGCAACCTGCCTATGCGCCCGCTTTCAAGCCAATCCTAAGGAATCACATCTGAATGCTGTTAGAAGAATACTGAGATATCTCAAAGGAACAGTCAATCTGGGCCTTTGGTATCCCAAGGAATCAGGCTTTGACCTTGTTGGATACTCAGATGCTGATTTCGCGGGTTGCAAATTGGACAGAAAGAGTACATCTGGCGGTGCTCAATTTCTTGGTGACAAGTTAGTATGCTGGTCCTCCAAAAAGCAGAATTGTGTGTCCACTTCTACAGCTGAGGCAGAATATGTCGCGGCTGCTAGCTGTTGCTCACAGATATTATGGATGAGGACCCAGCTGAAAGACTATGGGTTCACATTCTCACACATCCCGATCTACAGTGACTCTCAAAGTGCGATAGCCATCACGTGCAATCCTGTCCATCATTCACGGACGAAGCATATTGATCTCAGATATCATTTCATAAAGGATCACGTTGAGAAAGGCACCGTGGACATGTACTTTGTGTCTACGGATTTGCAACTGGCTGATATTTTCACAAAGGCCCTGGATGAAAAGAGATTCAATTTTCTGATCTCTAAGCTAGGGATGCTGAACCTGAACGAATGAGTAACCTCTGAACTGTGTGTGTGCGTGTGCTTTCATGTTTTGCATTTTAGTCATCTTTGCATCACATTTTCTTTTCTCTCTCTCATGCATCATTTTTTCTTTTTATTGCATGTTTTCCTTTTATTTTTTCATGCATCATTTTTATTCAATGCATAAGTTGAGGGGGAGCTTTTCTAAATTGTTCGTAAATCGAGGGGGAGCTTTTCAAAATTATGTATAAATTGAGGGGGAGTTTGCTAAAATTTTCATTTCAAAAGGGAAGCAAGTGTTGAGGGGGAGCAATCTTAAATTTGAAATCAGACAGCAATGGGCCCGTTAAACTTTGAAAATTCTCCCGGGCCTATTTAAACTCGCGAAACGCGCAACTTCCCTTCCCATGTCTTTCCTTTGCGCGAAACTCTTGCAATTCCCCTTCCAAATCTCGCATCTTCTCTCTCCCTCAAAGCTTTCGATCTTCTCCAAAATGTAAGCTCCCATTCTTGAATATTTCTTGACTGACTCACAGGTTTAGATGAACAGATGCTACTACGATGATGATGAACAGGTTCAGAAGACGGCGAACAGGTCCTTTGCGCGATTCGACCACTTGCGCGAACAACAGGCCTTGCGCGATCTGAGAGATACGCGATCCTTGTCCTTGCGCTATCTCCAGATCTGCGCGATCTGATAGACTTGCGCGTTTCACACCCCTGCGCGATTACTAGTTGCGTGATCTGTTGGAGTGCGCAATCCGAATACCTTGCGCGTTTGAACAGGTTGGGCGAAAATAGATCTTGCGCGATCTGCCATGCTTGCGCGATTTGCCTGGCTTGAGCGATCCCAAGTCTTGCGCGATCCTCGGTTGCGCGATCCTCAGTTGCGCGATATAACACTTGCACCATTGCTCTTGCGCTATCTGCCCTGCGCGATTACCCTTGCCCATTTCTTTTGGGCTGCGGGAAATTAAGTCAGCCCAGCCCGGACCGAACCCTTAGTGAAAATCCTTGTGTGGGCCTAACGTAAACCAAAAACAATTAAGTCCAGGCCCACGTCAGACCAAGAGTAGTAATCAGATCAAATTGGGCCCAAAACATTCACTCAAAAAAAAACATAAAGGGCCCAAGTGACCAGAAGTTGTAGACTTAGCCATTTTCGATCATATACTCTAATCTGTTTATCATTTTCAGATTGAAATGGCTGCCAACACTCCCATCAATATGATCTACGCGAGAGAGCAATGGATCCCAATCAAGGAAAACAACTCACAGTTGGACCCTGAGGTGTTCTCATGCCAAGATGATGTGGTCGTCTCCATTTTGAAAGGCCACAAACTCTGGAAGGCCCTGAGCAAAAATGCTGAAGTCCCTCAGGTGTATCTCCAACAATTCTGGGGTACACTTGACAAGGACGTAGATGCGAATGGCAGACCACTCGATGACGTCCTAGCTGCCACAATCTGCAACACAAGAGTCACCATCACCAAAGAGCTGGTCCAACAAGTGCTACAGATCCCGGAGGAGGAACATTATGACGCTTTGGTCCCAGAGGCACAAGTAATCGCCGACATGATCACTCTTGGCCATGCACAGCCTCTCCACGTGATGTCAGAAATCAAGACGGATCGCTTGCCGCGCCCATGGAGGACACTGATGGCTACTCTAAATAAGTGCTGCACTTCCAAACACACTGGATTCGACAAGTGCAGTGCTTACCTTGTGTATATCTTCCATGGGATCGCCTTCATGAAGAATTATGACTACACTGCTCTATTTTGGAGTGAGTTCTTGGAGATGAGGAGAAGGAAATTCGACACCAATCTGATCAAACATCTGCCATACATGAGATGGTTTTCATTGCTGGTGCGACATTTCTGCAGAACAATTCCAACTATTCAAAGACGCAAATCATCTGAGAATGTCAGCACTCCAGCCCTACAATATCTGAAGAGAATGCCAGAGGTACGCACATTGGTACCATTACCTTTTCCCGTTCCTCTCCTCCTGTTAGCTGGGCGAAATGATCCACATGTCATACGCTACAGTGAGGAGAATGGTGTCATACTCCCTATGGCTCAGATAAACCCCCCTGAGCCTACCCCGGGGAGTCAGCCGAGAGTAAGTGAGTGTCCTGAGAGTTCAACCCAGCCACAGAGACCAGTGGCAAGCCGGCCCCATGATGATCAGACTATGTCTGCTGAGGGCCACCCCCGTGCTGAAGAGACTTCCTATGATTCGCCAAGCGTAGCCACAACACAAGACGCTGACGATGAGGGCTCTGGGAGCAAGGCTAGGAACGACAACGATGATGATGATGAGGACGACGACAACGCCAATGCAAAGGGCAAGAAAGTCGAGAAAGCCCGCGCTAAGAAAGGACGACTCGTTATCAGGCTTTCTCGGGCTACAACACAAGAGCAGTCTCACCAAATCAAGGACACTCAAGGAAATATCATCAGTGAGACTCGCTCCAAGGTGCGTCATGATCTTGCCTCATCATCTACTCCTGTGCAAAGAGTGCAAACCGCGAGCAACCTGGCGGAAGAGTTAGCTTTGTACGACAGCTGCTCTGACCTAGACACAATAAACCGGGCTAACCCCATAGGTGCAGAAACTGATATTTTCAGTTTCCGAGTAGAAGACGCAGCATCCAGCCCAACTGCGCATGCACAAGCCTCACCTAGCCACTCTGCTGCCTCCCAACAGGTAGTAGTTTCACATATAGGGGATCTTTTACCCACCTCGCTGCCTCCTTACGAAGCAGCTGAGGATTTACTTTGTGGTCTTCCGCCCCAGACCACTACCCCTCCTTCTAGCACATTGAGTCTAGTTTCCACCATCCCAACATTTTCAACATTTTCTAGGACACATACACTGCTCACACCACTGCACACGACAGGTGCACTTTACTTGTCCTCAACGATCGGAGATACGTCGATGATGATCGGAAGTCCTGCTACTCAACAGATGTCTCCATCATTATCTGCAGGCCACACTTCGGTAATCTTTACTGATGCTGTGACAACGGTTACTACCCCTGTAACCGGTAACCCTGACCCTACCGACCTTTCCGTCATTCTGCAACGTTTCTTGGATTCCACCATCAAACCATGGGTGCACGAAGCAATAACCGCTCGGGCACAGGAATTCAGGAACACCCCGGCGCTGCATAATGACATCACCCAACCCCTACCATCATCCTCACATACCCAACAAACCCAACCACTTCCTATCATACCTACCCAACAAACCTCTGCACCATCCACAACCCTACCCCACTCACCTACTGCTTCAAGGGGAACCCAGGATACAGAACTAGTGTCCTCCCCTACTTCGACCACACCTTTTCCTGACCCTAAAACTTTACCGTTCGAGGTACTCGAAACCCTAATGCTAGATCAACTACTAGCTACCGAAGAAGGCAACCTAACCCAGAAACAAAAAGACCTTCTTCGGATCCTTAAGCCTGACAGCTCATGCCGTGATAGTCTCCTTGGTCGCAAACGTTCGCATGAGGACCCCGATGACTCGGATCCTCATGAGGGGGAGAACAAGAGACAAAGGACACTTGAGCGTGATGCGTCAACAAGCCAACCCTCTACGCAATCCAACCAACCTGAATCCTCGAACAATCAGCCCCCACCATCTACTCAACATAAAAGCCCAACAGCCAATCCACCAACATCTAGCCCGGTCGAGCTAGAAACAACACTCCTAGGCTCATCTTTCATAGATGTAGCCCAAGGATGGAGTGGAAGTCCTGAGGTTGCTACTTCGAGTACACCTTTCTATTCAGGCCATCAGAAAGAACCTAGTTCTAATCTGATGATAACGGGCAATCCTAGTGATCCCGGAGCTACTATTGACAGAGCGCCACAACAACAGCAGACTCCCTCCAGCCAACCTGATGATCAGACACCCGATGAACTTGAAGAAATCCTAGTCTATGACAAATGGCCCCGCCAGTGGACAGAATGGGATGATCTTAGGGTGGAGGCGGAGCAGTACGAAATGTGTAGAAGTTGGCAGCTCAGAGAGTTTCTCAATAAATATCATGCACAGATGATTGGGCTCGACAATGAAGAGATAAAAGAAGGAGAAAAACGCAAAGAGCCTGAATCTGTTACTAAGCAAAAGGCTACTCAGAAACCTGTAGATAGTGTCAGGATCAAGAACCCCTTCATGGAAGAAATCAGAGAACGAATTTGGCGCAAACCAGAGAAGATCAAGACCTACACAGAACTCAGGATGCGTGGCATCAATCATCTCAAAGGAAGAGACAGAGGAGGAAACCTGTACATGCTCGGACATAGATCCACTGGAGAACGACGACAGATTTTGAATCATAATCTTGCAACAAGCGGATGTCCAGTGCAAACAATCCTGAAAGTAACAGAAGAGTACCTGGAGAAGATCAAATACATGGTCTTTCATCTACAAAGAACTGATGGATCAACATTCACTTGTCAAGAAAACGATTTCTTTCTGCTACATATGGACGACGTGTATCAAATGTTTATGAGATGCAGAGAGTTACCAGTCCATAAAGATAGACTTGCAAGAGAAGGATTTGAAGCCATAAAAAGATTCATGATGAGACAAATTCGATACTATGGAGGTCATGATCTTCAGATGGGTCTGGAAAGTAATTATCCCAAAGTGAATCTTACAAAGCCAGAACTTTACAGACCAGAAATAGAAGACTTCCCAGAAGATCATATCTTCGACAATCCAACCTCAGTCATCTACCTGAATCATGAAGGAAAGAAGCGCATTTTGATTATCAAAGAAATAAACAAATACTGCGACGGAACACTGAAGATCATCAGAAATAGGTTGAAATCAAAGAGAGAAGAACTTGTCAAGAAATCAACAGAAGCCACAAAGAAAGAAATCAAAGAACTGGAAAGAGTTGATGAAGTTCTGAAGGCCATCAATAAGAAAATCGATGATAGAAGATCTCTCAGAAATTACGAGCATGCTCTCAATCTCAGAAAGCATTATTTTAAAGCTCAGAAGTGAAGAAAAGAAGAAGCAAGAACATCTGATCACAAAGGGGGAGATTGTTAGAGATTTTTTCATTTTATTGTGATCAATGTTTCTTAGCTCTTTATAATTAGCATTTTAATTTTATAGACTAGCTAGAATAATGAATAGGCCTTTTAAGGCAATTATGTAATAAAGGTTTTATACCTTTTTAGGTATGGGCCTCCTAGGAAAAGGAGCCCAAATGATTGTAAAACCTACCTTTCCCGTCAGGCTATATATATGCCTTAAGGGAAAGGCTAGGTTAAGCTTTTCGACATTCCTAGAGCCGCAGTGCCTATATCGGTGATAGAAGTTTTACGCTAAGTTTTGTTCATCATTCTGTAAACTTCTTCATCATTCAATGGAAAGCTTCATTCTCAGATCTATCTTCCATACATACATTTTATAGACTAGAAAACAGGGACCTAACAGATATAAATAAAATAATGCTCATGGAACTATTTTAATTTATAAATGATTCGGGAGCCTGCGTGCTCATGTTCGCCCTGTGTGGCCTTTGACTTTTTAAAAGTATTTGTATGCCGCTGCGTATATTTGAAATGCTTTATTTATGATTGTTTATGGATGTACTTGTGTGAATGGTATTCATGTACGCCTTGCATGGTTCGAGTAAGGTGAACTGCGGTTGCCTTAATCGGATTATGCGGTGGTTGTTAGCGCGTCCGGCCAGACCGGGGCGTGACAAATCTAATGGTTTTCTTCTCAACATGTTCTCTGATGAAATGGTGTTTGATCTCAATATGCTTGGTTCTTGAGTGAAATACTGGATTATGAGTTATTGCTATAGCACTTGTGTTGTCACACAGAATGCTGACCTCCTTTGTTTCTTCTCCATAATCCCTCAATTGCTGCTTCATCCATAGTATTTGTGCACAGCAGCTGCCTGCTGCTATGTATTCTGCTTCAGCAGTGCTTGTGGCAATTGAGTGTTGTTTCTTGCTGAACCATGAGACAAGTCTTCCTCCAATCATTTGACAAGTTCCAGAGGTGCTTTTTCTGTCAATTTTGCACCCAGCAAAGTCTGAGTCTGAATATCCATATAGATCAAAATTTCCATTTTTTGGATACCATAATCCAGAGATAGGATTTCCTTTTAGATATCGTAGGATTTTCTTTGCTGCAAGAAGATGACTTTCTTTGGGTTTTGATTGAAACCTTGCACATACCCCAACTGAGTAGGAGATATCTGGCCTACTAGTTGTAAGATATAGCAGAGAGCCAATCAGACCTCTATAGAGTGTAGGATCGGTGTCTTTGCCATCTTCATCTGGAGTCAGTCCTTGAGAGGTGTTCATGGGAATCTTTACAGTAGACTTGTTCTCAATTTTGAATTTCTTCATGAGATCTCTTGTGTATTTTGCTTGGTTGATGAAGATACCTTGTGGAGTCTGCTTCACTTGTAGTCCTAGGAAATAGTTCAACTCTCCCATCATGCTCATTTCAAACTTGTTTTGCATGAGAGTTGAAAATTTGGTACATAATGCCTGATTTGAGCTTCCAAAGATTATGTCATCCACATAAATTTGGACAAGCAGTATGTGTGGACCTTCTTCACTTTTGAACAGAGTTTTATCTACTTTGCCTTTAGTGAATCCGTTGTTCACTAAGTATTGAGAGAGAGTGTCATACCATGCTCTTGGAGCTTGTTTGAGTCCATAGAGAGCCTTCTTTAGTTTGAATACTTGATCTTTCTCTCTGTCGATTTCAAATCCAGGAGGTTGCTCCACATAGACCTCCTCTTCTAGTAGACCATTTAGGAAGGCACTTTTCACATCCATTTGATAGACTGTGAATTGCTTATAGGCAGCATAAGCAAGGAATATTCTTATTGCTTCAAGTCTGGCAACAGGAGCAAAAGTTTCATCAAAGTCTATTCCTTCTTCTTGACAGTAGCCTTTGGCTACTAGTCTGGCCTTGTTTTTGATGATTGTGCCTTCCTCATTCATTTTGTTTCTGAATACCCATTTAGTTCCTATCACATGTTGATGATAGGGTCTGGGTACAAGTTGCCATACTTCATTTTGTTCAAATTGGTTGAGTTCTTCTTGCATGGCTAGTATCCAGTCTGAGTCTGAGAGGGCTTCTTCAATTTTCTTGGGTTCATTTTGTGAGATGAAGCAAGAGAACATAGCTTCTCTCTGGAATGATGATCTAGTTCGAACCCCTTCATGGATGTTTCCTATGATTTGTTGAGGAGGATGTTGATTTGTCCATCTGATGTCAGAGGATCTGTTGACTTGAGTTTGTTGCTCATCCTCCTCTTCTTCTTCACTATCTTCTGGTAGAGTTGGAGGAACAGGAACTTCAGTTCTTGTGAATGATTCAGCTGGTTGTTGTGGAGAAGTGATTTGAATTGATCCATCAGCTGGTAGTTGTCCATTGTGTGAGACACCTGCAGCTTCATGATTTTTGTTAGTGCTGGGAAGGCAGCTTGGAGCCTTTCCAGTTATCTTTTCTTTCCCAGATGATTCTCCTTCTACCATTTTGTTGGCATAGGAGTGATTGTCAAAGGCCGCATGAATTGATTCTTCTACCACCAGAGTTCTTTTGTTGAGGATTCTGAAAGCCTTGCTAGTTGCTGAGTAGCCCAAGAACATCCCTTCATCTGATTTTGGATCAAATGATTTGAGATAGTCTTTTCCATTGTTTAGAAAAAAACATTTGCATCCAAACACATGGAAATAACTTATTTTTGGCTTTCTTTCTTTCCATAGCTCATATGGAGTCTTCTTGTAAGTCTTATGAATAAGACTTCTGTTCTGGGTGTAGCAAGCTGTGTTTATTGCTTCTGCCCAAAATCTTTTGGGTAGGCCGGCTGCTTCAATCATCGTCCTTCCAGCTTCCTTGAGTGTTCTGTTCCTTCTTTCGGCAACACCATTTTGTTGAGGTGTTCTTGCTGCGGATGTGTTGGTCCCGTTTGAGTTGGTAATCAGTCTAGAGGGGGGGGTGAATAGACTGATTCAAGTTTTTCAACTTTTCTCTAAGTCAGAGTTGACTTATCAGAGAGGGTCGAGTTCTGATGATCAGAACTGGTCTTGCAGCGGATAAAAGTTCCGGGTAGCCTCAAACAATCACTAAAGCAAAGGCCTTTCTGATAACTCTGAAAACAAGATCTGCTGAACACAGATTCCAAGTTTTAGAGTTAATCAGTTAATGTCCTAGGTGCAGAAATATAAATTGCAGTAAAGTAAATGACACCGGATATTTTTATAGTGGTTCAAGGAACAACGCGTTCCTCTAGTCCACTGTTCCACTAGCTTTGAGGTAGATCGGTTACAAAGCTAATCCCTAGCACTTAAGAAGTTCTCCACGCCTTCTTCAAGCCTAGTTGTCACCCGGGATGCAGTCCTGCTTCCTGATGACTGGTCCTTTCACTCAGCTTCCCGGAAGTATCACCACTTCACTACTGCAGTTACTTGGACGCCCTTCTTTTCAGAAGATCCTTTGAAAAACAGAAAGTTTTTCCTCCAACTTGCTTCGTTACAAAAGATGTTTGATGAAGATCTTGAAGTGTTGAAGAACAAGATGAACTTTGCTCTTGTTGGGGATGAGAGATTGTGAGGTTGAATCTTCCCAACGTAAGCTTTTTCTTTTTTTTTTGGATGAAAGGTAAGTATATTAAAAACACCCAAAAATAACATTTTACAATGTACCAAAACTATCTAAGCTAGTACGAGAACTAACAAAATAGTATCCGACCATTGAATTCCAAAAAGGCACAGGAGAGGCCCCCGACACATATCACAAAAAGAAATCAAATCCAGCCTACAACGGCCCAATCCAAACTGCAACGCAGTATCATAATTAAAATTCCAGGCCCAAGATCCCAGCATTCATCAAAACCCAAAATAGTATCAAAGCTGACCAGGCAAAAGGCCCAGAACAGTGAACTCCAGCAGCCCAGCGCCAGCCGAAGTCCAGCCCAGAAGCCCATCTGCATCCCATCGAGCTAGGGTTTGCACCCAGTATCGTCCCAACAGTAGCCTCGCTACACTCCGCGCCGCACAACGCATAATTTCAAAATTTTGAAAGTCAACCTGATAGCCCGGCAACGTGTCCGTCTGTCCGGGACACGTGTTGTGGAGTTTGAATCTCAAGAATGCTTGTAGTATGAAGTTTTGAGCAAAAGTTCTGCAAAGAGCCTTATGTCCTGTTCTTCGGTTTGTAGCTTATATACTGGGGTTGTCTGCCCGTTGGAGGAGGAGACAACTGCATTGAATGCGCGTACTGTTGACTTGACCGCCGTTTTGGAAGGTTTCTATTTTTATAGTATATCTTCCAGATTTCTCGGTCAATCATTTGCAATAAATCCAAAGCGTATCAGGCTCATTTAATGTGCATTGAATGCTTTCCTTTCATGCACAGTCTTCTAGCCGTTGGATGTTATACCCGTTGAACTCATAGCTGTTGGATGTTGCTTGAAATCTTCTAAGAGTTAGTCGGACTCTGATCGGAGTCTTCTGATACGATGGATTCTGATGGCTTTCTGAAGAGTAGCTCTGATGTAGTTTCAAGTCGGGCTCTGGTGTGCGAACTCTGATGCTTGTCGGATGTTGAGTTCTGATGAAGCTATTCACCGAACTCTGATGCTTCTCTGATGAGCAACTCTCATGAACTGCTGAGAGTAACTCTGATCGGATCCACAAGCGAGCAACTCTGAAGGCAGTTCTCATAGAGCAACTCTGATCAGATCCATAGAAGAGCAACTCTGATCGTCGACTATACTAATACTTACATCAGAAAATACTAATACATGAAATCTAATTTGGGGGTACTTTAAAATTCTAATCTAAATAACCTAGCATCATCAAAATCTAATTACATTTATTCCTTACAATTTCCCCCTTTTTGATGATGCCAAAACCCTTAAACTATTTCCAGAGAAGTGCCTTTCACCATGAAGGAAAATAAGTTAAAAATAAACTTTCATTCAAAAGCTTGGTGGGCACTTGGTATAGGAAAATAGTAAGAGTAGGATACAAATAATCAGATAAGCAAAGTAAGAAATAACACAAGATATCAGAGTATAAAATAAAACAAGGTGCAAATATTTGAAATTGTCATGCAAAATAGAGGCAAGCTGGTTATCTTATTAACGAAAGATATATAAAGCAACAAGATAGAGTTTAGATTTCTTCCTCTTCTAGTTGAGCTTCCTTTGCTTCTATTTCTTTCAGATCAGCATTTATCCTGGCTCTGATTGTAGCAAGATTCCTGGGATTCTGATATTCTGACCAAGCAGGTTCAAGCTTGCAATCAAGATAATTTCTGATGGCTTCTGAAAAGTCCTTGCCAGGGATCACTTTCATTCGCCACCAGTCTTCTGCTTCTTGCATAGAGCCACCATGATTAATGATTATCAGCCCATCTTTATCTAGAATGAGATTCTCTTGTTGTATAGGGGTCATATGCTTCTTCATTTCTCTGAATTGAGCAACATCAGGTTTAGCCAGGTCACTGTTGAGCCACTGGGCAAGAGTGAAAGTGGAGGCTGTCTTCTTTCCTTTCTTTGATCTTGGAGGAGTTGGTCTCTGAGTACCAGCAGCAATCCTCTTTTGCCTTGCCCTTTCAAAGTATTCAGCAGGATCAACAGCTCTGGTGCTAGTTCCTTCTGCAGCTCTGATGGCTCTAGCAGGTTCTCTGATTTCTTCCCCCTTTTTGGCATCAACAAGATCACCAAGTAGGAGTCCAATTTTCGAGAATTCTGTAGCACTGCTCTCTTTGATCGCTTCAAGGGCTCCAGGTAGAGTCTGGGTTACAGAGGTCAGCCCTTCTATCAGCTCCTTTTGCTTGCCCACAGCCGATTGAATATCCTTGGTAGTAGCTTCGAGGAGAGTCAGCTTGTGATCTCTGTCCTTTCCACTGTTTATCAGTTTGATGTCAAATTCCTTCAAGGTTTTGCAGATGTCCTCTACATCTGTGAGTTGCTCAGCATGCTTATCAGAGGACCATTGAAGATCATCCACAGCATCAGACAACTCCTGAATGGCCTTGTCTTGAGCAGAGAGGGTCAGAGATTGAGAGTAGAGGACAGTGTGGATGCTTGCTACCTCTGAGGCTATGTTGTCTACCTTCTCATTAGAAGTCTTCATGTAGCTCAAAAAGGTAGTGGCCAAGGTAGAGAGTGTAGTGGATATCTTGGCAAACTCTGACTCAATGTTGTACTGAACCAAATCAAGATGAGCATCATGCTTCTGATTTAGTACAAGCATTTTGTTGATCCCAGCAATCATTTGGTCTCCAAATTCTTCAGCTGATTCCACAAACTCTTGGAAAGGGATGAGGACTTCTTTTGGAGGCTTTTGCTGAGGTATCTCATTGATTTGAGGTTGAGGTTGAGCAGAATGTAGAGGAGGAGTAGGAGTCTTTCTCTTGTTGGATTGTAGATCACCAGCCATTGAAGCTGTGAGAAAGCCATCATTGTCTTCAGTTGAGGAAAGAATCCTCACAACGGGCTCTCTTTTTGGTGTGGATGCAGCAGAGTGTTGGGTGGAGGGCGGTTTGGAGGATTTCTGATGAGGAGCAGATTTGGATCTCTGATTGGCTGAGCTCTGATGAGGTTGAACTTGTAGAGTGGGGGTTTGCTGATGTTGAGGTGAGGGAGGAGGTGATGGTGAGCGGCTTCTGATGGGGGTTATCTGGTGGTAGGGTGAAGGTTGTTTAGTTGATGATGGTTTCTTAGGTGATGGAGTTTTCTTGGGTGTGGCTATTGGTGAATTTGGAAGAGGTTGAGGGGATGGAGGTGGAGTCGTGGTTGGTGTGATTGGTTTGGGTGAAGGGGAGTTGGGAGGTGATGGAAGGGGGACAGGAGAGTTAGGAATTACCTCAATCTCCTGGTTCTGAGCTTTCCTCCAGTCAGTGATCAGATTTGCAAAGATCATCTCTGCTTCAGAGGGTCCTCCGGCTTGCTGTTGAGGTTCAAGAGAATCCTTCATTGTCTTCTCCACCAGCCAAGCTTCAAAAATAGGTACCTCTTGTTCGGTGAGAGGAGGAACAGCTAATGCAGCATGATCTATTGCAGTTGAAGCAGTCAAACGGCCTTTGCCTTTGAAATTTCTCTTCTTCTCAGCTAAGACAGACTCCAGAAAGGAAATATCAGTGCACTTGGACACATCATCAGTTCCGGTCCAGTTGAACACTTCCTTTTCTTCAGCAGAATAGAAACCAAACCGTTGCAAAATGTTGGAGAGTGGTCCCAATCTCCACTTCCTCCATTCTAGGACTCTGGTGAACTGCTTGTTCAGAGCAGCAAGGATGTCATCTTGAACTTCATCCTCTGGAGTTGGAAGTACTGGAGAGATAGATATATGCAAGTCTTGTCTTGTGGAGGGTTGGGCTTCTGATGCAGGTTCCCCCTGAGCATCAGCCTTCTCTGGCGCTAGTTCTTGTGCAGCAACCAACTCTGGTGCTGGTTCCCCTGGGGTTCTGATTCCTTGGGGGGAGAGTTGGTCTTCTTCTTCTTCTTCTTCTTCTTCTTCTTCTTCTTCTGCATTCTGATAGGAGATTTTGAGCTATCAGAGTCACTTTGAATGACAGTTCTTCTTCTCCTCTTTTGTCTCAACTTTTTGACAGGAGCCACAGCTGGTGCATCCTTCTCTGATGCTTCCTCCTCTGATGCAGGTTTCTCAGGTGTTGTCTCCTGCTGCTTCTGAGGCTTCTTCTTGGAAACAGCTTTGGACAGGGCAGCCAGTTTTTCTCTTTTCTCATCTAGTCTCTGCTCCCTTTTCAGTTCTGCAGCTACAGCTACATGGAGCTTTGGTGAGGCAGTGAGAAAGACAAGTTTGGAGTGGTCAACTTTGGAAGGATTCCTGAGCTTCAATCCTTGATTTTTGATGACTTGAGAGATGAGGAGACCATGCCCCATCTTGGTTGAGAATAGACCAGTCTCCTTGTCCTTCTTCTTCACAGATTCAGAGATGGATCTGAGAATCACCTTTCCCCAGTCAACATTCATACCCCGATGAACTGCATAAATCGCCTTGGCGTTTGCATTGTTCATCTCATCTGTGGATCCGGTCTTGCACCACAAGCATCTGTGCATGATGCTGACTAGCTTTTCATAGTCCTTCTTCAGTAGACATTTCTTCATATATAGTTTTTCTACTCCAGTGACCTCTGTCCTGCAGTAGGTGTCAACAAAGGTCTCTACAGCGATGTCCACTGTGTCTAGATCAATCAGGGTTGGAGTATCCGGATCTTGAGAATCGAGTTGAACACCAAAGAACTCGTTTAGAGCATCGGCGTCAATCTTCAAGTCCTTGCCTTGAACTTGAGAGTGAATGGCTTCTCCGGTGATAGTAGCGTTCAGATAGAACTCGGCTACATCCATGGTGTTGAATTCTTCATATGGATGAGCAACAATCTTGCTTAGTTGGGAATCGTGCATTCCCTGGATGATTTTCTTCATCCGCTTCTGATTTTCTGCCAACAAGGGCAATGCGGACATGTCAACTCGCATGCCTGTAACAATATTGTTCACAAGAGCCTTGACTTCCTCCTTGGAAAGATCGTTGATGTTGATGAACTTCATTTTCAGTTTAGTGAAGAGTTTGAGAGGTCTGAAAGTTGAAAGTTTAGAGAGATAAAGCTTGAGGACGAAGAATAAAATTGCAGTAGCGATTTAGGTTTTCAGAAGAGGTATATATGTATTTGGGTTAGTGGACGTTTGATATAATTTGCGGTTTCGAGGTCGCATTAAATGGATTGTGGGCGGAAAGCCGTTTTCCAAATATGGTAATAAGTACCGGGGGTAAAATGGTAACTTCCGGTTTATTGAACAGTCTCGCCCGAAATTTAGAAAATTTTGCTAAGTCCACAGCCACTCTGATGAATAACAGTCCATATATCAGAGAAGGGGTATTCTGATACAGGGTCCTCTGATGGATAAGCGTATCAGAGGTGGTGAATTCTGATGGATCCACATCTGATGCTTCTGCAACTCTGATTCAAGCTTCTGATGGATAAGAGCTCAGGTACCAGAGATGGGGTGTTCTGATGAATCCACATCTGGTACTTTTGCAACTCTGATTCATGTATCTTGGGGAAGATCATCCATCATTCCCAGTTCTTCCCTTAGTTTGTTAAACCTTGCCTCAGAGAGAGGTTTGGTTAAGATATCTGCAAGCTGATCTTCAGTTGGAACATGCTCAATTGAGATGTGCTTCTTCTCCACATGATCTCTGATGAAGTGATGTCTGATCTCAATATGCTTTGTCCTTGAATGCAGCACAGGATTCTGAGTGATGGCAATGGCACTGGTATTGTCACATAGCAGCTTGATTTCCTTTGCTTGCACTCCATAATCCTTGAGTTGTTGCTTCATCCAAAGCAATTGAGCACAGCAGCTTCCAGCAGCAATATATTCAGCTTCAGCAGTGCTAGTTGAGATTGAGTTCTGCTTCTTGCTAAACCAGGAAACAAGTCTCCCACCTAGCAATTGACAGTGACCAGAAGTGCTCTTCCTGTCCAATCTACAACCTGCAAAATCTGAATCAGAATAACCAATTAGTTCAAAATTACCTCCCTTAGGATACCATAGTCCTGCATTTGGATTTCCTTTGATATATCTGATAATCTTCTTAGCAGCAACTAGATGGCTCTCCTTGGGCTTTGATTGGTATCTGGCACAGATTCCTACTGCAAAAGCTATGTCTGGTCTGCTTGCAGTCAGATAGAGGAGAGATCCAATGATTCCTCTATATGTTGTAGCATCAACATCTTTTCCTTCATCATCTGGTCCAATTCCTTGAGATGCATTCATAGGAATTTTGACTGAAGACTTTCCATCAATTCCAAACTTCTTGATAAGATCTCTGGTGTACTTTCCTTGGTTGATAAAGATGCCTTCTGGTACTTGTTTGACTTGTAATCCAAGAAAGTAACTGAGTTCTCCCATCATACTCATTTCAAACTTCTCCTGCATAACTTTAGAAAACTTTTTGCATAATTCTGGATTAGTGCTTCCAAATATAATATCATCAACATAGATTTGCACTAACAGAATATGATTAGCAACAGAAATCTGAAATAGAGTTTTGTCAACCTTTCCTTTAGTAAACCCATGGTTCACTAAGAATAGGGACAATGTGTCATACCAAGCTCTGGATGCTTGCTTAAGACCATAAAGGGCCTTTTTAAGCTTGTAGACACGGTAGGAATGACAAAACCTGGAGGTTGTTCAACATAGACTTCCTCTTCCAGTTCTCCATTCAGGAATGCACTCTTGACATCCATCTGGTAGACCTTGATGTTGTTGTAAGCAGCATAGGCTAGGAAGATTCTGATTGCTTCCAGTCTGGCAACAGGTGCAAAGGTCTCATCAAAATCTATTCCTTCTTCTTGACAGTATCCCTTTGCTACAAGCCTTGCTTTATTCCTTACAATGTTGCCTTCTTCATCAGCTTTGTTCTTGAATACCCATTTCGTTCCAATGACATTCTGATGCTTTGGTCTAGGAACAAGTTTCCACACTTCATTCCTTTCAAACTGTGTTAGCTCTTCTTGCATTGCATTGATCCAATCTGAATCTTCTAGAGCTTCTTCCACACACATTGGTTCCATCTAGGAAATACAGCAAGTGAACATGGCTTCTTTTCTTGATGCAGATCTGGTCCTTACTCCACTGGTAACTTGACCAATCACTTGATCAGGAGGATGATCTCTTAACCAAGTTAGATCAGGTTCTGATAGTTGCTGTCTAGGCAACTCTGATGGTTCATCTTCTGATTCTTCATCTTCATTTTCATCTTTGTCTATCAGAATTGGATTGGCAGGAGGAGTTGAGAATATAGGATTGTTGGTGACCTCTTCTGATGGTTCTGAAATCTTATCTTCAAGATTGATCTTCTGCAGGATCTCTGATAGTCCTTCTGCAGAGGTGCCATCATCAAACTTGACATGAATGGATTCTTCAACTTGGATAGTTCTCCTGTTAAGTATCCTATAAGCTTTGCTTGAACTTGAGTAGCCTAAGAATACACCTTCATCAACTTTTTCTTGAAATGCCTTCAGATTCTCCTTTCCATTGTTTAGAATGTAGCACTTGCATCCAAACACATGGAAGTAGCTAATGTTTGATTTTCTTCCTTTCCACAGCTCGTAGGGGGTCTTCTGATGATTCTTGTGGATCATGCTTCTGTTCTGAGTGTAGCATGCAGTGTTGATTGCTTCAGCCCAGTATCTGATGGGCAACCCTGATTCAGCAATCATGGTCCTTGCAGCTTCCTTCAGTGTTCTGTTCCTTCTTTCTGCAACACCATTTTGTTGGGGTGTTCTGGCAGCAGAGAGTTGATGGAATGTGCCATTCTGATCACAGAAATCCTTGATCACTTTGTTGACAAATTCAGTTCCTCTGTCAGATCTGATTGTCCTGACCTTCATGTTCTTCTCAGTCTGAAGTTGCTTTAACAGAGATGGCAACTTCTGAAGAGTTTCATTCTTCTTTGTTAGGAACACAGTCCAAGTGTATCTTGAGTAGTCATCAACCATAACAAGAGTATATCTTTTTCCACCAACACTGGGAGTTTCAACTGGTCCAAATAAATCCATGTGAATCAGATTTAGAGGACAAGTGGAAAGATCTCCAGCTATGGGTTTGAATGAGGTCTTCACTTGCTTGCCTTTCTGACAAGCACTGCAGAGGGTTTCCTTTTTGTACACAATGTCAGGCAGACCATCTACAATGTGTTCCCTTGCCAGTTTGTTGATGGTTTTGAAATTCAGGTGGCTAAGCTTCTTGTGCCAGTCCCAGCTTAGCTTTGAATTGTCCTTTGCTATCAAGCAGGTTCCATCTTTTGCTGTTTGCCAGTCAACAACATAGATGTTCTTTCTTCTCTTGGCTGTAAGAACCACTTCCTTGGTTGTCTCATGCTTGACATAGCATAGGGTCTTGGTGAATTCAACTGTGTAGCCTTTGTCACAGAATTGGCTAGCACTCAGGAGGTTGAACTTCAGACCTTTGACATATGAGACCTCTTCAATGATTATCTGGTTCTTGATCAGCTTTCCTCTTCCTTTTGTTTGACCATCCTTGTCATTTCCACCAAAAGTGACTCTGGGTCCATTGATTTTCTGGAACTCTGATAGGCAACTCTTGTCACCTGTCATGTGTCTGGAGCATCCACTGTCAATATACCATTCTTGTTCTGAGATGGCTCCAGCACACAGTTCCTGCAAGATTAAAAGGAAGATTTAGGTACCCAAGCAATGTTGGGTCCTGGGGGGTAATGCAGTCTTGGTAGTTGGTACCACTTTGGTCTCATCAACTGAAACCTTGGTGGATGGTACCCATTGTCCACCTGGTAGTCGTAGTAAACAGATGTATGATTCACTTTGGGCAGATGCTTGTGAGGATCATGCTTTCTGTTTGCATACTTTTGCATAGCCTTCTTTGTTGGAAAGAAGTCCCATATATTATCAAGATCAGAGGAGCGCTTAACTTTAGGCTTCTGAGGTTGACCAGACAACCTCATTTGTCTATAGTTAATTTTCTCTTGATATTTGCCTCTCTGATAGTGGTTTCTGATACCATTGTCATGAGATTGTCTGATAGTATTAGGCCTTTGATTATTATTTTTCTGAAAACTTCTATTGTGGTTAGGTCTTCTGCCAGATTCATTAGTTTTTAAAGTTTGTTTTGGTTTGGCCTTTAGTTTTTGGTTCTCTGGTGGGACTTTCTCATGAACAACTTTAATACCAGAAGTACTAGCATGGCAAATGGGGCTGCAAGTCTGTGAAACTATGACCTTTTTGGCTTTAGCAACTCGGGTGCTAGGCCTTACAGAAGATTCACCAGACTTGGGTTCAACATATCCAAGACGAGGGGTAGAGTTGTGAAAGTCATTGATACCCTTCATAGAAGATTGCATCTTCAGAAGGCTATTGTATCTGACTTCAAGATGTTCAATCTCTCTTATTCTCTTTAGAAGAGACTCATTTTCAGCTTTCAGCTTACTGTTCTCTTCTTTAATAAAGGAATAAGATCCTTGGATAGTCTTAAACTCTTCCCAAAATGATGACATTGGATCATCATTTAAGGCTGTGCCTACCGAAGAAGAAATAGAATCAGCTGTAGAGCATACCTCATCATCAGATTGTGCCATGAGGCAGAGGTCCACGGTCTCTGTATCCAGGCAGCAAAAAGCTTCATCAGAGTCGGAGTCTGAACTGGACTCTGATTCAGAGATTGGATCTCTCTCAGCTTGTTCTGAGACAAAAGCTCTTCTTCTTCTATGTTGATCATCAGGTTTCTTTTCTTCTTCATGTCCTTGCTTCTTGGACACTCTAGGGAATGGGCAGTTAGCCTTGAAGTGACCAGGCTGTCTGCAGTTGTAGCAGAGGTACTCTCCATTGCTCTCAGAAGACTTGGTCTTCTGATGGGGTCTTCTGCTAGAAGATGGACTCCTTCCATCTTTCTTCATAAACTTCTTAAACTTCCTGGCAAAAGCAGCCATATACTCATCAGATAAAAGAGTAGAAGGGTCAAAGTTACTTACCTTTGAGGTGCTAGCAGTGAGAGCAGTGGTGGTCCTCTCATCAGGAACTTCTTCTTTCTCTTCAACCATCTCGAACTCATAAGCTTTGAGATCTGAGATCAGTCTCTCTGTGGGGTAGGTCTTGATGTTTTTGCTTTCTTGGACTGCAATCACCTTCATCTTCCAAGCTGAAGGCAGTCCCCTGAGGATCTTCATGTTGACCTCTTTGATGGTGAGCTCCTTTCCAAGCTCAGAAATTTCACTGATGAGAATCAGCAGTCTCTCATGCATCTTAGCAATGCATTCTTCTGGCAGAAGTTTGAAGTCATCAAACTTCTTCATTGCAATGGTCAGCTTGTTATCTCTTTCTTGCTCATCTCCTGCTCCAATCTCATCCAGCTTATCCCAGATTTCTTTGGCAGTTTTGCACTTCTTTATTCTATTGAAGTATCTTTCATCAATAGCTTTGTAGAGAATGTCCTTGGCAATGTTGTCAAGGTTGTACTGTCTTTTCTCTTCCTTGGTCCACTCAGACCTGGCCTTCTCAATCATCTGAGGCAGATTGTTGTCTAAGGTATGGGCAGGGTTGATCTTCATGAATTGGATAAAAGGTCCATTCTCCAAGGCTTCCCACATTTAATCATGCAGGGCACAGAGATGAGCTTTCATCCGAATCTTCCAGTCATCATATTTCTGATCTGTGAACATAAGATGCTTTGCAAGAGAGTTATCCATTATAATAAATAAATAGAGGCTAAAACAAGTGGATCTTTGTTCAAGGTGTAACCTAAAAGATTACAAGAACAAGGAGGCTCTGATACCACTTGTTGGTCCCGTTTGAGTTGGTAATCAGTCTAGAGGGGGGGGGGGGGGTGAATAGACTGATTCAAGTTTTTCAACTTTTCTCTAAGTCAGAGTTGACTTATCAGAGAGGGTCGAGTTCTGATGATCAGAACTGGTCTTGCAGCGGATAAAAGTTCCGGGTAGCCTCAAACAATCACTAAAGCAAAGGCCTTTCTGATAACTCTGAAAACAAGATCTGCTGAACACAGATTCCAAGTTTTAGAGTTAATCAGTTAATGTCCTAGGTGTAGAAATATAAATTGCAGTAAAGTAAATGACACCGGATATTTTTATAGTGGTTCAAGGAACAACGCGTTCCTCTAGTCCACTGTTCCACTAGCTTTGAGGTAGATCGGTTACAAAGCTAATCCCTAGCACTTAAGAAGTTCTCCACGCCTTCTTCAAGCCTAGTTGTCACCCGGGATGCAGTCCTGCTTCCTGATGACTGGTCCTTTCACTCAGCTTCCCGGAAGTATCACCACTTCACTACTGCAGTTACTTGGACGCCCTTCTTTTCAGAAGATCCTTTGAAAAACACAAAGTTTTTCCTCCAACTTGCTTCGTTACAAAAGATGTTTGATGAAGATCTTGAAGTGTTGAAGAACAAGATGAACTTTGCTCTTGTTGGGGATGAGAGATTGTGAGGTTGAATCTTCCCAACGTAAGCTTTTTCTTGTTATTGTGTTGTGGAGTTTGAATCTCAAGAATGCTTGTAGTATGAAGTTTTGAGCAAAAGTTCTGCAAAGAGCCTTATGTCCTGTTCTTCGGTTTGTAGCTTATATACTGGGGTTGTCTGCCCGTTGGAGGAGGAGACAACTGCATTGAATGCGCGTACTGTTGACTTGACCGCCGTTTTGGAAGGTTTCTATTTTTATAGTATATCTTCCAGATTTCTCGGTCAATCATTTGCAATAAATCCAAAGCGTATCAGGCTCATTTAATGTGCATTGAATGCTTTCCTTTCATGCACAGTCTTCTAGCCGTTGGATGTTATACCCGTTGAACTCATAGCTGTTGGATGTTGCTTGAAATCTTCTAAGAGTTAGTCGGACTCTGATCGGAGTCTTCTGATACGATGGATTCTGATGGCTTTCTGAAGAGTAGCTCTGATGTAGTTTCAAGTCGGGCTCTGGTGTGCGAACTCTGATGCTTGTCGGATGTTGAGTTCTGATGAAGCTATTCACCGAACTCTGATGCTTCTCTGATGAGCAACTCTCATGAACTGCTGAGAGTAACTCTGATCGGATCCACAAGCGAGCAACTCTGAAGGCAGTTCTCATAGAGCAACTCTGATCAGATCCATAGAAGAGCAACTCTGATCGTCGACTATACTAATACTTACATCAGAAAATACTAATACATGAAATCTAATTTGGGGGTACTTTAAAATTCTAATCTAAATAACCTAGCATCATCAAAATCTAATTACATTTATTTTTTACAGGATGTTTGGTGATGGATTCCGGATTCTTCACAGTACTGAATTACTGTTGAATTTAGAAATTCAGTACCTCTATCTGACCGGATCTTTTGAATTGAGATGCTCTTTTCATTCTGAAGGAGTTTCATCAGTTCTGGGAGCTTCTTCTCAGTTTCACTCTTCTTTTTCAGGAATATGGTCCATGTGAATCTGGAATAATCATCTACCACCACCAGAGTGTATCTTTTGCCACTTAAACTTGTTGGGTCAATTGGTCCAAACAAGTCAAGGTGCAGTAGGCTCAATGGTCTGGTTGATGATGCATCATTTTTGTTTTTAAAGGGTACTTTTGTTTGTTTCCCTTTTTGACATGCATTACACAGATGATCCTTTTTGTAATTGATATCTGGAAGACCAATCACCAATCCTTTCTTGGACAGTTTGTTGATGGTTTTGAAGTTAAGATGGCTGAGCTTGTTATGCCATTCCCAACTTAGATCTGAATCAGCTTTTGTTACTAAGCATGTAACACCACCCCCAAGTATTTGTACCTTATCAAATTATGTATTGAACCCAAGAAATGAATAAACGCATTTTACGTGATTGTAAAATTTTCATCATTTCTTTTACGTGAATAGTAGAATTCGCGTGGGGACCACACCGGAAGTGGGGGCCGCCCGATATTATCGGGGCCACATATTATATTCGTTTGGGTCAAGATAATATGTGTACAATGGTGGATATCCTTGTTGGGCCATAGGAATCATGTGAGTAACCAGTTGGGCATATAAAGCCCATTTATCGGTACCGACGCACTAACAGATAAAAAGCCATAATAATTTATGGAGACCGCCAAATTAAAAGTTGGGGAATATACATTCATTCTTATAGCCAATAATAATGGGAAGGACGAGAGATATTTCATTTTACCCGATAAAACAAAATATAGTTCAACAGTCCGGAAAATACAACTTTCGGGGCTGAATGTACACTCGGGGACACAAAGGGATGACCACCCATTAAAGTGGGGGCCACCCCACGACTTTGTCTTTCAAATATCAAGGTGAGCTGCACCATTGGACTACTGTGAAGTGTTGAGGGGACTTGGAGACAAAGGGGTGAAAGCTAAGGGGACCCTCACCCATATTATTGGTGAATAAGCCAAATTGAGTATCTCCCTCAATCCCCTAACCCATATGATCGACCTACCTAACATACAAGGGTAGGAAGCTCTGCAAAAGACTCCATTTTATCACCCATACACGCACCAAGCTAAGGGAGAAGGAGGAGAAAAGAGAAGAGAAAAGAGGAGCTTCGGGTGGGAAAACTTGTGGTTAACAAGGTAATGACTTCATTAATCCCATTTCTTCTCCATAATCATGTTTCATACTCCTAGGATAGTTCTACACATGTAAAAGTGTAGAATGGGAGTTGGAGAGTTGGTCTAAACCCAAAACGAACTTTGAGAGCAAAGTTGACGGGTTTGCCGGAAAATAACCTTTTATAGGTTATTTGTATTGATATGGGTTTTATGATGATAAAACCTTGTTAATAACTTGTATAAGGTGTTTCAAGAACTTTCACGGAGTTGAAAGGGTCGCCGGAGTTGTCGCCGGAGTTCATTGAAGTTCACTGGAGTTTCACCGGAGCTCAATCGGGAAGGGCTAGAACTCCATAAGCTTCATTAAGGTGAGAAGACGGCTATATGCTTTATAACTTTTGATTGAGGCATGAGATTACCTAAAGTAATCAAGTATATATTTTATGGAATGATTAAAGTTAATCAAGTATTGGCTTATGCCATGATTATATATAAAACATAGTTGAAAAGCATGTTTTGTATGTTTGGTGATTAAAAATGTGATAACTTATTATGTACAATGCTCCAGGGATCCAAAATGGTATTTTTGGATCAAGTACGACAAGGAGTACATGCGTATAAAATTTCGCGTTAATCGGACTTCGTTTGGGCGGTCAAACGGGCGTTGACCGCCGAGACAAAGGTGATACCCGACCGGGTATGGGTATATACCCGACCGGGTATTGGTTAGAAATGGCTCCAGAAGCCACTGTCTTACTAGACCCGACCGGGTAAGGGTATGGACCCGACCGGGTCTCAAGTAAAATCAGTTCCAGGGGCTTCTGCCCGCCCTACCCGACCGGGTAAGGTTTGATACCCGACCGGGTCTTGGGTTATACTCAAAACGGGTAGTTTTTGAGTAGGATAACGTGGACCGATCAGGTGGGACCCGTCCACGTTGGTTACTAAGGATTGTTATATGACTATAGGACTAGGTATTGTCCATAGTTAAGTGAATGAACGGTTAGCCATATCCAGGTTAGGGTTTGGTTAGAAATAAGGTTGAGGTTGAGTATCCTCGGGACGGTAAACGATCCCAAAACTCGGTGAGGTTGAGTATCCTCGGGACGGTAAACGATCCCAAAACTCGGTGAGGTTGAGTATCCTCGGGACGGTAAACGATCCCAAAACTCGGTGAGGTTGAGTATCCTCGGGACGGTAAACAATCCCAGAAACTCGGTGAGGTTGAGTATCCTCGGGACGGTAAACAATCCCAGAAACTCGGTGAGGTTGAGTATCCTCGGGACGGTAAACAATCCCAGAAACTCGGTGAGGTTGAGTATCCTCGGGACGGTAAACAATCCCAGAAACTCGGTGAGGTTGAGTATCCTCAGGACGGTAAACAATCCTAAAACTCGGTGGGGTTGAGCATCCCCGGGACGGTAAACACTCCCGAAACTCGGTAGGATATGATGAAGGTAGAATATAGCCCTTGAGCTAGGCATTCAGGAAAGAAAGGGGAAAGGTTGGGTAAACACCTTATCTCTAAAAGACTTTTGTGAGGAAACGACCTACGGGTCAAGTATTTTACAAATATATACAGTATGTATTATCTTGGGAATGGGGTCACAATGGTTACATCTATATATATATATATATATATATATATATATATATATGTATGTATATATATGTATCATCCTATTTTTGGGTTTCGTGTCTGAAACATTAGTTATTCCTCACATAGCCTGCTTGTCACTAGTACTTCTATGGAGTACTGACCCCTTCGGGGGCCCTCACATTTTTCAGGTTGAGGCTAGAGTCCTACTACCTGCACCTTCGCCTAGGGTGATTGATCAAGGAGGAAGACGTGGTTCGTGCTTCCATTCTTATTCAAAAATTGATGAACTGCTCATGAATATTTTTAACAATGTTTTCTATTAAGACATTTGGGGGCCTGCGTGCCCGTATTTGCCACGTGTGGCTAAGTATCAAACACATCTTATTTTCCGCATTTGTTTGACTAATATATATTGATGTTGATTGTATGTGTTTACTAATCGGTTTGGCAATAGGATCTATCGGACGCCTTGTATAATTTAATAAGAATGAACTACGTTGTTCTTATTGGGTTGTACGGCGGTTGTCTACGTGGCACGGATGCGGTCCGGGGCGTGACAATTAAATGGTATCAGAGCCATCGATTTCTAAACTATATAATTAACCTCTCAATATAGTATCATCGAAAAGTTTTGAATAAAACCATGAGCAGAAGTTTTTGTACCTAAGGAACCGTTGGAAACCAAGTTATTGACCTCTTATTGTTAAGACGGTACCCTTAACAGTTTGTTGGCCATAATGTTGGACCAAGTGGCGTCTTCTGTACTATTCCGTCAATTGACATTGATACGGGTCTAACGGCTCATTTTAAACTTCTTTCAGAAATGGAGGGTAGACGCATGGCTACGAGGAACAACCCGAGAGGGCAAACTCCGGTGACGTCCGAAGGGGCTAGCCAGGTTGCATCTCGGGGCGCGAGAGGCGGTAGGAGAGGCCGTGGAGGCCGGGGAGGTCATCGGGCTCAAACTATGAGCGATGGCCATGTTAGCTCGGTGCATGGAACTCACACCGAGGATTACGACTCTACATATGTTCCCGAGACGGAACATGAGGAGACCTCATATGATGGGGGTGATACGAATACTGATGATGACAACGATGAGAGTGATGCCAAATTCGCCCAGATGGGCGAATTATTTGAATGGTATCAAAAGGAGAAGCTAAGAAGAGATCTTAGGCGCCAGGCTAGGCGTGCTTCTCAGGGAGGTTCGGGTCAGGGAAGCCGGGGAGCTTCAGTGGCCATTCCTGTGGCGACACAGGGGGTACAGGGCGGAGGGTTCTGTGTAAGAATCTCCAAATACCTCAAGGAGGCGAGGGCCTTGGGGTGTAAGTCATTCGATGGCAAGGGTGATATATCGGTGGCTGCCGACTGGATCAAGAAATTGAATGAGGCTGCTAGGGATATGCAGATCGGGCTTGACATAAAGCTGACAGTTGCTACCAGGCTACTGGAGGGAGTGGCTGCTGTATGGTGGGAAGGCGTGGAAGGGAAGTTCCACGGTGAGACCACCTGGGAGAAATTCGAAGTAGAATTTTATAACCAGTACTATTCAGAGTTTGAGAAGAACCAGAAGAGGAAGGAGTACATGACCTTGACACAGGAGGATGGGTGCTCGGTAAGGCAATTGGAACAGAGGTTCCGGGACTTGGCACGATACATACCTGAGTACGCCATGGATGAGAATCGCATGGCTAATCACTTCTGGGATACCCTACAGTTGGATATCCGTGATAGGGCCACCTACAATCATCACATGACCTTCAGTGAGATTGTGGATCAGGGGCTACTTGGGGAAGCCAAGTGGAACGAAAGGAAGAAGAGAGACGCCGAAGAGGCGAAGAAGAGAAGATGGGGAAATTCTGGACCCCAAGACCATTCTCAGAAACATCACGCCGGGAATGGAAGTTCATTTAGGGCGCCGGAACCACCGGCAAAGAAGAGCAAGGGTCCAGGAGGGCAAGGGCACAGCTCAGGGAGCGTGAGGCCACAGAGGTGTCCAAACTGTAACAAGAATCATGCCGGGAGGTGCAATGCACCACCCCGGTGCTACAAGTGCGGTAGCACGAGCCACCTCAAGATCTCGTGCCCAATGCTTAACGGAGAAGGACCCCCAGGGACCTTTGAAGGACCTACATCTAGTAGGGGACGTGCGGGACCATCTCAGGCCAGCACGGGAAGGGGTGGACCTACGGCAAGCAATGCCGCGTCCGTTAACCAAGGTAGGACCCAGGCACGAGTCTATGCAATGACCGAAGCGGATGCGCGAGCAAACCCGGACTCCGTTGCAGGTAATATACTAAAACTTTATATGTTTCTAGGCTTATGCTAAAGTTATAAGTCCTAGGGGTCATTTGCAAACTGACTTAGGGTCGAATCGAGGGAAATCCAACGGAACCAGGCTGATACCCGACCGGGTAAGGCAGGTCACCCGACCGGGTATACTGAGATTTTGGCCTGGTAAACCCACTGGAACGGATACCCGACCGGGTACAGTAGGTTACCCGACCGGGTATGATGAAAATTTATTCCCGCGGGCTTCTGGAATGGATACCCGACCGGGTGCAACGGGTTACCCGACCGGGTATGCCAAATTTCCATACCCGCTGGTGATACCAGACCGGGTATAACAAGAGGGATGCTTCTGGATTGGATACCCAACCGGGTACAAAGGTGTACCCGACCGGGTATTGCTATATATTTTAAGGAACTGACTTTTTCGAAGCCTACAGTTCAATTTTGGGTAGGGAAAGTACCTTACATAACTCATAAATGTAGGGACGCTAAAGATTAACGGAAAGGAGGCGAGGATCCTCATCGATACGGGAGCACAACGTTCATTCGTTAGTGAGGCGTTTGCCGTGGGATTAGGCACACCTTTAATATCAATGACGCAAACCCTTTTGGTATCTACGCCTCTAGGGGATGACATTGAACGAAATGACTACTATCCTTCATGTGATGTGAAGATAGGGGAGCACTGTCTAAAAGGTGACTTCGTACCGTTAGCCATGCTTGAGTTTGATGCCATACTTGGCATGGACTGGCTTGAAAGGCACCATGCAAAGGTTGATTGCTACACCAAAGTGTTAGAACTCAAGGATGATGAAGGAAATATTGTATGTTTCGAGGGAGATAGAGGAAGATTCAATCCTTGCATCATATCGGCCATAAGAGCAAGGCGTATGATGAGGAAGGGATGTGAAGCTTACTTAGCCTATGTCATAGGCAAGGAAGGCAAGGGGAAGAGTCTCACAGAAGTGAGGGTGGTGAGCGAGTATCCGGAGGTGTTCCCTGAAGAACTACCGGGACTACCACCCGATCGGGAGATCGAGTTCGAGATCGAGGTTGAACCAGGCACCAAACCCATCTCAATTCCTCCGTATCGAATGGCGCCGGCTGAACTTCAAGAGTTGAAAGTTCAATTGGAAGAGTTACTAGATAACGGGTTCATTAGACCGAGTCATTCACCATGGGGAGCACCCGTACTCTTTGTAAAGAAGAAGGATGGTACAATGAGAATGTGTATCGACTACCGTCAATTGAACAAGGTCACGGTAAAGAACAAATACCCTTTGCCAAGGATTGACGACTTGTTTGACCAATTACGGGGGGCAACCGTATTCTCCAAGATCGACTTGAGGTCGGGCTACCATCAACTGAAGATCAAGGAAAGTGACATACCCAAGAGTGCATTCCGTACAAGGTATGGTCACTATGAGTTCCTAGTGATGTCGTTCGGGCTTACAAATGCCCCCGCGGCGTTCATGGACCTCATGAACCGAGTATTTCATCAATACTTGGACCAATTCGTCATAGTGTTCATTGATGACATTTTGATATACTCCAAGAACGAAGAAGAACACGAGAAACATCTGAGGCTCGTACTTGGAACACTGCGGGAGAAGCAACTCTTTGCCAAATTCTCTAAGTGTGAATTTTGGCTTGGGGAGATCAGTTTTCTCGGGCACGTGGTATCAGTTGATAACTCGAAGATTGAAGCAGTCACTAATTGGGAGAGGCCCAAGAATGTGAAGGAAATAAGGAGTTTCCTTGGTTTAGCGGGGTATTACTGCAAATTCGTGGAGAAGTTCTCTGTAATAGCATCTCCACTCACGAAGCTCACCAAAAAGGGAGCTAAGTTTGTGTGGGATGACAAGTGCGAGAAGGGGTTCCTTGAGCTAAAGAAACGATTGACTGAGGCACCAGTACTTGCTCTACCCGTGCAAGGGTTGGGGTATGACATCTATAGCGATGCTAGTATCCAGGGGCTTGGGTGCGTACTGATGCAATCGGGGAAGGTAATTGCTTATGCTTCTCGGCAACTGAGGAAGCATGAAGTGAATTACCCCACACATGACCTTGAGCTAGGAGCTGTGGTGTTTGCCTTGAAGATTTGGAGGCATTACCTCTACGGTGAGGTGTGTCACATTTATACTGATCACAAAAGTTTGAAGTACGTGTTCACTCAGAAAGAGTTGAACATGAGGCAGAGAAGATGGATGGAACTGATCAAGGATTACAACTTGATTATAGATTATCATCCATGGAAGGCTAACGTGGTAGCCGATGCTCTTAGTAGGAAGAGTTCATCGGGGGTGTTACTCTCGTGCTTGCAAGCATTGAGGGCACGCGTGGAGATATCCACGAATGGGGCTCTATTGGCCAGATTTGAGGTGAGACCCACCTTATTAGATGAAATCAGGACGCGGCAAGGCAATGACGAGGAAATTCAGAAAATCCGGGAACGGATGCTGGTGGGACCCGTCGAGGGTTTCCGTGAGAGAGAAGATGGACTCCTACTATTCAAGGAGCGTGTGTGTGTGCCGTCAGATGAGGAGCTCCGGAAATCTATTCTTGAGGAGGCCCACTCATCTGCGTATGCCATGCACCCAGGTGGAACAAAGATGTATCAGGACTTGAAAGAAAGTTACTGGTGGTCGGGGATGAAGAGAGAAATTGCAGAATATGTGAGCCGTTGCCTTACCTGTCAGCAGGTTAAGGCAGAGCACCAGCACCCGGCAGGATTATTACAGCCACTTACCATCCCAGAATGGAAGTGGGAGCATGTTACTATGGACTTCGTGGTAGGTTTGCCATGGACGGTTAGGAACTTTGATGCGGTATGGGTGGTGGTTGATAGGTTGACCAAGAGTGCCCATTTTCTACCTATCAACACTACTTATACGCTTGAGCGACTGGCCAAGTTGTATACAGATGAGATCGTGAGACTACATGGGGTTCCGGTCACTATAGTGTCGGATAGAGACCCACGGTTCACGTCACGGTTTTGGCCTAAGTTCCAGGAATCCATGGGGACGAAGTTGAGATTTAGCACAGCTTTCCATCCCCAAACGGATGGGCAATCTGAACGGGTAATTCAGATTTTGGAGGACATGTTGAGGGCATGTGCCCTGGAGTTCCAAGGAAGTTGGGATAACCAGTTGGCTTTGGTAGAATTCGCCTATAACAACAGTTATCAGGCAAGTATAGGCATGCCTCCATACGAGGCATTGTATGGGAGGAAATGTCGAACACCCTTGTGTTGGGATGAGGTTGGCGAGGCCAAGCTTGAAGGCATCGAGCTAGTAGAAATCACCAAGGAGAAGGTGAGGGTCATTCAGGATAGACTCAAGGCTGCCCAAGATCGGCAGAAGAGCTATGCAGATAAACGACGAAGGACATTGGAGTTCGAGGTCGGCGATGAGGTATTTCTGAGGGTGTCGCCTTGGAAAGGGATCATCAGGTTCCTTAGTCGGGGTAAGCTTAACCCACGCTACATAGGCCCATTCAAAATCATTGAAAGAATTGGGGTTGTAGCGTATCGGCTTAAGTTAACTCCAGAATTGGAAAAGATTCATAACGTATTTCATGTTTCCATGCTCAAGAAGTATGTACGGGACCCGTCACATATTCTTGAGAAACCACCGGTAGAAATCCGGGAAGACCTTCACTATGCGGTGCAGCCGGTAAAGATCATGGACCGACAGGTAAAGAAGCTAAGGAGTAAAGAGGTACCTATGGTGAAGGTACTTTGGAAGAGTGATCGTGTCGAGGAGCAGACTTGGGAGGTGGAGACCCTGATGAGGGAGCAGTATCCATTTCTGTTCGACTAGACACGTGGATTTCGGGGACGAAATCCCAAATAAGGGGGGTAGAACTTGTAACACCGCCCCAAGTATTTGTACCTTATCAAATTATGTATTGAACCCAAGAAATGAATAAACGCATTTTACGTGATTGTAAAATTTTCATCATTTCTTTTACGTGAATAGTAGAATTCGCGTGGGGCCCACACCGGAAGTGGGGGCCGCCCGATATTATCGGGGCCACATATTATATTCTTTTGGGTCAAGATAATATGTGTACAATGGTGGATATCCTTGTTGGGCCATAGGAATCATGTGAGTAACCAGTTGGGCATATAAAGCCCATTTATCGGAACCGACGCACTAACAGATAAAAAGCCATAATAATTTATGGAGACCGCCAAATTAAAAGTTGGGGAATATACATTCATTCTTATAGCCAATAATAATGGGAAGGACGAGAGATATTTCATTTTACCCGATAAAACAAAATATAGTTCAACAGTCCGGAAAATACAACTTTCGGGGCTGAATGTACACTCGGGGACACAAAGGGATGACCACCCATTAAAGTGGGGGCCACCCCACGACTTTGTCTTTCAAATATCAAGGTGAGCTGCACCATTGGACTGCTGTGAAGTGTTGAGGGGACTTGGAGACAAAGGGGTGAAAGCTAAGGGGACCCTCACCCATATTATTGGTGAATAAGCCAAATTGAGTATCTCCCTCAATCCCCTAACCCATATGCTCGACCTACCTAACATACAAGGGTAGGAAGCTCCGCAAAAGACTCCATTTTATCACCCATACACGCACCAAGCTAAGGGAGAAGAAGGAGGACAAAAGAGAAGAGAAAAGAGGAGCTTCGGGTGGGAAAACTTGTGGTTAACAAGGTAATGACTTCATTAATCTCATTTCTTCTCCATAATCATGTTTCATACTCCTAGGATAGTTCTACACATGTAAAAGTGTAGAATGGGAGTTGGAGAGTTGGTCTAAATCCAAAACGAACTTTGAGAGCAAAGTTGACGGGTTTGCCGGAAAATAACCTTTTAGAGGTTATTTGTATTGATATGGGTTTTATGATGATAAAACCTTGTTAATAACTTGTATAAGGTGTTTCAAGAACTTTCACGGAGTTGAAAGGGTCGCCGGAGTTGTCGCCGGAGTTCATTGAAGTTCACTGGAGTTTCACCGGAGCTCAATCGGGAAGGGCTAGAACTCCATAAGCTTCATTAAGGTTAGAAGACAGCTATATGCTTTATAACTTTTGATTGAGGCATGAGATTACCTAAAGTAATCAAGTATATATTTTATGGAATGATTAAAGTTAATCAAGTATTGGCTTATGCCATGATTATATATAAAACATAGTTGAAAAGCATGTTTTGTATGTTTGGTGATTAAAAATGTGATAACTTATTATGTACAATGCTCCAGGGATCCAAAATGGTATTTTTGGATCAAGGACGACAAGGAGTACATGCGTATAAAATTTCGCGTTAATCGGACTTCGTTTGGGCGGTCAAACGGGCGTTGACCGCCGAGACAAAGGTGATACCCGACCGGGTATGGGTATATACCCGACCGGGTATTGGTTAGAAATGGCCCCAGAAGCCACTGTCTTACTAGACCCGACCGGGTAAGGGTATGGACCCGACCGGGTCTCAAGTAAAATCAGTTCCAGGGGCTTCTTGTAACACCCCAGCCCCGTGGGACCCGAGGTAGTTACTCCAGACCAATAGTACTGTCCTCACAAACCGCCACTAGCCTTTTACGCGCACTTTGTCCTCACTCGTGCGCGCCCTGAGAAACTTCCCAGGGGGTCACCCATCCCAAGACTACTCTCGTGCAAGCACGCTTAACTTTGGAGTTCTTGGTGATGAGCTCCCTTAAAAGGAGATGCATCTTGTTGGTATGAGTAGTACTATTAATCCGTTTATATTAAATCTCAAGTGTTACAATCACCCCCACTTAGGATCGCAACGTCCTCGTTGCGCCCTTAAACCAATCTCAATCACACCCCAGAATCTTTTCCCCTGCTAAGTGCCCGCCCGATATCCAACGGATCAGCACACTGTCGCAGGGTTGCTCTGATACCATTTGTAACACCCCAGCCCCGTGGGACCCGAGGTAGTTACTCCAGACCAATAGTACTGTCCTCACAAACCGCCACTAGCCTTTTACGCGCACTTTGTCCTCACTCGTGCGCGCCCTGAGAAACTTCCCAGAGGGTCACCCATCCCAAGACTACTCTCGTGCAAGCACGCTTAACTTTGGAGTTCTTGGTGATGAGCTCCCTTAAAAGGAGATGCATCTTGTTGGTATGAGTAGTACTATTAATCCGTTTATATTAAATCTCAAGTGTTAGACTTCTGCCCGCCCTACCCGACCGGGTAAGGTTTGATACCCGACCGGGTCTTGGGTTATACTCAAAACGGGTAGTTTTTGAGTAGGATAACGTGGACCGATCAGGTGGGACCCGTCCACGTTGGTTACTAAGGATTGTTATATGACTATAGGACTAGGTATTGTCCATAGTTAAGTGAATGAAAGGTTAGCCATATCCAGGTTAGGGTTTGGTTAGAAATAAGGTTGAGGTTGAGTATCCTCGGGACGGTAAACGATCCCAAAACTCGGTGAGGTTGAGTATCCTTGGGACGGTAAACGATCCCAAAACTCGGTGAGGTTGAGTATCCTCGGGACAGTAAACGATCCCAAAACTCGGTGAGGTTGAGTATCCTCGGGACGGTAAACAATCCCAGAAACTCGGTGAGGTTGAGTATCCTCGGGACGGTAAACAATCCCAGAAACTCGGTGAGGTTGAGTATCCTCGGGACGGTAAACAATCCCAGAAACTCGGTGAGGTTGAGTATCCTCGGGACGGTAAACAATCCCAGAAACTCGGTGAGGTTGAGTATCCTCAGGACGGTAAACAATCCTAAAACTCGGTGGGGTTGAGCATCCCCGGGACGGTAAACACTCCTGAAACTCGGTAGGATATGATGAAGGTAGAATATAGCCCTTGAGCTAGGCATTCAGGAAAGAAAGGGGAAAGGTTGGGTAAACACCTTATCTCTAAAAGACTTTTGTGAGGAAACGACCTACGGGTCAAGTATTTTACAAGTATATACAGTATGTATTATCTTGGGAATGGGGTAACAATGGTTACACCTATATATATATATATATATATATATATATATATATATATATATATATATATATATATATATATATATATATATGTATCATCCTATTTTTGGGTCTCGTGTCTGAAACATTAGTTATTCCTCACATAGCCTGCTTGTCACTAGTACTTCTATGGAGTACTGACCCCTTCGGGGGCCCTCACATTTTTCAGGTTGAGGCTAGAGTCCTACTACCTGCACCTTCGCCTAGGGTGATTGATCAAGGAGGAAGACGTGGTTCGTGCTTCCATTCTTATTAAAAAATTGATGAACTGCTCATGGATATTTTTAACAATGTTTTCTATTAAGACATTTGGGGGCCTGCGTGCCCGTATTTGCCACGTGTGGCTAAGTATCAAACACATCTTATTTTCCGCATTTGTTTGACTAATATATATTGATGTTGATTGTATGTGTTTACTAATCGGTTTGGCAATAGGATCTATCGGACGCCTTGTATAATTTAATAAGAATGAACTACGTTGTTCTTATTGGGTTATACGGCGGTTGTCTACGTGGCACGGATGCGGTCCGGGGCGTGACAAAGCAGATTCCCTCCTTTGCAGTTTTCCAGTCAACAATGTACATGTCCTTCCTTCTTCTACCAGTGAGCACAATTTCATCATTTTTGACATCTCTGATCAAGCAGATGTCTTTGGAGAATGTTACATTATAGCCATTGTCACAAAGCTGGCTTGTGCTTATTAAATTGAACTTTAAACCCTTAACATAAGATATGTTTTGGATTATAAGTCCTCTTCTTACTAAGTCTCCAGCTCCTTTGGTTTCTCCTTTCTTTTCTTCATTCCCAAATGTCACTTTGGGTCCTTCCCTTGCCATGTAGTTTGACAGCAGCCTTTTGTTTCCTGTCATGTGCCTGGAGCAGCCTGAATCTATGTACCATTCTGTTGAGTCAGCTGCTCCAGCACCCTCCTGTATTTATCAGTGTTGAGCAGCAGCCCATAAGTTAGTGGGCTTCTTTCCTTGAACAAGTTTAGGCATCCATGCCCATCTAGAACCATCTAATTCTAAGCAGACGGGTCTATAGCCATTTGGAGTGTTGTAGTTATATGCGATAGCTGTATAAATGTTTAGTTTCTTTCTCCTAAATGTAGGAGAAGAGAGGTTTCTTTTGGGTGGGATTTGCTGCCTTTTTGGTTGGTAGTTGGTCTTATTGGTGAGTTGCCAACTTGTTTGTTTGATATGAAAGTTTTGTTTGTACAGGTATTTGGATTTTGGTTTGGGAGCTGACATGTTCCTTTTTGTGGGAATTGTTTGGGAATTGGAGTGTTGATGGCTTTGTGTTGTTGTTTTGATGTTATGGTTTGTGGACAGTTGGTTTTCTGAGTACTTGGTGGGTGATTTGTATCCAAGACCTCTTTTCTTCTTTTTAAGGATAATCTCAGAAGTGTGATCAACATTTTCACCATTCAGGCTGAGATTATTTATTTTTGTTTTTAGCTCAATGTTCTCTTCTGTCAAGTTATTGATTTTGGATAAGGGAACTAAGAGTTTATCATGAATGTTCTTAGTGTCTTGTTTTAGTCTTTCATTTTCAGATCTTAAGAGAACATGATGATTTTGGACCTTCTGAGAATCTTGAAGCAAAGATTCTAGTGTTATGCTAGATGGTCCAGAATCATTTGAGCAATAGGAAGAACAAGAGGTTACCTCTACATCCTTGTCGTGGTTATCTGTCATGAGACATTTGAGAGAGTAATCTTCTTTGTCAGAGTCATCCTGAGATGAACTTCTGACTCTGCTGCTTGTATCCTCAGCATCTTGCCAGACTCCTAGACAGAGTAGTGGTTCTTCAAAGTCTTCTGATGAAGAGCTTTCATTACTTGAGCTGTTTTCATCACTTTGGGATTCTTCATTCTTTTTCTCACTTACAAAGGCTTGATGTTTGCCTTTGAAGTTTTTGAATCCGGCCTTGTGAGTAGCATTCTGCTGTCCTTGATATTTGTGAGCCAATGGGAGAGGGCACTCATTTTTGTAGTGTCCTGGCTGTCTACAGTTGTAGCAAAGAATAGTATTCTCACGTGATTTGGATCTACCTTGTCTTCTGGATTGTTGAGGGAATGGCTTCTTTGGGGATGAACCTTCTTTCTTTATGAACCTTTTGAATTTCCTTACAAACATGACAAATTGTTCATCGGTGAAGAGATTGTTGAGTGATTTTTCTGTTGATCTTGATGTGCCAGGTTCAGACACTAAGGCCAATGTCTTGATCTCTTCCTCCTTTTCATCCTTTATCTCTTTCATTTCAAACTCATAAGCTTTTAAGTCACTAAAGAGCTTATCCGTTGAAAGACTTCTGAGATCTCTGCTATCTCTCATGGCAGTTACCTTCATATCCCATCTTGATGGTAGTCCTCTTAAAATTTTGAGAGAGATCTCTTTTTGGGAGAGAGTTTTCCCAAGATCAGAGACCTCTGCAATAATTTTAAGAAATCTGGATTCCAAATCATGGATGGATTCATTTGACAACATTCTGAAATCTTCAAACTTCTTGAGAGCAATAGTTAGTTTGTTGTCCTTTTCTTGTTCATTGCCAGTTCCAATCTTTGTTAACTCATCCCATACGTCTTTGGCAGTCTCACATTTCCTTATTCTTGGAAATATGGATTCATCAACAGCTTTGAAGAGGATGTCTCTGGCAACATTGTCTAGATTGTTTCTCTTCCTATCTTCAGTTGTCCATTCCATTTTTGGTTTTGGAATGTACATATCATCTGTTCCTTCAGTGGTTCTGGATGTGATGACCTTCATGATTTTGATGGGTCCATCAGTGATGACTTCTAGCATTTCATCATGTAGAGCACTCAGATGATCTTTCATTCTTATTTTCCAGTCATCAAATTTGTTGAAGTTGAACAGGAGATTTTTGGAAAGTTGGTTGTCCATTCTTGAAGGTTTAGTGGGTTTTGGATTTTTAGTTCAAACTTAGTCAGAAACTGACTCTAGGAACACCCGCTCTGATACCACTTGTTGGTCCCTGATAGAGGTGAAAGTCTAGAGGGGGGGGGTGAATAGACTTTCAAAGCTTTTTGAACTTTTAAAGAGTTTCTCTCATATGTATTATGATCAGAAATCTTTTGGGAGATTTAGGATCGCAGCGGAAGTCATAATCTCTATCAAACTGTGAATGGTAACTTTCTTATGAGAAGATGTGAAGGAAGAAGTGTTTTAGACAACTTATCTTGGGAGACGGAAATGTCTAGTGGAATTGAAGCTTTTTGAACTTTTAAAGCTTTTTGAACTTTTAAAGAGTTTTTCTCATATGTATGATGATCAGAAATCTTTTGGGAGATTTAGGATCGCAGCGGAAGTCATAATCTCTATCAAACTGTGAATGGTAACTTTCTTATGAGAAGATGTGAAGGAAGAAGTGTTTTAGACAACTTATCTTGGGAGACGGAAATGTCTAGTGGAATTGAAGCTCTGATTTGAAGATCTTTTAGTGAGTTCCTCTCATGATTTGGTTTTGACTCTTTAGTGAGGTCCTCTAATGATTTTGGATCAGAGATCTTTAAGTGAGGTCCTCTGATGATCTTGGATCAGAGATCCTTGAGTGAGGTCCTCTGATGATCTTGGATCAGAGATCCTTGAGTGAGGTCCTCTGATGATCTTGGATCAGAGATCCTTGAGTGAGGTCCTCTGATGATCTTGGATCAGAGATCCTTGAGTGAGGTCATCTGATGATTTTGGATCAGAGAAAGTAGATTGACACACGATGTATCCTGGTTCAGAGGTGGTGTAATCCTCCTACATCCAGTCCCATCCTCTTTCAGATGGATTTCCACTAAAGTATTCAGCCCAATACAATTAGTGACCGTCTGGCTGTTATCACCAACTTGCTCAGACTTCAAGGCGTTTCACTGAGAGTACACACCACTCCAAGTTACTCAATCCTTTAGGTTTTTCTCAATTGATCCAGTGGGGATCAAAAGGTACTCTATCCTATTCTACCACACTTAAGGACTTAGACGACGCTATCCTTAGAAGTGTTTACAACAGTTTCAATATGAAACAAATTTCTAGCCTCCAACTAAAAACTAAACTTTCTGAGTGTATCAATGAGGATTTCTGTTCTAGAAGGTTTAGTGAAGCATGAGTCTAAGCAGAGAGCAGAATTTAATGAACACTTTCTCTTTTGCTGGATATCTTCTTTGTGTAGTATGATTTCTCTGCTTAGTGAACTCAGGAGCTTGTTTTTCTTCTCATGCTTATGCCCGAATTTATAGGCATCTCTGGTTGATTAATCTCCTCCGTTGGTTAAGAGGATTTAATCTATGTCGTTGAGGCTTCTTGTACTTTTGTCTTCTTGTGTTGGAGCAGCTTATCTTCAGACGCAATTGGATCAACTTGCTTCGCGGGAAATGTAAACCCATTCCTTAGGCCTTTTGCGCACTATTCTCATGCAAATCTGGAGTGTCTCGTGATTATACAGCTTACCGAGTAAAATTGTGACTCTGGCCCTTGTGTTCCAAATTAATTTGTACTGGTAGGATTTTAAATATCCTTTTGAAGGTAAAGAAGGATTTACCTTATTGCATTTTTATATTTCCAGTATAATTAATTTGGTACATAAGATGTACATGTAAGATTGATCACAATTTTACTAGTGACAAGAATAATTGTGTCACAAAATTAAATATACTGATTGGATTTGAATATCCTTGAAAGGTAGGAATTTACCTTATTGCATTTTGTATTTCCAGTATATTTAATTTGTGACACAATTTGTACAATACTAATTTTGTCACCTTTCTTTTGAATTCTTCCTTTTTGATTTCGGACCATACTTCAGTTCACACATTGATCATTGAATAGAAAATCTAAACATCAAGGTAGGATGGCATCATCAAAATTGTATTTTATCAAAGTCTGAGGGGTCTAACATAATGTGATTTATTGTTTTATCATGTTCTGTTTGTGGCAGGTAACGTTGACCGGTAAGCTCATAATAATGTTAATCGAAGAAATAAATACTATCTTAATATATAATTAGAAGGGAATTTTACGCGAATAGGCACAAAGCTCAAAATAATATCAAGTTTTTCATGTTTTGAATTTTTTTTCAAAAACGGACGACCGAAGATTTTCTTTTCACTAATAGACCACTTTTATAAACACCTGCCTACGGAAGCGTGGAACCTATACTTTTCACATTTGGATACGTATGCTTTAACTCTTTGCTATCTCTTTAATACAAAGACTTTAAACTACTTAAATTTGTGTCTTTAAATAGAAATAAAGGTAAAACACAAATACTTCGTAACAAAGTCAATGCTAACAAAATTCAAAAAACACATGATAAAAATTGCAAAATTAAAAACTTTTAGATTTAATTGAAAAAAGAAACTGAATTTCAATTTTCAGAAATAAATAAAAAAATTGTTAAAATCCATATAGAAGTTTAGAAATATTAAGGTTGAAAATAAAATGTAAAAATATTTAAAATAGTTTTAAATGTATGAAAATTGTAAACAAGTACAAAAAACGATTTTTGTAATGTAATTTTTTAAATATTTGGTATAATTTGTATATATAAAAATATAAATTTTAAAAATATAAAAAAAGTCCAAAATTTAATGAAAAAGGTTAAGAAACTTAAAAATATACAAACTAAAAAACTATAAAAGAAATACGTAAAATAAAATTAAAATGTTTTGAAACTATTGAAAAACTATTTTTTTATTTATTGTTTTTATGATCTTTTTTTAATAACATTTAATTATGTATTAATCGATCCATGTCCAATAAAGAGAGGTACATGAAGGAGGAGAATGAAACCAAGCCTGACAATAAGACAAAGAACCGAATAACCGGCTATTCTAGCTAACTTATGAGCAACGCGATTCGCAGATCACTTAATATTAGAAAAGCTAATATGAAAACAATTAGCTCTCGTTTCTCTAACATGACCCGCTATAAGACCACAAGTTGTTTGGCTTTCTCCCTGTCAAATCTTGGATACATCTTGAAGCGCGTTAGATTCTACCTTTACTTTGGTCCACCCATGCACCAAAACCCAAGACAGAGTCTCTCGAATGCATAATAACTCACCTTCCGGTACTGAGCAAAATCCCTCCCATGGCTTCACTACCCCAACTACAAAAGCCCCAACTCTCCCCTCCAGTAGACACATCACAATTAAGCTTGAGAATACCCGAAGTTGGGGTAGAATACACATCGGTAGAACTTACATGTGTAAAAGTTCTGTGATTGCTCCAATTTTTCTGCAGCAAAACAGCGGGTTTCTGAGCTTGTTTCCAGCCCTACCAATACAACATTGACCTGTCCAAAATTTTCTCTGGCTGCTCCTGAGCTCATCTCCGAACACGATCATTCTGATCCCATCAAATTCCCCATCAACCTAACAATAATAAGTAGTGCTCCTCCAAGTTCATCGTTTCAAACACCTCTTGAACCCACCCTAGAAAAGAAGAAGCATTAGCACCCGACCCACCCCAGTTCACACGCTTCCACATATGGAATGGCGTCTCGCTGCTCACTGCACACCAGCCACACGTCACAGGATAGTCCACACATCTTCCCCGCAGCGCTGCATAAGTCGGGAGACATCTCGAGCAAACCTGCCAACAAAAAAAACATTTTATTTTAGGAGGCAAGTCAAACCACCACATAGCTGTCAATCCAGTCCACCCTTCTTCCTGAAAATCGCCCCTCAACTTTCTACAACAACTCTTAACAGAATATGAGTCTCTCTCGCCCCACCTTTAGATAATCTGGTCCGGCACCACACAAGTACTAAGGGGAATACTACGAATGAGCTCCCAATCTGTTTTCTCAGACTCATTATTGTTTTTTATTGTTTTTATGATCATATTGTTTCTTTTTGTTGCGTATTGTTTCTTTTTGTTGACGACTCTAAAAATTTTGTTTTTAACTATTTTCATATGTTTCTGGTTCTTGTTGATATTAGTGAATTTAGATTTATCATTTTAGGTGTTTGTATAAAAATCTATATATGTTTTTTTCATTCAAGGAAGTAGCAAAAACAAATAGAAATCTAAATAAACAACAAAAAACAAAATCAACAATAAGCAACATGGTGCAACAAAAAGAAACACGATGCAACAAAATACAATAGGCACAATATAACAAAAAGAAACAAAAAAACAACATATAAAGTAGCACAGCTAATATGTCATTCAATCAATTATTTTAATTTACTACATTTAACTATTTGGCTTTGTTTCATATTGTTTCTTTTTGTTGTTAACTCTAACTTTGGTATTGTTTCTCTATGTTTCTAGTTGTTGATATTCATAAATCTGAATTTATCACTTCAAGTGTTTGTATATAAATTTATATACGGAGTATGATTTTTTGTTTTTATTCTAAAGAAGTAGCAAAGATAAATAAAAACATAAATAAATAACAAAAATCAAAATCACCAATAAGCAACACAATGCAACAAAAGTAAACACGATTAACAAAAAGCAACATATACAAGTAAGTTGAAGGAGAAAACAAGCCATAAGGCAATACGATAGTTTAGATCTCTATATGTGCTTGAAAGACTTATCCTCCTCGGCTAATATCTAAGCAAAAAGATGATCATCATGCGTATGCAATGAACTCCTATTCAAGCTCGCATTCGAAATAGAGCTTGCCCTTGAAATCCTAGGTTGTTCAACCATTACCACATAAGAGTACAAAAACAGCCAGTGACGAGAACAGCAAGAGTCCCTACATGATCCTAAAAAATACTTCCTCCGTTCCCTTTTAATTGCAACAGTCAACATTTCACGTTTGCCAACACACAAGTTTGACCATTAATATCTTTGATTCGTTATTAGTAAAAAATTTAAAAAATTCATATTTTGAAAATTTAGAATGAGAAGAATTTAATAATATTTTTTAAAAAATTAATTTATAATACATTAATGAATAAAATATAGTCAAAATAGAATATGTGAACAGTGCAAAAAGTCCAATGTTGCGATTAAAAGAGAACGGAGGATAGTATAATCTAATTTAACAAGTGAACATTGTTCAAATTGAGGACGATACAATGCTTGCTTGAAATCCAAAAGAAATATCAAGCAATCTTACTTCATGTAAGAAGCTGCATAGTGGTCAAGGAATTTAGTCAATCAACATTTGGAGTAGACTTCATGAAAACAAGGGAAGAAATAGGAAGCAAACTGATAGTGGAATCTGAATTGGAACAGTGTATATAGAATATACTCACTAAGCTAACGCATACAAGTTAAAAGTTCTACCAAATACACATGGAACTTTAGGGAAATCATTATGAATTGCAAATCAATTAATAAATGACTGAAACAAATCTATAAAACTGAATTGGATTCCGCAACACTAGATGAAACACTGTAAATGATTCAATCACATAGTCATGATAAAACTAAACCAAAGCTGAATGAGTGTGAGTGATGTTAGAAAGAGATTGTACCAGGCAGAGCTTAATCAGGATGTTATCGAGCAAGGATAATAGCAGATAAGTAAGGGAGGTTAATAGGGGCAGAGTCAAATTATTCAGCGGCTATTTATTATGTTAAAAAGAGCTAAGCAACCTCTGTTGATGCTTCTCCATCACCCAAATCACCCAGAAAGTCGATGGAAAAAGACAGAGCAAGTGAGCAACTAGGACAATATGTAATACACCGGAAAGAAGAAGAGGCTGCAAAAGGAGTCGTCTAAGCTCCATAGTCGGTTACTGGACATCTACAACGTTGTTGAATATGAACTTTTTTACCATTGAAAAGTCTAATTTTACAAAAACTTGGTTGCCGAGTTTAACAATCAGCATAAAATGAGGATGTTATCAACAATTGTGGCAAAATTCTATATAATTAAAAAAATTCAAATCTAATATGTATTGACCATGAATAGATCATATATTAATACTGAGTAGGATGCCTAAAAATCTAATACGTATTGACCATGAACAGATCATATATTTATCCTGCATAGGATGCCTAGATATCGGAGTATCATATACCTTGATGCCCCATCTTCCTTCTTCGCCGAAAAATAGAGAAAAACGAAGAAACCCGCAGAGAATCCTGCCCCTTCATCTTAGTTCGCCGCCAAGCATCCTTCGTCGACATTCCTTGCCGTTTAGAAGAGACCACAAAACACATTGTTGAATCACCGAGAGAAATCAACAAACATCACGGGAGAAGTGTTGTAAGATTGAAGTGAAAATTGAAGAAAATAATTTCTTCCATAGAATTTTGAGGAGCGTATAATGGTGATGGTGTGCCGGATGGACGCCGATAAGAGTGGTCGGGTGTGCAAGTTTTTTGGTAAGAGGAGGATTTGTTTTTGGGATTTCGGTATTTCGGTGATGGTGAGCTGGATGGTAGACTCGGGCTCTTTTTGAAATAATAAAATTACATGTGAAAAGAGAAAAGTTTAAAGATGAAAAGAAAAGGCGACTCGGACATAAATGATATGAGGCTCAGAGAAGTGTACCTCACGGGTAATTACCACTAATTAGAATATTATCATTCTGTTGGGTCACAAGTATTTCGTAGAGGACTATGAGATCCAAATCACTTATCTTGGCCCGAATTTAATATTTTGACTTGAATCCCTAGAAAGAGGTATCTATTAATATATTATCACTCTTAAACTCTCAAGCTTGGCTTGTGGACTCTATCCTCTACTAGTAGTCCGTCGTTCTACTTATCGAGTCACCACAAAAAGTTTCTCCCCAACTCTTAAATTGTTGGCCAAAGCTTTAATCAGATTATTGTTCGTGCATCTTTTAACAAGGTAAGCTGAATTCCTTTTCCCTCTATGTTAAATTTCCTCCATCTCATCTTTTCTCCTTGAACTCTTAAATTCATCCTCCCAGATTTATTCGGATTAAAACATCTTTAATCAGCTATGTTTATTTCGTTCTCAGTAATCGTTCTTCCTTACCTCTGTGAGTATATATGATAGTGACTCAGCTTTTGCTACTTTAGTTTAAATAGAGATAGCTGAAACAGAAATAAGGTTTTTACGAAATTAATCATTAGTGTAAAATTTTAACAGCAAGCTATTCTTCCACTACGTGTTATTATGATTTAGGGGTTTTTAACATTTTTCTGGAATCAGCATCAACACCTTAGTTTTGTAATTAAAAATTTGACTTTAGAGGGGCTGATTAGTTAGGGTGTTAAACTAAACTTTAGTTTAGTACAATTTTTCCACCAGTTAATGTGAAGCAAGCCGTCCAGCAGTCAGCAGTTAATATAGAAAATTTCAGTTTGTTGTTAATTTAGAAAGTTTCAGTTTGGAGTTGATAAAGTGTTTGGTTCAAATTAGGTTGCACCAGTTGTAAACCACATAAGCAACGTGATTTCTGAGATGGTGCACCTGCGCCCATAGTGATAATTTTTGTTTGATCTTAGCAGTAAGAAAGGATTTTCTTCCTCCACTAAATTCTAACTATATTGTATATTTAACTAAAGAGTTTTAAGAAGAGCTTATCGGGAGACGTTATCAAGGTGCCACACTTATTTGAGTATTTTGAGTTCAGCTGTTAACAGGTAAGTTCACTACCACTTGTACATGTTTGTTCAAACAAATGAAAGGAACAAGTCTGGTTGATTTTTAATAGATGATTTTAGACTATTTGCTATTATGTGAACTTCGTGAATTATTTGATGAAGTCATATTAATTGATGAATTAAGTTATGTTTATTATCTGGCATAGTCAAGGTTTTGTCAGTACTTTTATTTTCAGATTTAATGATGTGTTTAATCAAACGTCACCTTCCATAAAAAGAACTAATATTTAAAGTGAAAGATCGGGTGATATGTACTCGGGAACAAGTTCCCTCAGTTTATCAGTTTATCAGTTTCAGAGAGTCCGATATGTTTAGTGGGTCGCTCCCCTGAGCTGTCGGATTGGCGCCTTTGAGTACATATCACGGGCCCACAGTTAAAATTAGCCATAAAAAGTTTACAGAAATTTTATGAGATCTCTTTCAGAAAGTTTTACAGAAAGTTGTTTTGAGATCTCTTTCAGAAAGTTTTACAGAGATGTTTTCAGAAATAAATTTTGAGATCTCTAGCAGTTTTGAGAAAATATTTTAGAAAATATTTTCCCTTTGAGATTTCTCTCAGAATGTATTTGAGAAGTTATGTGTTAGTTATTTGTTCAGTGCATGCTTATAGCCTAAATTTCTCTATTGATAAATTGGCATAGACTTCTAGATATTTTTGTGGATTCACAGTGACTTACTAAGCGTAAAGCTTATCAGTTTCTTTCTTCACATGTACAGATATTAAGGGTAAGGCCAAGGCCTAGGAAGACGATGAGAGAGTGGGACGCGTGCCAAGATGAGTTAACGGGAATAACCTTGGCGGCTCCTAGCTAGTTTATTTTATTGAAGTGTTTCAGTTTTATAAAAGTGATTGATATTATTTGATTAAGTTTGGATTTTTATTTGGATTATTTGAAGTTTGAATAAATTCCTGGATCCAGGTGGTTATCACATCTGCTGGTAATAACTAGAATTTTATTGAGTTTTATTTGGAGTTAAATTTTAGCTATATTTGAGATTTTATCAGGGTTATTTCTTAAACAAACGGTCGTTATATTGCAGTTTATTTTTTTAAAAAGCAGTATACTAGTGTAACGTTTCCTTTAGCCCTGAGAGGGGCGTTACAAATTTTTTCTTGGCGCATACCGCGCCGGGGGGTTTGTTGTTCATCATGGTCGCACCCAAAAGCACAAATGACGGAAAAATGAAGAATTTTTTGAATAAGAAGTCTAGTTCTAGTGCTTTGTTTTATTCTCAAAATAATTGTAGCTCTTGCTCAAACGTGCAATCATGTTGTTATGTTTTAGACTTATCTCCCAAACTGAATGTTTCTAAATCAACTTCTGAATGTTTTTATTCTACTGATGATGTTTATGCTTTTGGCATTGATTATTCTGATTTTGATTCTTCATTATCTGATTATGAATGTGATGTTAATGGTGTGCGTGTGAAAAGAGTGAATGCATGTAATTCTAAGAAATAGTTCAAGAACAGAGCTGTTGAGGGTGTTTATAATCTTCCAAATTTGAACTATCCCCTCAAAGTTCATTCTAGAAACATTTGGAAAGACTTTTTAAAGAAGAAATCTTTACGCCATTTCTCACTGACCGACCATTCACTCACAATGACAATTTCTCCTCAACTCCTGTTTTCAAACAAAAATGGATATCAAAAGCTGAACTTGAGAAAGCGCAATCATTAGCTTCAAAAGTTATTGACCTCGGATCACAACTTAAAAAAATCAAAAATATTTTCTCGATTGATAAGGAATGATCATCCTGAGGTGGGTACCTAAGAAAACTTAATTGTTTTGCAGAACGGTCATGTGTGGCGCTTAGATTCAGGATGATCAACCCACATGACCGAAATAAAACATCTGTTGAGCAACATACTATACACAATGCTATGGAGGAAACGTCAGATTCGGAAATAACGCATCATCTATGATCCTTGGATATGGAGATGTCATCTGTGAAAATGTCACAATTAATGTTGTCTCATTCGTGAAAGGACTTAAACATAACCTGTTGAACATTGGACAGTTTTGTGATAGTGGCCTGGAAGTGAAGTTCAAATCCAACAAATGTTGTGTGATGGACAACTTTGGAAATGCATTATTAACGTGTACCAGGACATCTAATCTGTACACCATTGATCTGAAAAGCGTGAAATCAACTTCTTTCATCTGCCTGCTGTTCAAAGCCTCCTCTGAACAAAACAGTCTGTGGCATAGGCATCTGTCTCATCTGAACTTCAAGAATCTGTCAATTCTATCAAGAAAGAAACTTGTGAAAGGGCTACCACTTCTGAAGTCTTCAACTGACAACCATTGTAGTGCCTACAAAATGGGCATGATGACCAGAAGCTCACACAAGTCAAAACAAGTTTCATCCTCCTCTGAACTGCTACAGCTGATACACATGGATCTATGTGGACCAATGATGATCCAAAGTATCAATGGTCGCAAGTACACTCTTGTTATCGTTGATGACTTTTCTCGGGACACATGAACAAAATTCTTACGCTCAAAGGATGAAGCTGCAAATTCCATCATAACCTTCATCAGAACCATTCAAAATTTCTCGTAGAAGAGTGTGCAAATAACAGAAAAGACAATGGTACTGAGTTCAAGAATCAACTTCTCACTAATTTCTATGAATCTCAAGGTATTACCCAGCAATTTTCAGCTATCAAAACTCCTCAACAGAATGGGGTCGTTGAAAGAAGAACATGACTCTGGTTGAAGCCGCACACACTATGTTGATACAGTCTAAACTTTCTCACTTCATGTGGGTTGAAGCAATCAATACAACATGATTCACACAAAACAGAACAACAATCATTCTTCAGAGTTTTTGGTTGTAAGTGTTTTGTGCTAAATGATAGAAGTGAAAGAAGCAAGCTCGACCTAAAAGCCAAAGAAGGAGTGTTTATTGGCTATTAAACACAATCTAAAGCTTACAGAGTCCACTTGAGAGATCGACAAACTATCATTGAGAGTGTGCATGTGGCATTCTATGAAATGTCAGACTTTGCTTCTGAACACTTCTTGACAGAACCAACTCTATCTGCACCACAACAATCAGCTGATGAAGCTGATCCAAACCTGCAAACAACTTCTGAATGTGTGGTTCTCGGCTCTACAAGAATCCACGACCATCAGTTCCACAACAAACAACAACAACACCTGATATACTCTTATCACTACTGCCTGATCCAACTGATGCTCAATCACCTTCTCAATCTGATCATGTGGATCCTAAAGATCAAGGCGTGGATACAACCTCCTCGATAACTACAACAAGCCCTGGGCAATCTACTCCTTAACAAACTACATCTGCTACTTATGAGGACCCGGATCATCCCATCATAACTCCAATCCCTCTTACACATGAGAGGAAATGGACAAAATCACGTCCTCCTGAACAAATCATAGGTGATCTGAGTCGTGGAGTTTGCACGAGAACGATAACAGCAGATGAATGCCTCTTCTCTTGCTTCCTAAGCCAATATGAACCTTCAAAAGTATCTGAAGCACTGGCTGATCCTGACTGGGTGATTGCTATGCAAGATGAACTCAATCAATTCAATAAAATGAACGTGTGGACACTTGTGCCTAGGCCTCAACAGAAAACAATCATCGGCACGAGGTGGGTGTTCAAGAACAAGCGAGATGAAGAAGGTATCATTGTGAGAAACAAGGCTATATTGGTTGCTAAGGGATACGACCAATAAGAGGGCATATACTACGACGAAATGTTTGCACCCGTAGCTAGAATTGAAGCTATACGCCTCTTTCTAGCTTACACGGCTTATAAGAACTTCACGGTCTATCAAATGGCCGTGAAAACAACTTTCCTGAATGGAGTTATATAAGAAGACGTCTATGTCTCTCAGTCTGAAGGATTTGAAGATCCACGATGCCCAACTCATGTATACAAACTGAACAAAGCGCTCTGTGGATTGAAGTAAGCACCGAGAGCCTGCATGATGCCTAAGCTGATTTTTTGGTTGATTCAGGCTTTTGAAAAGGAAAGATTGATACGACACTCTTCGTAAAGCGACATAATACTGATATCTTGCTGATTCAGATCTATGTTGATGACATTATCTTTGCTTCTTCTAATTTGAGCCTGTGCAAGAAATTTGAAGAACTGATAAAAACGCAGTTTGAAATGAGCATGATGGGCGAGATGAATTTCTTTCTTGGCTTGCAAGTGAGATAACTACCAGACGTGATCTTCATAAATCAATAAAAGTACATTCTGGATTTGCTGAAAAGATTCAATGTAGACAGCACATCATCCATGAGAACCCCCATGTCCCCCAACAATAAGCTTGACTCAGATCTTACAGGGAAACCAGCCGATGCTGCTCATTATAGGGCTATCATTGGATCATTGTTATATCTTACCTCCAGCAGGCCTGATATTATGTTCTCGACGTGCCTATGTGCTAGATTTCAAGCCAATCTGAAGGAATCCCATTAAACTGCTGTGAAAAGAATTTTTAGGTACCTGAAGGGCTTAGTCAACTTAGGCCTCTGGTATCCCAAAAATTCTGTTTTTGACCTCTTTGGGTACTTGGATGTTGACTTTGCTGATTGCCGAATGGATCGGAAGAGTACGTCAGGAAGCGCTCAATTTCTCTGAGAAAAGCTAGTCTGATTGTTCTCCAAGAAATAAATTTGCGTGTCAACATCTACAGCCGAGGTAGAATACGTTGTGGCTGTTAGTTGTTCACAAATCATATGGATGAGGACACAACTCAAGGACTATGGCTTCACATTCAATCATATCCCCATCTACAGTGACTCCCCAGAGTGCAATTGCCATAACTAGCAACCCCGTTCATCACTCACACACCAAACACATCGACTTGCTCTACCATTTCATCAAAGACCATGTGGAGAAAGGAGATATTGATCTGTATTTTGTAAGCTCTGAGCTTCAATTGGCTGACCCGTTTACTAAGGCACTGGATGAAAAATGATTCCAGTTCCTAGTGTCCAAGTTGGGCATGTTGAATCTCGATCCCAATTAATTGTCTCAAAATGGTTTGAATAAAAGGCGTGTGTGTGGTGTGTGTTGCATGTGTTGAGGGGGAGTAATTTCATCAAAAATATTTGTTTTTTAAAAAGGAAAAGGAAGAAAAATAATGATTGTGTGTTTTTATTTGGTTTCATGCATCGTTCAAGGGGGGTTTTTATTTGATAACAAAATTGGGAAGAAGAGGAAGTGTAAATGAATAAGTTTTTTTGAGGGGGCCCAATTACTCTTAAAACATAATTGATCCCAACACAACTAATTCGGCCCAGCTAAAATTCTCGCATGGCCCAAAGTATTTCTCGCATATAAGAAGGATTTCAAGAACCGTTTTCAAGCATTCTCGTATTCACTCTCAAAAGGTTCTCGAAGTCCAGTGCTAAAGATTCTTGCTTTCTTCTCGAAAAACTCAAATTTCTCCTTCTCGATATCTTCCGAAGGTAGTAACATCAAATAATCAAACGTTTTTTCGAAAAAGAGTTCAAAACACTTTCTCGAATTTTTGATTCGAGAACATGAATTGAAAGAGGTTTTTGATATTTGGATTTCTAAAGGTTTCTCGAATTCTAGCGTTCGAGAAAAATATCATTGTTATAATTGTGATTTTGCAGGTGGTTCTCGACATTCTTCGAAAGGGCGAAATCGAGATACTTATTCTCAAAGTTTGATTTCGAGAAAAATTTCTCGTCATTTCAACTCTGAGAAAGTTTCTCGAAGTTTAAACCTCGAGAAAGTTTCTCTAGGTTTAAACTTCTAGAAACTTTCTCTACGATGATTACGACACTTTCCTACAGATAAGCCAAACCTCACCCTTAGGTTTAGGAACAGACCTTGTCAGTTCCCGGGTAGAAGTTGCAGCATCCGATTCAACTGCGCATGCAGAGCCATCTCCTAACCACTCTTCATCCTCCTAAGAGTTTCAATAACTCAGGGGAATTAACACCGACCTCTCTGTTCCCTTCTGGATCAGTTGAGAGACTTAGTGGTCAACAACCCCGGACCACTACCCCTCTTCCATCAAGCACATCGAGTCTAGGTGTCACATTTCCTACATTTTTAAATTTTTCTAGGACACCTACACTATTCACTGCACAACATACAGGTACACTCACCTTGAATGCAACGACCGGAGTGCAAACGATGACTATCGGAAGCCTTGCCACGCAAACAATGATTCCATCATTGAACGCAAGCGACACAACATGTAAAACCGCTCCCAAGTATATTTACTTTTATTAAGTTATGTATTGAACCTTGAGAAATGAATAATGAATTTTACGTTGTTGTAAATTTTTGTCATTTCTTTTTACGCGAATAGTAAAATTCACGTCGGGCCCACACCGAGAACGAGGACCACTCGATATCTTTTGTAACACTTGAGATTTAATTTAAATGGATTTATAGTACTACGCATACCAACAAAGGTGCATCTCCTTTTAAGGGAGCTCATCACCTAAGAACTCCAAAGTTAAGCGTGCTTGCACGGGAGTAGCTAGTCTTGGGATGGGTGCCCCCGTGGGAAGTTTCTCAAGGCGCGCACGAGTGAGGACAAAGTGCAATGTAAGGACTCGGGGTGATTTGTGACGACAGTACTAGAGGTCTCTAGTAACTATTTCGGGTCCTGCGGGGCCGGGGTGTTACAGTTGGTATCAGAGCAACCCTTCGACAATGTGTTGACCCGTTGGATATCGGGCGGGCACTTAGCGGAGGAGGATTCTGGGATTTGATAGAGATTTGAGACTGGTTTATGGGCGCAAAAAGGACGTTGAGTTCCCAAGTGGGGGTGATTGTAACACTTGAGATTTAATTTAACCGGATTAATAGTACTACTCACACCAAAAGAGGTGCATCTCCTTTTAAGGGGGCTCATCACCTAAGAACTCCAAGGTTAAGCGTGTTTGCACGGGAGTAGTCTTGGGATGGGTGACCCCCTGGGAAGTTCTTAGGTGCGCGGTAAAGACTCGTAGTGGTTTGTGAGGACAGTACCAGAGATCTCTAGTAACTACCTCAGGTCCTGCGGGGCCGGGTTGTTACATCTTCGGGACCACATATTATATTCATCTAGGTCTAGATAATATTTAAATGATGGTGGATATCCATGTTGGGCCATAGGAACAAGGAGGAGTTGGTCAGTTGTGCATACGCGACCCATTTATCGATATCAGCATACTGACAGATAAAAGCCATAATAAATTATGGAGACCACTCAATTAAAATTTGGGGAATATATATTCATTCTAAAAGAAAATAATAATTGGAAGAATGATATATATTTTATTTGGCCCGATAAAACGAAATTTAGTTAAAACCGTCCGGAAAATAGAACTTTCGGGACCAAGTGTACACTTGGGGACACAAAGGGATGACCTCCCACATAAGTGGGGGCCACCCCACGTTTTAGTATTGCAAATGGAGATGGGAGCCGCACAAGGAGATGGTAAAAGAAGCATGAATTTATTGGAATCAAAACAAATAAAAGGAATGAGACGTCTCCCATATTATTATTGTGAGAAATGCCAAAAAGGCATTTTCAATCAACAACCAATACTCCCATCCAATTTTGGTATAAACCAAGGTGAGAGAAGCTCTGTAATAAATCATCATCTTCTTCATCCATTTTTGCACCAAGAGAAAGGAAGAAAGAGGAGGAGGAAAAAAGGGCGATTAAGAAGGAAAAACCTAGGATAACGAGACAATGACTCCACAAATCCTTTTTCTTTTATTTAATCTTCCAATATGATTATGTAATCATATTTAATACCCCTAGGACTAATCTACACATTTAGAAGTGTAAATGAGGGGTTGGAAGGTTGGTTTATATCCAAAATGGACTTAGAGAACAAAGTTGACCGGTTCACCGGAAAATAACCTTTTAGAGGTTATTTGTGTTGATATGAGTTTTGTGATGATAAAACCTTGTTAGTAACTTGTCTAAAGTGTTCCTAGAGCTTTCACGGAGTTGAAGGAGTCGCTGAAATTGTCACCGGAGCTCGCCAAAGTTCGCCGGAGTTTTGCCAGAGCTCAATCGGGAAGCCTATAACTTCATAAGATTCATTAAGGTGAGAAGACGGCTATATGCTTTATAACTTTTGTGTGAGCCATGATATTACCTAAATTAATCATGAATATGTTTTATGAGTTGATTAATTATATCCAAGTATGTGTTATGCCATATTAAAGAATATAACATATATAGTTGAAAAGCATGTTATATAGGTTGATTGTTGAAAATATGATAATATAATATGTATGATGTTCTAAGGACCCAACAATGCATTTTTGGATTGAGGACGTCAAGAAGTACATGTATACAAAATTTCACGAGAATCGGACTTCGTTTGGGCATTCAAACGGGCGTTGACCCCCAAGTCAAAGGGAATACCCGACCAGGTATGGGTAATACCCGAACGGGTAATAACTAAAAACAGCCCCAGGGGCTACTGCCTGCCCATACCCGACCAGTTAAGGATGGGTATGTAACACCCCGGCCCCACCGGACCCGAGGTAGTTACTCCGGACCAATAGTACTGTCCCCACAAACCACCACGAGCCTTTACCGCGCACTTTGTCCTCACTCATGCGCGCCCTGAGAAACTTCCCAGGGGGTCACCCATCCCAAGACTACTCCCGTGCAAGCACGCTTAACTTTGGAGTTCTTGGGTGATGAGCTCCCTTAAAAGGAGATGCACCTCTGTTGGTATGAGTAGTACTATTAATCCGTTTATATTAAATCTCAAGTGTTACAATCACCCCCACTTAGGATCGCAACGTCCTCGTTGCGCCCTTAAACCAATCTCAATCAAACCCCAGAATCTTCCCCCGCTAAGTGCCCGCCCGATATCCGACGGGTCATCACACTGTCGCAGGGTTGCTCTGATACCACCTGTAACACCCCGGCCCCACCAGACCCGAGGTAGTTACTCCGGACCAATAGTACTGTCCCCACAAACCACCACGAGCCTTTACCGCGCACTTTGTCCTCACTCATGCGCGCCCTGAGAAACTTCCCAGGGGGTCACCCATCCCAAGACTACTCCCGTGCAAGCACGCTTAACTTTGGAGTTCTTGGGTGATGAGCTCCCTTAAAAGGAGATGCACCTCTGTTGGTATGAGTAGTACTATTAATCCGTTTATATTAAATCTCAAGTGTTACAGGGTACCCCAACCGGGTATTGGGTTTTACACCCAACACGTAATTTTGAGTGAGTTTGACGTGGACCGTTTGGGTAGGACTCGTCCACGTTGGTAACTAAGGATTATTATATGACTATAGGGCTAGGTATTGTCCATAGTTGAGGGAATGAAATGTTATCCATATTCAGGTTAGGATTTGGTAGGAATAAGGTTGGGGTAGGGTACTCTTGGACGGTAAATGATCCTAAATACTCCAGGTTGGGGTTGAGTATCCTTAGACAGTAAATGATGCTAAATACCCCAGGTTGGGGTTTAGTACCCTTGGGTGGTAAATGATCCTAAATACTCCAGGTTGCGGTTGAGTACCCTTGGACGGTAAATGATCCTAAAACACTCAGTAGTATGTTACGAATGTTGGATGTAGCTTGTGAGCTAGACATTCGGGAAAAGAATGAGAAAGGTTGGGTAAGGACTTTATCACTAAAAGATTCTTTAAATGAAAATGACCTACGGGTTGAGTATTTCACAAGTATATACAATATGTATCACCTTGTAAAGGGGTTAACGGTGGTTACACCTATAAATATATGTATCACCCTATTTTTAAGTCTCGTGTCTGAAATTAAACATCAATTCCTCATATAGCTTGATTGTCACTAGTAATTCTTTCTATGGAGTACTGACCCCTTCGGTGGCCTCACTATTTTTTCAGGTTGAGGCTTGAACCCTACTACCTGCACCTTTGCCTAGGGTGGTCATCGAATAAGGAAGACTTGGTTCGTGCTTCCATTCTTATTTTAAAATGTGGAATTTGCTCATGGATATTTATACACGATTTTCTATTAAATAACTTGAGGGCCTGCGTGTTCATGTTTGCCACGTGTGGCTAATTATAAAATATATTATTATTTCCGCAATTGTTTGATTACGATATTGATGTTGATTGTATGTGTTTACTAATCGATTTGGAAATAGAATCCATAAGACGCCTTGTATAATTCAATAGGAATGAACTACCATTGTTCTTATCGGGTTGTACGTCGGTTGTCTACGTGGCACGGATGCGGTCTGGGGCGTGACACATCAGAAATCTTCACTGATGCTGTGACAATAGTTACGACCCCTGTAACTGTTACCCCTATCCCAGAAGATCTAGTTGTTATTCAGAAATACTTTTTGGAGCCCGCCGTTATGCCACGGGTGCACAAAGCAATAACCGCTCGGGCACATGACTTTAGATCAACCCCAGTGATTGAGAATGAACAAACCCAACCCGAACCTCAACCAACACTAATTTCTACCCAACCAAAATAGACCCCTACCATAACCTTACCCATTTCTGAACTATATACCAAACTACCTCAAACACCTACCACCTCCACGGGAGCCCAGGATATAGAACGAGTATCCTCCCCTAAATCGATCGTACCCTATCCAAACCCATCAGCCATGCCATTCGAGGACCTAGTGTCTGTTATGTTTGACAGAATCTTAGACACAGAAGAAGGCATCCGCACCCAACTACAAAAAGCCCTTTTTCTCGCTCTAGGTACCCAAAGCACATGCCGTGAGAGTCTCCGCGGCAACAAACGTTCCCATGAGGATCCCGATGACTCGAATCCTCATGAGGGAAGAACAAGCAGTAACAGACACTTGAGCATGTTGCTTGTTCTAGCCACACCCAACCACAGCCAAATCAACCCTCTTCCTTTACCAACCAACAACCAACTTCCTCCACCCAAAACAAGACCAAAGTCATCTTATCTAGTCCGGTTGAGCTAGATAGAACATTCTGAGGCGCATCTCCATAGATGTTGATCAAGGATGGAATGGAAGTCCTGATGTTGTAACCTCTGGTACACCATTCTATTCAGGCCATCAGTTAGAACCTAGTTCGAAGCTGATAATAACAGGCAATCCTAGTGATCCTGGTTCTACTTCTAATAGGCCGCCACAACAGCAGGAAGCTCCTTCTACCCCTCCGTCAGAGCACATTCACGACGAACTTGAAGACATCCTTGTCCATAACAAATGGCCTCGCAAATGGACGGAGTGGGACGATCTGAGAATGAAAGCTGAATAATATGATAAGTGTAACACTTGAGATTTAATATAAACGGATTAATAGTACTACTCATACCAACAGAGGTGCATCTCCTTTTAAGGGAGCTCATCACCCAATAACTCCAAAGTTAAGCGTGCTTGCACGGGAGTAGTCTTGGGATGGGTGACCCCCTGGGAAGTTTCTCAGGGCGCGCATGAGTGAGAACAAAGTGCGCGGTAAAGGCTTGTGGTGGTTTGTGGGGACAGTACTATTGGTCCGGAGTAACTACCTCGGGTCCGGCGGGCCCGGGGTGTTACAGGTGGTATCAGAGCAACCCCGTGACAGTGTGCTGATCCGTTGGATATCGGGCAGACACCTAGCTAGGGAAAAGATTCTGGAGTTTGATTAAGATTGGTTCATGGGCGCAACGAGGACGTTGCGATCCTAAGTGGGGGTGATTGTAACACTTGAGATTTAATCTAAACGGATTAATAGTACTACTCATACCAACAGAGGTGCATCTCCTTTTAAGGGAGCTCATCACCCAAGAACTCCAAAGTTAAGCGTGCTTGCACGGGAGTAGTCTTGGGATGGGTGACCCCCTGGGAAGTTTCTCAGGGCGCGCATGAGTGAGGACAAAGTGCGCGGTAAAGGCTCGTGGTGGTTTGTGGGGACAGTACTATTGGTTCGGAGTAACTACCTCGGGTCCGGCGGGCCCGGGGTGTTACAATAAGTAAAGAAGCTGGCACCTTAGAGAGCTTCTTGCCAAATGCGTTACTGGCATCATAAGGCTTGATGAAGATGGATTCAAAGAAGGGGAGAACTACAAAGAAACTCCAAAAGAGTTGTCCTTATTTATCATAAATACAGGAGCTCTGTTACCTAGACATGAAAAACCATGGGAGAACATCAAAATAATTGCCCCTTCCAAGCGGAAACCCAAAAGTGTATATGGTGAAGACCAGATAAACTAAAGAGACTTGATGAACTCAAAGTCCGTGGCCTCAACCATCTAAGAGGAAGGAACAGAGGCGGAAAACTGCACATGCTGAGTCACAGGTCAATGGGAAATCAACGTGAGATTCTAAAGCACGATCTACAGACATGAAAACATCCTATTCGGAAAATTCTAGAAGTGGCTGAAGGAGATCATCATGGCATCAAACTCTTTATCTATCGTCTACAACGCACTGACGGGACAGAATTCGCCCGCCAAGAGAAAGACTTCTTCATGCTAAAGATGGATGACATCTACCAGATGTTCACGGTCTACAGAGAACTTCCCGTCAGTAGCGACAGAGTTGTAAAACAAGGCTTCGATGCTATCAAGAGATTGATGACCAAACAAGTCAGGGTTCACGCTGCCCACGATCTTCAAATTTCCCTTGAGAACAATATCCCGAAGCACAATCTCAAAAGACCAAAACTGTGCTGACCAGAGCTCGATCAGTTTCCACCTTATCACATTTTTTACGAACCGATCACAGTCATATACTTGAATAACGATGAAGAGAAGCGTCCGATGATGGTCGAGGAGATCAACAAGTATTGTGATGGGGCCTTGAAGATCATATGGGAGAAGCTGCAACCACTGAAGGAAAAAATTGAAAGAAGACTTGCTGGTGCATCGGATGCTGAAATCGAAGACTTCGATAGACTCAACAACGTTCTGAAAGACATCGAGAAACAACTTGAGAAAAGAAGGTCACTCAGACAGTATGAACATGCACTGAACCTCAGAAATAACTCTTACAAGACTCGGAAGTGAAGAACATCAAGACGGGATTTGATCACAAAGGGGGAGATTGTTGAAGATTATTTATTGTGAATCAAGTTTGTCAAAATGTCTTGTTTTTATTTAGCTTTTATTTAGCCGTTTATGGTATGTATTTAAATATATAAGGAGTAAAGGGTCAGTTTGGTTCTCGAAGTTGCAAAAAAGGGGTCAAAGAAGTCCTTATATAGAAAATTTTGTCCGGACGTGCCATTTGAAGTGGTTCCCGGTGGATTTTTTTGATAAACTTTTTTGAGCATATTATTCATTAAGTCTAGTTCACTCATACAAAATTTTAGACAAAAATTCAATCGGGAAGACATTCAAATGAATTCTCGAAGATAACTACGCTTTTAACGGCACAGTTATCTTCAAGAATTCATTTGAATGTCTTCCCGGTTGAATTTTTATTTGAAATTTGGTATGAGTGAACTAGACTTAATGAATAATACGCCCAAAAAAATATATCAAAAAATTCCACCGGGAGCCACCTCAAATGGCACGCCCGGACAAAATCTTCTATATAAGGACTTGTTTGACCCCTTTTTTGCAACTTTGAGGACCAAACTGACCCTTATCCCTATAAGGAGTAACCTATAAATGGAATAGGACCACTTATGCTTTGGCCCATATTCCTAGGTTAGGTCCTTATTAGGCAACCTGTACACATGCGCCTATAAATAACGCATAGGGTGTACAACGCCGAATAATCTTTCCGCTGCTTTTACGCTCTATCATTCTCTGTAATAGACTAGTTTCTCGATATATAAAAAGGAAGAGTTCATCATTCGAATATTGCCTAGATCATTATTTGAATCTCTTCTTCTTCTATTGTCGATGATGTCCATTCAATAGTTGTTCATTTATCTGCAATACAAAGGGACCAACACAACGGCCGTGCTTAAGGAGGCAGTGCTACCAGAAGTACCAATTTCCCCTGAAGAGCGGGGTTCCGAATCCGATTTGGAAGACAAACGAGGATCCGAGGCAGGCCCCCGTGACGTTCGACATCAGAGAATTGAATAAAAGATTGAGTTGGGAAGAGGAGATTGTGACACTCCGAAAAATTCAAATAAAATAAATAATTGTATTAGTGAGATAAAATAGGTGATATTTTAATAATTAAGTAAATTAGATAAATTTTAACATCGGGTGACATGTTTAATCAGATAAAAGTGTTTCAATAATAAAAGTGACATTTTTGTAAAAAGTGATAATTAAACATATGGTATAAATAATAAAAGTGACACTTAATTAACAAATCTAAACGTAGGTAATTAATGTGTACAAAATATACTACGTAGTATATTCTACAGATATGAGCACTAATTAATAGCTAAAGACATATACTCCGTGCAATACATGTTCGCCCACTAATTCATCAAGGCTACGTGCATATACTCAACATCCGCACATGGTATCCTTTACATCACACTGCTGCTCCTCACTAATAATACACACCAAAACAAACGTACTGGGCACAAGACTGGCTATAATACATGTGATAGGATTTGGCAACGCATGAAACTCTAGAGCGTAAAAGCATCGGCTAAGGAAATCGGCGTGGACTATTGAGATCCACTTATTGTTTACGATCGACAATTGAGACCCCTACTATATATATGTACCTGCGTAGAATTACACACATATACACAACTTTATATCATTAATCCTGCGTGAGAATGGAAGGTAGAAAAAGAAAAAAAAAAGAGATTGAAGAAAGAAAAGTAAAGAATCGTGAGAAAAAAAAAAGAGAAGGAGAAAAGAGTGAGGGAAAGAAAGAAGGAGCAGAGGACTGTCCGAACAATCGCCACCACCCAACAAAACGCCTCGCCGGAGAAGATTACAACGACGTCGGAGAAAGAGTTTTGACGGTACCGCTACTGTCACGGGAGGATCTGCTGCGCCAGAGAAGTAACCGTCGGACCAAACTACTATCTTAGCCTCTGTTCCTATCGTACGCCGGAGATAATGGCATTGTAACCGCCGTCGTTGAACCCCTGAGTCTCGCCAGACCCAGGACTGACGTCCGAACACTGCTGGCCGTCGGATTACTTAGCTGGGTGATCGAAGCTCCGTCGCGGAAGAGAGATGGACAGCCTGTAGGTTGGAGCTGGCCGTGACTGCTGCGTACGCCGTCTTGGAGCAGTCGACGAAAAAGAAGCCACCTCATCGCCACTAAGCAGTACGTACGTATATTTTATTAGCTGTTGACTGACATTTGCATGGATACTACTGGACCGCGTAACTAATTAAAAGATGATACAGACTTAAAATAGGTTAATGACAACTATATCATTTAATAATTAAACATTAATACGGAGAATATAAATAATGAAAGTGGAGAATAAGTATAACCGGCTTAACAATTCGATGAATAAATTATGATGGACCGATTACAATCAGTGAATAAAATTGATTAATGAGAACTATTTAATTTAGATTACGTACAAATTCCAGTTAAACCATAATAATTGGATAATGGTTAGTAAGGGGCCTGAATAGTTATTAATTCAAGGATTTTAATATTCTTAATTAGAAGGTGATTTTGGAGATGATACCGGTAGAAGCTTCAAATAAGATTTATCGTGAATGGAGGTAAGTTTCTCTGCCAATCCAAAATGGTTTCCTCGTATTATATGTTACCATGTAATTAAAATGTGAATTTTGAATTATGTGTATGTGATTTTGAGGAGATATTAGATCTATGGTATTTGAGAAGTGCAAACTACGTACTTTTGGGTATTAAATATTTTTAAATACCTTTGAGACTATTTAGAGAGATTGAGAAATATTTTTGGAAGTATATCTAAAGTCAAGATAAAATTTACGTTTTCATAAGAGGTGAGCACCCGGGAGAAATCCGTGGTGTCGGTTTTCCACATCCGGATAAATGTGGAGGGTGATTAAGGCTGCTACTACTAAGACGTACAGTTTGAGTTTGAAGTGACATTTGGATCTATGATCCCTTTTAAGAAGTTATAGTAGTAGTAGTCCCTAATCATTCAAGAATTTTAAAGGTGGGGTAGTTGGTAGACTGAGTCCCGATTACTCGTGACGACTTACTACTCAGAGGGCTTGGAATCCCTTTTAGGGGGTGTGCACACTTAAGGTAGTCGTTTCGTTTCCATTAGCAGTTGTGGTACCGGCAAAAGTCCCGGGGTGGCCGTACATAACAACGTAACCACCGGGCTCAACCAGTGTTGAGCACCGCCCTTCTAAATTACTAGGAAGATAGAGAAGAAGTGAACTTTGAGAAATTCTAAGAGAAGAGTTACTATGGTATTTTCAAAGAAAGTTGAGGACTTTATTAAAGAAGTGATTTTGAGAAATATCAAAGAGAAAAGAATTTTGGTGGAGTGTGTCATTTTTATATAGTATTATATGAAAAACTATTTTTCGCCAAACCTGATTATTTTACGGGGTTGGGTAGTACTTACTTAGCTCTAAAGCTAATTTATGTTTCTTTTTCCCTGTTTTGTTTTCTGCACTTTATTTGTGCAGGTGATGATGCTTATGTTGACTGATGATTGCTTGATTCCCGAGAGCGGTTTAGAGATGCCTTAGTCAAACCTAGTCAAGAATTATAATTTAATTATGTTGAACACTTGTTTTACTTTGTTTAGTTTTGTGATTGCATGTGCATTCGGTTAAGAGATGACCGGATGTGGCGGTAACACCCATTTCCCAATTAGTGTTATTTCCGCTGCAATTTTTTTTTATCTGTTTTGAATGAACAAATCAAGTTTATTATGAATAAATATATTATTTCAAGTATTATTTTGGGCGGGAAATTTGGGGGTGTTACAGAGATTACCTAAGAAGATTTGAGGAGAGCTCAATGGATGACCGGAGAACCAAACGGAGAACTTGCTAACACCGGAAAGCAGAAGAGCAAATATTTGGAAACCTTAAACTACCCAAGGAACATGGTATTTATAAGGAATTTCACCGCCCAGCGGACCAATAAGGACATGACACATGGCGAGGAGCATATCCTAGGACACGTGTCACACGAAGCTCAACATGATTACCTTTCCGTTGGAAGTTGATACGACACCGTAACTGTCACCTAGGGTTTCGGGAACCGCCTAATGAGTTGTCACGTCAGGATTATCGAGGAAGCTCGGCTTTGCGAAGACTTACACTTCTTCATGTCCCGCGCACGCTCGGAACATCAGAAGTGGGGACTTGTGTTGGGTTAATAGGCCCGATAGCAGATCAGCCTTTTACCCCTTAGGCCTTGGCAAGAAAACCATTATGGCCCAATGGGGCACTGTAACACCCCAAAATCCGGTCTAGGAGATATGATAAAAAATAATGCTTTATTACAACATTAAAATTTCATCGAACACTTGGGGTTTAATGCATGGACAGTCAGTGTTTTACAAAACTAATTTAATAAGCTAGAGACAACAAATAAAACCCTTGAGACACTAACAAAACATGCATGACTCCTACCTGATTAGGACACTCGTCCAAATATGTAAGAAGCTAAGAGACAAGGTGGATAAATGAGTAAATATGAATAATGAAAGAGATATGGCTGGCACACTCCAATCATTTATAAACATCACAAATAATTAATAATCCACACATGCACTCACATGCATTCGGCAAGTTTAAGGGCTGCATGACTAAGGAAATAGACAAATAGATTGAAACATAAAGACAATACATTGGGTTCATAATAACTCATGGAGGGACCTACTAATAATGCTAAGAGCTAATGGACAAACGTATACAATAGTAATAACAATAATTAATAATAATAATAATAATAATAATAATAATAATAATAATAATAATAATAATAATAATAATAATAATAATAATAATAATAATAATAATAATAATAATAATAATAATAATAATAATAATAATAATAATAATAATAATAATAATAATAATAATAATAATAATAATAATAATAATAATAATAATAATAATAATAATAATAATAATAATAATAATAATAATAATAATAATAATAATAATAATAATAATAATAATAATAATAATAATAATAATAGCTCTAATACCCTCCCTCAAGTGGGAGCATGAAGATCCAGAATGCCCAACTTGCGGAGAAGAAAATGAAACTGTGTTTTTCCTAATGCTTTGGTAAATATATCCGCCAGTTGATAAGTAGTGGGTACATGAACAGGTGAGATCACACCATCATTGATAGCATCCCTGACAAAATGACAGTCAACTTCAATGTGTTTGGTACGTTCATGGAACACCGGATTTCGGGCGATGTGAATGGCAGACTAACTTTCACAAAATAGGGGAATAGCCTCAGAGTGATTAACGCCGAGACTGAGAAGAAGACCTTTCAACCATTTTAATTCACAAGTAGCGGCGGCCATGGAGCGGTATTCGGCTTCTGCGGAGGAGCGTGAGACAGTATGTTGCTTTTTAGTTTTCCAGGAAATTGGAGAATGACCCAGAAAAACAATCCAACCAGATAAAGAACGTCGAGTAAGGGGACATGCCGCCCAATCAGAATCACACCATCCTTTGAGAGTTAGAGGACTATCGGCTCGAACGAGGATTCCTTGACCCGGAGAACCTTTCAGATATCGGACAACCCTTAAAGCAGCATCCCAATGTTCTTGTCGTGGCTGTTGCAAACACTGAGATAAAATATGCACTGAGTAGGCCAGATCAGGACGAGTGACTGCTAAATAAATAAGCCTTCCTAAAAGGCGCCGATAAGGCTCAGGATCTAAAAGAACATCAGTGGTGGCACGCGATAATGTATGATTTTGTTCAATAGGAGATGTGGCTGGTTTAGCTCCAAGAAGACCTGTTTCAGATATAATATCAAGGGTGTACTTCCGTTGTGTAAGAAATAATCCAGTTGTACTCCGCGCAACTTCAATGCCCAAAAAATATTTCAGTGTACCCAAATCCTTCATGTGAAAACAAGCACACAAGTAGTCTTTAAATACCCGGATTGTGTGAGAATCATTTCCAGAGATTAACAAGTCATCAACGTAGACGAGGACATTTATATGTGCTTGGGCCCGGGTGTAGGTAAAAAGGGAATAATCAGCATAAGATTGGGAAAAACCATATGTTTTTAAGGCGGACACTAATTTGGCAAACCAACATCGGGGGGCTTGTTTTAGCCCATAAAGGGACTTATGCAGACGACACACCAAGCTAGGATCTGTTGTGGTATATCCCGGGGGAAGGGTCATATAGACTTCCTCCTGAAGGTCGCCGTGAAGAAATGCATTATGAACATCCATTTGATGTAATTCCCACTTTTTAGAAGCGGAAACCGCCAAGAAAGCACGGACAGTTACCATTTTAGCAACTGGAGAAAAAGTCTCATTGTAATCTAAACCGGCAACCTGTCGGTTTCCAAAGATAACCAATCGGGCTTTGAAGCGTTCTATTGTTCCATCCGAGTGATATTTTATTTTATACACCCAACGACAACCTAAAGCCCTCTTTCCCGGAGGAAGTTTTTGTAAAGTCCATGTTCGATTAGTGTCAAGAGCGTGAAGTTCTGATTCCATGGCCGCACGCCATTCTTTATGTTTCGTAGCTTCATTAAAATTTCTGGGTTCATGAGCTGTGGTAATGGCGGCAAGAAATGCTTGGTGCCGATTAGAAAAATTTTCACAGTTAACATAATGTACTATAGGGAATGGTGTACCTGAAGAAAATGATTGGGTAGGCAGAACGTGGGATGGACTTTGAGAAACTGTATGAGTAGCATAATCTTTCAGGATGATTGACGGAAACTTTTGTCACATTCCCCTACCTAGAGGGCCCTCCGTAGGAGATGAATCACTGGCCATGGATGATGGAGAGGGGCTCACGTCATTAGCTGGCAGGTATGGGGTTGTACTTGGAGATAAATCCAAATTATTTGAGGGAGTGGATATAGTTGGCTGGTCACGTGAAGTGTTTGGAAGGCACAGTGAACAGACCAACCATATTTTCTTTAACTGTGTAAATGTTAGGAAGATTTGGCAGTACTTTATGGGTGTATTTGACATTCCATTCCCTAAAAGTTACACTTCTATTAGACAGATTATGATTTTATGGTGGCTTGAAGCTGGTTCAAAGACCCTTTCAGACCTCTTTAAGCACAATATTCCAGGTATGATTTGTTGGCATTTTTTTTTTTTTTTTTTTTTTTTTTTTTTTATCCCGGAAGGCAAACCACCAAAATCAGTGGGGCAAATGCCGGGAGTCAGATGCCGTTATTTTATTGAAATGAGAAGAATACAAAAGAGAGGGGGACCAAACCAAACCTCTCACAGAGGCATACCTCTGGAAAACAGAAACAACCTAAAAAGTAAACAGGTAAAAAATAAAGATCATTTGGGGGAATAAACCAGACCCAAAATTAAAGTTTCAAGAATCAAAACCGAATACAAGGGAAGTTGAACAAATCGGCATAGTAGTTCCTCTTAACTTCTTTGGGCAGATGGCCAACTCGATCAAAGATTACTACTTGGGCTGGAGAAATATTAAGACCCGCTAAAGCATGGGCCATACCGTTTCAAATGGGGATCTGGTTCTATTCCTTCATCAGATACTTTAATTTGGCAAATTAAGCTATATACACAGAATTGGAGTAATAAGATATCAGGTCTGAAATGGAGACCCATCGATGAACATCTCATACATGAGAAATTGATACCTCAGGGCTTTCGGTTTAAGGGATCCTGGTGTACTATGGTGAAATGGAAAAGACCAAGAACTGATTATAAGCTGAACATTGATGCTTCCTACATACCTGATAAATCGGAAGGTGGTGCAATTTTGAGAAACAAATCGGGCGAGTTCATCTGGGCGGCATGTTTTGACCTTCAGGCTTCGTCGAGTGCAGAGGCAGAATTGAAAGCTCTAATTAGAGCTTGTGTTATGGTGATGGAGATGGGATATAGCGGGTTCCAGGTAGAAGTTGATGCTGTAAGCTCCCTTTCCAGTGTTTCAGATGAAAGCAACGAGATGCAGACTGATGGTGTTCGGACATTCAGGAGGAAAGCAAGAGAGAGTGGGCTGGTTTTCGGACATATCTTTAGAGAAGCAAATTTTGTAGCCCATTACTTAGCTGGATCCGATTTTTCGGAAACCCATTTCTATCATGTGGATCAGCTTCCTATTCGGGCAAAACAAAGTTACTACGCGGACCTGTTTGGTTGGCCTTTTTTTAGATTCTAGCATTATTTCCTTCAGGAGCGGTTTTTGGTCTAGTCCCCCGCTGTCTGGTATTGTACTGAACTTCTACTGTTCTAATATAAAATACTGGTAGTTGTCCCCCGGCAACTACCCCACTGATTTTGGTGGTTGGTCTTCCGGGGTAAAAAAAAAAAAAAAATCCAAGTGCATTTCAGGGGGTGGGTAGTGTTCGGCCAAAGTGGGAGATAGGATAGTAGAGTCCTTATATGGGAAAATGTGTTCATAAAATTTAACATCTCGGGATGTAAATTGTTCCTTAGTTTCCAGATCAAGCAAGTACCATCCTTTTTTGCCAAACGGATATCCAAGAAAAATACATTTTCGGCTGCGACTAGCAAATTTATCACCTTTAGTTTTTTGGTTATGGGCAAAACAGAGACAACCAAAAACACGTAAAGTTTGATAATTAGGTAGGACACCAAATAATATTTCAAAAGGAGTTTTGTGTTGGAGTAAAGCTGAAGGTGTACGGTTAATAAGATGGGCGGCAGTAAGTACACATTCTCCCCAAAAAGAAATTGGTAAATTTCCTTGAAATCTTAACGCTCGAGCAATATTAAGAATGTGACGATGTTTCCGTTCCACTCTACCATTTTGTTGAGGAGTGGCACACATGTCGTTTGAAAAATAATACCATTGGTAGTAAAGTAATTCTTTAAACAATGGAATTCAGTACCATTATCACTACGTACCATGGATATTTTTCTAGAAAATTGACGGTCAACCATTGCCACAAATGACATGAAGATATCATATACCTGAGTTTTATCAAGCAACAAATAAACCCAAACAACTCGAGAAAAATCATCCACTAGCGTTAAAAAACATTTAGCACCACATGAAGAGGGAGTATTATAAGGCCCCCAAACGTCACAATGAATAAGTTCAAATGTTCTGGTAGTTTTATTGATGCTCAAAGGAAAAGAATCCCTTGACTGTTTTGCCTTATGACATATTTCACACGGGTTAGGGAAATTCTTTTTAGGAGCATCATTGGGAAATAACCACTGTACAATACTTTCAGAAGGGTGTCCCAAACGTTGATGCCAAACATTCATAGTTGTAGATGAGTTTCTGACTGCAAGAGCTTGTGTTACACCTTCCGTACAGAAATAATAAAGTCCATCCCTTTGTTCACCCAGCCCAATCACTTTCTTCGAGTGAAGGTCCTGTATAGCACAAATGTTAAATGAAAATTGTACAAAGCATTTATTATCTTTAATAAGTTGAGAGACTGAAAGTAAGTTGCACTTCACTTCCGGCACAAAGAGTACGTTGAGTAACCAAAAATCCTTTGATAATAAAATTCTTCCAGCTTTGTTAGCTACTGACTGTTGGCCATTAGGAAGGGTAACCATGCGAGAGGGGATATCATATACATGCAGGAGGTTTAATAAATCACCCGTAATATGATTAGAAGCCCCACTATCTATTATCCCAGAGGTAGATTCAAACGTATCAGTCATACGGCAAGACGGAGAAGAAGAACTACCGAAAGCGGCAAATAGAGACTGCCATTGATCATGTGAGAAACCCGGCAGAGGTCCGTGCATGGGCTCCATAGGTAAGGAGTTGGCAGATGTTGACCCTGCAGCCAACGTGTCAAAACCGCTATCTCCAGCGGCGGAAACAACATGGGCACGAGTGGACCCATTTGGGCGTCCCATCTGGCGTGGAGGTCCACTTGGGTGGTGAAGCAGTGACTGATTGCCTTGGTTTCCTGTAGAGCTGCGATAATCTGGACGCATTCCAAGCTGTAGAGGAGAAAAGTTGGAGCCTGTTTCACGAGCTGGCTTCTTGGCAGTTGCATGTGAAATTCTTGGGCGCGGGCCCCACCATTCAGGATACCCAATTATTTCAAAGCAGCTAGATAATTCATGCCCACGTGACTTACAATGTGTGCATAAGAGATTAGTTTTGTCAATCTTATGATCTGGTTTTGGCCGCCCACCATGCACGGCAAAACCCAAAATTTCAGAATGATCATCCTTATTTTTATTTTGCATAATTCCTCGTACCCGCTCTTCTTGAGATATTTGTTGAAAAACACGATTAAGTGTGGGGAGTGGAGTTTGTGAGAGCAGTTGAGATCGTATTTGACCATAAAAATCGGCGGAAAGACCCATCAAAAATTGATGAAGTCGTTCCGACTCTCGTCGTTGTTCATGCAAGGAGTTGATTTTACATGTACACTTTCCACAAGAACACGCAATTAATGGTTCATAATTATTGAGTTCATCCCACAACACTTTCAATTTTCCATAGTAAATCGCAACAGTTTGAGTTTTAGATTGCTCACAGTGGGCGATATCAGATTTAACTTGGTGAATTTTAGGACCATCAACAATGGAAAAACGTTCTTTCAAATCATCCCAAAGTAGTTTTGCATCATCAAATTTTGAAAGAGTAGTTTTTACCTCGGGAGATATCGTGTTTAATATCCAAGAGACTAACATGGAGTGTATTGTCAGCCAATCTTCCTCGGTCCAAGGAGGTGTTGGTTCAGTGATGGTGCCGTTGATAAATACAAATTTACGTCTAGCCCGAAGAGCAAGACGAACGGAGCTTGACCAGTCATCATAGTTATCGCCGGTAAGACGGACGGGAGTAATAAAATCTCCTGGTCGATCTTGAGGTCCTAAAAAGAAAGGAGATGGTGTACTCCATTTTTGGAGAGGAGGATATGGCAGAGGATGGTTCTTCCTCCCCGATGGCCATAGAAGAAAATTCAAAGAAAGAATATAGCTAAATGATAATGCTCTGATACCATGTGGATTTGATATAATTGGCAAAGCAAATCCATTCTTCTTACATTCGCAGATAATGCAAGTATATATAAGACAATACATTGGGTTCATAATAATTCATGGAGGGACCTACTAATAATGCTAAGAGCTAATGGACAAACGTATACAATAGTAATAACAATAATTAATAATAATAATAATAATAATAATAATAATAATAATAATAATAATAATAATAATAATAATAATAATAATAATAATAATAATAATAATAATAATAATAATAATAGCTCTAATATTGGGCTTCATAGATACATATAACGTGGCAATGCAAGATGCTCCATGGTAACATCTGGTCATATAGGATAACAAGAGGAAGCCACGTTGCTAACTATTAGATTATATCAAGGGGCATATATGACAGTCTTTATAATTAGGATTTTTATCAATCCAGGACCTGAAAGATAGACGAATTATCAATCCGGGACCTGAAAGATGAAATGTATCAGTATAGGACCCGAATGATGGAAAACTATCAATCTAAGACCCGAATGATAGGAAACTATCAATTTAGAACCTAAGTTTTCATAAATTTTATTACTTTTTTCATTTTAAAAAAAATAAATAACATTTTGTTTTATTAAACTAAAAAACTTTTGTGAAAAAAAATTCACCAAATATTAGCAATGGAGTTAGTAAAAAATTAAATACATCAAAACCTATGAAATGTTAGGTCCTAGATTGATAGTTTTTCATTATTCAGGTCCTATATTGATACATTTCATCTTTCGGGTCCCGAATTGATAATTCATCCATCTTTCAGGTCCCGAATTCATAAAATTCCTTATAATTATTTATAAAGCATTATATACACTCAAAAGCCATGCATGGTTAGGAGAAGGTAAAGAATCTGATAGGGAGAGAGCCGAGGAAAAGAAGTACTCCGTAGGAGAGTAAAAGTAAGGAAGAAATTAAGGGAGAAATGGGAAACAAAAGAGAAAGAAAAAGGAGGAAGGTCAATTGATCCAATTACGGATTTTATTCATTTATTAAGGTCACTAGGTCAGTATTATAATACGACATGTATTTACATTCTTGCTTGGTTATAACATTTGTTAATCCTAACTACTTCTTTTTAGTTAATTAAATTAAGAATATACGAGTTACTTTTATTGTAATATAAACTTTTGGGCTACTTCCATTTCCAGTTCATTAAAGATGATTTTGTATGATGTTATTATTTCTTTTATATATTAACCAGCATGTTTGTTAAGTGACGTTAGGAGTTTTTATCCATATCCACTTTCACGAATAACAAGCATATATATAGTTCTATTAATTAAGTGTCAGTTAAGAGTATCTATTTTTTAACAATAATAACTTTCGGTGTTGTTTTGTGATTAAATAAACATGATTTAAGGTAAAAGCTAGTAGTCAATTGATACTTCGTATTTGGGTTTGGGTTATTGTCAATTTGATTTGTACTGCCGTTTTGGTAGAAGAAGTGGAAAAGCGCATAATATAAAGCTAGTAATATTTTGTATATATATAAATGATTAATTGCCTTGTTTCAGCATTTCAGAAGATACGTACGGACGCAATTGTATAAAAGGAAACTACATACGGAGTATAAGATTTAGAAGAGTATATTTATATGTACGACTGTATATTTAGAGAAGCTATATAATTATATATCACATTTTTCAATAATACATCCATTTAAGAAATATTTTGGAAATTAGCCTTACTCCAGGATTTAGATGATAGTTATGGGTACCTCTGTTCTATTCTGTTTTGGATACGAGTTGGTTTTACCGACTACGACTCCTCTGGTGTGCTAGCATACGGCCCAGGCCAGGGTCCTCTGAATCCCTGTTCTGTTATCTGATGATCCTAGTGATTTGAAAATATCTGTTATCTTATTGGTAAAATAATTAGAACTTTGTTCGAAATTACTTTATCTGTATCCTAGCTAGAGTCTGATTGTTATCTGATTGTTATCTGATTGGTAAGATCTCTGTTATCTGATGATCCTAGTGATTTGAAGATCTCTGTTATCTGATTGGTAAAATAATTAGAACTTTGTTCGAAATTACTTTATCTGTATCCTAGCTAGAGTCTGGTCCAAAGAGTAAAGACTAAAATAAAAGATTAAAGAATTGTGTATGAATATTTTTCTTAAGGGGTATATGTTCCGGTTTACTGCTATGTGAATCTAAATCACCTTAATCTGGTTGAAAAGATGGGGAAAAGAATTCTGAATTGATTTGTATTAAAGAAGCATTGAGTAAGATTATATGAAATCTTTATACGTATTTTTGAGTAATTGAACAATAAAGTCAAAACTGGACTTTTATTTTATATTTTAATTACTCCGTAATTTTATTGGGAATTTTTATTAAAAGATAATCGATAGTGACATTCGCCCCAAACCGGCCAGACCGGGTGGAATGGGTGGTACAGGCACGACAGGCAAGATAATAATTAAACAAATGCTCGTCTGGATCCCCAGGATGGTCGGCCGTAGCAACCTTGGCCAAATGTTAACCGATCTTCGGTTAGGTAGCCCACATGAGCCGAGCGAAGCCTCGCCCTTGTGCCTAGCCAAAGACTAGGCCCAAGACCCGGTGGATGCTCGTCCAAACCACTAGGCTAGAAATCAAGATATTGGCGGGAATCGCATTTAATGCTGTAGATTTGATGGTTGGAGAACTAGCCACTCGTAGCCCTCCACGTCATCAACATCACCTACCTCTCGATAGTATAAATAGTACTACCTCCGTCCCTTTTTTATCGGGACGGAAGAGGGTGGCACGAGTTTTAAGAAAAGTGGTTTGTGTGGTTGATATTAATTGATAAAGTAAGAATAAAGTAAGAATGATTTTGAGTCACACAAACTTTACCAAATAAGGAATGAGACAATTAAATAGGAACATCCCAATATGGTAAAATGGGACATTTAAAAGGGGAAGGAGGGAGTAGCATTTATTTTATTTTAAATGGTTGTCAACTTATTCCCTCTAGCAATAGCAATTATCTCTAGCTCTTCTTACTGAGATAGATTAACGGTCTCGGGGCTTGTAGTTGAAGTGTGTTGTATACGGACCCTTATTATTTAATAAGTTATGGCCCACATACTACCCCCATCATTGGCCCTTCTTTACTTGCTTGCATCATACATCCATTAAACATTCCACACGAAATCTATAGGGACGTGTTGGACCTTTGGGTTAAAGGAATAAACCTCAACACATAAAAAGATGACAATTTCGTATAATATAATGCCACATTAAGATAAAAACGGCGGGATTAAAAACCCAAATGTAAAAAAGAGAATAAACCTCAACACATAAAGTCATGTCATAAAAGTGATATTATTTGTCAAAGTGACATTTTAGAACATGCCACTATATTTACAATACTATTATATTATTTCCATCTAGATAAAGGAAAGACTAAAAATGGTATGATTATATGTTCAAACTTCCATTTTCATATTCATAATCCTTAGAAAAATTAATGTTATTTTTTAAAATAAATTAGTAGGAACACAAAAAATAAAAATAAACAGATATAAAATTTTATAGTCCAAATAATTGGGTCTTGAATTTTCCAATCCAAAAATTTTCAGATCTCAAATAGAAATTTCCAGTCTTTCAAAAAAATAGCAGTTTTCAGTTAGAAGAAGCTCTATCAAAACTAAACCAAACAAATAGTGGAAAATAACAAATAAATAAATAAATAAATAAATAAATAAATAAATAAATAAATAAATAAATAAATAAATAAATAAATAAATAAATAAATAAATAAATAAATAAATAAATAAATAAATAAATAAATAAATAAATAAATAAATAAATAAATAAATAAATAAATAAATAAATAAATAAATAAATAAATAAATAAATAAATAAATAAATAAATAAAGAAACAAACAAACAAATAGGTGAAGCAAAACATACGAGAAGGGTGAAAGGGGGAGAAGAAGGAAAGGAGAAGAAGATGAAGAGAAGAAGAAAAAGTACAAGAAGACGAAGAAGAGAAAATGGAGAAGAAGACTCACCGTCACCACCGCCCCAAAATTGCCTCCGGTGGCGGCGGCTTGTGGCTCCATCACTTCGTCTTCTTCAACTACTGTGTGCCGCCTCCGTTGTTACGCTAGTATGCACATCATGATCCTGGCTATGTAAGCTAGAAAATGAAAGAAAGGTAGAGAAGAAGATAGCAACATTGAAGAGAAGAGAGAGGGCATAGAAGGGTTGACGTGCTGCTAGTACACACTCCCGTTTAGGTAATTTAAAAGGAAGGACTCCTTTTTGGGTACACCGGCCTTCTTTTGCTTCTATTTTGGACCATTTCCCTACATAAATCTAGTTCATAATTGATTTAAAAAAATTAAAAGAAAAAAACATCTTAATGAGAAGGAGTACTATATGTAAAGTTGTAAACATGATTTTCATTTAAACCACTTTTTCATTCATATAAGAGAAGATTATACTTTTAATCCTTGAAATAGTCATCATATTGAAATGTGAAACTCGTATTTCTGAAATTGTAAATGTCACCCCTCAATTTTTCAAATTACTGTAAATGTGGTCCTTTGAGGGGTGAAATGTACTCTCAGTCCACATTATACATTTCACTTCTCAAAAGACTACATTTACAGCTATTTAAACAATTGAAGGGTGACATTCATAAACTAAGAAATAAGGATTAAAAGTCATAAATTATTTCCAGGATTAAAAGTGCGATTTTACCTTGGTATAAATGTCATAAATTAGGCGAACTTGGGGAGGTGATTTTACATGCCGTTCTGAGTGCCTATATTGTACACCCGGGTGTACGTACATCCGGTTTTTTAAAATGGCTAAACTTGTTTTTAGGACCAAATCCGGACTTGGGAACTGGATTCCTTCAGGACAAAAGAATAAACGCCAGCGGGATTCGATCCATGGACTTCAAATATAGCCTACAACACTCCATCCATCTCGGCTGCTTGTCTCTTTGAAAATATCCGTCCTTTTTTTTTACTTAGCCTATATGTTTTCATACTCCCTACTACAATTGTTTATTAATAGTAATTACAATATTAACTATTCTTTGTTTTTGCTCATTATTACTATATTAAAACTAATTCAAACGAAGTATTTATTTAATCTATGAATCGTACTATTAATTAATTTATATAAATGTATTTATAATTTTATTATATATTGTTAAGTTTCTAATAAACCCGATGCTCATCAAAAGTGTTTTAATCCTCATAATAGGTCTAATGCACATTATGCTCATTAATGCTCATTATATATTGTTAGGTTTCTAATAAGCCCGTTCTTCGTTTTTGTTATTTTGTACGAAGTACATAGCTCTCATATTTTGAGAAGTGGTGAGACACTAAATAGCTATCATTATCTCTAGCTATAGTTAGTTTTTCATGTGCTCTTTGCACAACTCCAACCCCCATTGTACATTTTATTGAAAACAACAAAAGACTCAGAATTAAAGAAAAGTACTAGTATAAAACAATTGAAAGATGGTTCAGAAAAATGAGCACTACTGAACTTTTAGTGAGCAACGGACCTATTATGTTGAGTATTAGGAGTCTAATATTTAGAATTGTGATCTCTGCTTCATATTTTCTAATTCACTTTCTTTGTTGTTATTAAATCGTAAGTTGTTAGTTGAACATCATCACATTTTCATTGAACATCAAACCTCCACTATCGAGATAAAATCACTGTTTCTGGTAAATGAGCACTAATGAACCTTTAATGAGCAGCAGACCTATTATATTGAGTATTTGGAGTCCAATATTTAGAATCGTGATCTCTGCTTCATAATTTCTAATTCACTTTCTTTGTTGTTATTTTGTCTTTTATAAGAACTTACTACATTATATTTATGACATTGATATGACATTTACAAAATGAGCATAAGATCAGTACCAGATGAGCATACATAACTTACAAAATGAGTATTAGTGAATTTGTTAGTTGAACACCGTGACATTTTAATTGAGCATCAAACCTTAGTTATTGAGATGAAAGTCACCGTTTCTTCTGAATGAGCAATAATGAACGTTTAATGAGCATCAGACCTATTATGTTGAGTATTAGAAGTCTCATTATTCAGTATCGTGATCTCTGCCGCATACCTTCTAAGTCACTTTCTTTTTATTACTTTTTCTTTTTATAAAAACTTAATAAATTATATTTATAATCAATTCTTATGAAATTCAATATGTAATTCAATATGTGAATCTAATGTAAAATAGTACTTTAAAAAATGCATTGATATGATAATTAAAACACTTTTAATGAGCATCGAACTTATTCATTTGAGTATTAAGATCTTAACGATGTGAATCCAATGTCATATGCAACTTTTAAAATTTGCATTAAAATTTGCATGAATATGACATTTTAAAAATGAGCATAATATGAGTACAAATTGAACAAACGTAACTTACAAAATGAGTATAATCGTAAATTTTTTAGTTGAACTTCAATACATTTTTATTGAGCATTAAAACTCCTCTATTGAGTATTGAACAAATGCAATTGAGTCTCATGGTCAGTGCTCATATATACACTTTTAATGAGCATCAGAAGTATTCTACTGAGCATTAAGAGTCGAATAATGAGTATTGTGATGTCAACTTTATATACTGTAATTCACTTTCTTTTTTTATTTTTTCTTTTATAAAAACTCATTAAATTATGTTCATAATCAACTCATGAACTTCAATATATGAATCTAATGTAATATGATACTTTTGAAATATGCATCGATATGACATTATAAAATGAGCATAACATCAATACCCAATGAGCATATGTAACTTATAAAATGAGCATTGATATGCATTGATATGTCATTTTAAAATGAGCATAATATTACCACATATGAGCATACATAATAAACAAAATGAGCATCAAAATTTTTAAAAACTCATTTGAAATCTCTAATGTGCGCAAATATTCATTGTGTGTGCTCATTTTTTTATTCATTATACTCATTCGAATATAACATAAATGTGTCTCTATAATATGTATATCTAGTAGATTCGTTATTAAAAATTCAATTAATGAACTATCAATATATATATATAATAATGAGAAATATAATAATTTTATACTCCCTCTGTTCTCCATTAGTTGTCCACTTGTCCCTATAGGGTTTGACACAAGTTTTAAGAGAAAAGTAATAGGGGTAGTGTAAAAGGTGTAGTGAGTTGTATTTAAATGAAAAGGTAGGAAAGAGAATGAAAAGGTAGAAAAGAGAATGAGGGTAAATGAGTATATTTATAGAAAAAACTTTTCAAAAATGGAAAGAGAGACAAATATTAGAAAACAACCCAAAATGGAAAGAGAGACAAGTATTACTTCACTGTATTAGAGAACGGAGGGAGTATTAAAAAAAAATAACCTTTTGTTCTTGAAATACAAATATAATCGTTTTCTATTTATAATATTTTCTCATGCATATTTATTTGACACTATGCTCATTTTAGTATAACACAAAACTCATGTTAGTCATTAACACACAATATAAAATAAATTAATAAATATTCATCTTATTAAAATCAAAAACAGAAAAACAAAACATTAATACTTTTTAAAATATTTTATAATACACAAATTAGGAAAAAAATTGAACATTTGCTAATATTTTATATTATACATTTTTATCATAATTAAATAATAATCAAAAATAAAGTAAAAAGTTTTCAAAAGAAAAGAATAAAGAAAACGAAAGAAAGAGAACACGAACTAAAAGCTACGTACGAAAAAAGATTAACGGAAGTGAAGCGGAAAGTAATCGAACAATCAGCAAAGACACGGTCACCGTCAACCTGCTATCAACAAATGAAATTAACGGAAAGTCCAGCGGAAAGAAAGAATAACAGATAACAGTAATTTAACTATTAGCCTATGAAATGCAATTAATTACCTAGAGCAGCATGCTCTAGGTAGGCTGTACCGTATAATTTGCCTGCCGTTCTAGCCTCTAGGTTCTACTTTATTAATTTGCTCAAAATTAAAGCCTTTGCGTGCATTGGGAAGGAGGGGAAGCTAGTTTGCTTCAAGGAATCATAGCTGATAAAACTCTTAAAACCTGCCTCCTCTTCTCATCTTCCACTTACCCCAATCGTCAGCAAGACCAACGCCGTGCTCCTAGCCGCCGCTTCCGTCTCAGCTATCGTGTTCGGAATATTAATTTGATTCTAGATCTGTTCATTATTAGAGGAAGAAATCATGGCATATGTAGATCACGCTTTTTCCATATCCGATGAAGATATCATGATTGACCCCCCCTACACCCTCAACAACCGACCTCCGGTGAAGGAGATCTCTCTAGCCGTTTCTCTCCTCGTCTTCGGCGTCCTCGCAATCATCCTCGGTACTTTCATGGCCGTCAACCAGATAGGCGGTGACCGGGCACACGGTACTCCTCTTTCCCTGATTTCCCTAGTTTCCCCTTCCATGCTTTTCATTTTTCCTTCATCCTGCCTATTATTTTCTCATAAATTCTTTTTCTTCGTCTATATTGGGTTTTTCTCTCCACTGTAATCTCTGGCAAATGTGATTTTCTTTCGAAAAGAGGGGCTTGTAAGTAGTGATAACGAGCCATGGTTCCGTCTGCCAAGGAATTTAGTCAATTTACCGTGCCATGATGTAAATAAATCAAAATTTGGACAATGAGTTGAGTTCTACTACATATTTTCGTGTTACCTAATCTCTATGCCATTAAACTTCTCTATACATGCAATTGTTTAAAAATTACAAGATCCATAAATGAAACATAGATTAAAACCAGCCCTGTTCGTTCTTGTTGGGAAGATATAAAGCAGTTTGATAACACCTAGATTAAGAAAAAAATAGTAAAATAGTCTTCTACCCTAACTTGAAAAAATAATTTCAACCTTACTCATTTTGTTTATTATGCAATTCAACATGTGAAATCAAAAAAGTGTGTGTTCAATAAAAAGTAATTGATAAGACTAATAAATCCGATAAGCTGCAAACAGGGTTACGAAATAGGTTTTGCCATCCTCTTAAAAGGACTTATTTTCCTCCCGATGTGAACTATAGTATTCCACTAATCCCTAATACTGTTGCTGTTATTTTTAAAATCTTTATTATGAATTTTGTCTCAAATTTTGGTTTTGAAGTAGAAGAATACAAGGGAAACACATTCCGATCTATGTGATCACGAGCTCATAACACTCTCGTAAACATCGCCCACGCACAATATAAAGACTCAAGTTGATAGTATGACTTTGTATTATACAATTGAGTTTACAAGAAATATTTTACAAGTATACAAGTAGTTGACTTCACTCTTTAGTTACGTGAGACAACTTTACTCTACCTCACTCAAATACATAGAAGCCTTCTTGGTTTTTCTTCTTTCTCTCTCAAGGAAGCTTTTCACTACACTCATCACGAACATCTTAACTCATCACAAATATCCTTGGGCTCTCTTCTCTCACAAGAAGACTCTCACTCTTCTCTTTCAAGGAGACTCTCACTCCTGGGGAAGCTCATACTCTCACTCACTTGAGAGAGCTCTCCTCAAAGTTCACCCAGGAACGAAGAGTCTCACTCAGATTTACACTAAACTCTAAAGCAACAAGCTAGTCTTCTCTAGAGCTTTCTAGAACTTTTTATTCTCTAAATTTTTTTAGTCTTCCAAGAAATCCCAGCCTTACCACAAGAACTACTGAGAATGATGTTCTAGAGGCTTTGACGCACTTATACACAATTATATAGTTTCACATTTTTATAGAAAGCTCCAAAATGTTTTAGAATGTTTTACATTCTTCCACACGCTTTTTGATAATTCCTCATATCCTCTAGAAAACTGTAGAATATTTTCCAACATTCAATTCTTGTGTACATATTTAAAGGAAATGTTAGACATCTATGGAGTATATAATATTATAGATTTTTCTTGAATTGCTCAATTATGGAGGCTCTGGCCAAAGTAAATCGGTATAATTATCATCCTGTCAATTGTTTGTGTTCTCCTATGTTAGAATAGGAAAACAGGGTATAATGTAAGATAAGCAATGAAAGAAAAAGTTTCACGCTCTAGCACAGAAGCAGAATCTCGAGCTATGGCTTCAACATATGCAGAAAGTACTTGCTTTTCGACTACCTTGAGAACCCCAACCACTAATGCCAAACTTACCCAAAGATGGAAGTTGTGATGAACACATATAAATGACCTTCAATGTTTTTATATTGGGGGGTTCAGTGATTTTCTATTAATTCCATTAACATTTCTCTAGTTAAATAGCCACCAATGCCTAAACAAACAAGCAAATAAAAAGCAATACTGTGAACTCCATTTTCCATTAGGTAATTGCATTTGCTGCAACTATCTTGAGGCAAGCCGTAAGGTGAATAGTGGTTTGAACAGTTCCCGCATCAATGTCATTAGGAAATGAAATTAGAAAATGTCTTCTGAAAATGACAAAATCAATGAAAAACTGAATTTCGAAAACAGAGGAGGAGTCCTGGAAATCAGAAATCGAAAGCGATGGTGGAAGAAGAGGCGGGGTAACGAGGCGGTAAATAGAGATGGTGATGGCGACAGAGAACGTGCGGTGGCGATAAACTGTAGAGTCAGTGACTTGATGGTGAGGTATAGAGAAGAGTAGCTAAGAAGGTGATATGAACAGAAAAATAAAAATCAACGGGGTGAACCGTTGCCCAGATAATCAACGATAAATAAATACCGTTGCCCAGAGCCAAAAGGCTAAACCAACTTTTATTCCCAGATTCTCCAGAATGAAGCATACAAGGGGTATAAATAACCCTCTAGGTCTAATAAGAATAGGAATCCTAATTAAATTATTCTAGGAAACTAAATAGAATAGGAAACCTCTAGTTCTAATAGAACTCCTAATTAAATCATTCTAGGAAACTAAATAGAAATAGGAAACCTCTAATTCTAGTAAGAATAGAAGTCCTAAATAAATCCTACTAGGAAACAAATTAAATTAGGAAACAAAATAAAAGGAATAATAAATATTAATTAAACAGCCCGTAACCGGCCCACGGAAGTGGGCCCAAGTCCGGTCCCGCCACATGCTCTTCCCGCTTCATATCAATCCACCCCCCTTAAAATAACCTTGTCCTCAAGGTTGAAAACTCGCTGATTGGGAGCTGAAATTTCCAGACATAGTATTGTAACACCCCCATTTTCCCTCCCAAAATAATACTTGAAATAATAGATTTATTGATAATAAACTTGATTTCAAAACAGATAAAAAGTTTTGCAGCGGAAATAACACTAATTGGGAAATGGGTGTTACCGCCACATCCGGTCATCTCTTAACCGAATGCACAGGCAATCACAAAACTAAACAAAGTAAAACAAGTGTTCAACATAATTAAATTATAATTCTTGACTAGGTTTGACTAAGGCATCTCTAAACCGCTCTCGGGAATCAAGCAATCATCAGTCAACATAAGCATCATCACCTGCACAAATAAAGTGCAGAAAACAAAACAAAGGAAAGAAAACAAAAATTAGCTTTAGAGCTAAGTAAGTACTACCCAACCCCGTAAAATAATCAGGTTTGACTAAAAATAGTTTTTCGTATAATACTATATAAAAATGACACACTCCACCAAAATTCTTTTCTCTTTGATATTTCTCAAAATCACTTCTTTACTAAAGTCCTCAACTTTTCTTTGAAAATACCATAGTAACTCTTCTCTTAGAATTTCTCAAAGTTCACTTCTTCTCTATCTTCCTAGTAATTTAGAAGGGCGGTGCTCAACACTGGTTGAGCCCGGTGGTTACGTTGTTATGTACGGCCACCCCGGGACTTTTGCCGGTACCACAACTGCTAATGGAAACGAAACGACTACCTTAAGTGTGCACACCCCCTAAAAGGGATTCCAAGCCCTCCGAGTAGTAAGTCGTCACGAGTAATCGGGACTTAGTCTACCAACTACCCCACCTTTAAAATTCTTGAATGATTAGGGACTACTACTATAACTTCTTCTTAAAAGGGATCATAGATCCAAACGTCACTTCAAACTCAAACTGTACTTCTTAGTAGTAGCAGCCTTAATCACCCTCCACATTTATCCGGATGTGGAAAACCGACACCACGGATTTCTCCCGGGTGCTCACTTCTTATAAAAACGTAAATTTTATCTTGACTTTAAATATACTTCCAAAAAAAATATTTCTCACTCTCTTTAAATAGTCTCAAAGGTATTTAAAAATATTTAATACCCAAAAGTACTTAGTTTGCACTTCTCAAATACCATAGATCTAATATCTCCTCAAAATCACATACACATAATTCAAAATTCACACTTAATCATGTAATGCATAATAAGCATATAATACGAGGAAATCATTTTGGATCGGCAGAGAAACTTACCTCAAATTTGATGCTTCTAATTCTCCTCCTCTATTCTTGTCTCAAAATAATCACCTTTTTAATTAAGACGATACAATCAGTCACTTATTCTATTAAAAATTTATCTGATTTCCTTCTTTTGTTTTATTATTGGGATTTAGGTTATCTGTTAATTATCAATTAACCACTTTTATTAATCTTACCACTTTGCTTATAATTACTTCAATTGGTCCGAATTAAAATAGTCTGCATATCATACCTTAAATTTTATAAACAATCTGAATCATAATATAAGGTTAAATATTCGAACTTCTTTAACGATATTTTAATATTATTAAACTGGTCCAAGTTACATATTTGTCTAAATAATGATTTCACTCTATTTCATATAATTCATTCGGTGCTTAACATAACTCAAATCCACCTAATTATAATTTCGTAACTAATTTAATCATTGAATTGCACTTTGAATTTAACTGATTGAGATAATAACAATAATAATTAATTTGTTTAATATCAACAGTCCATTAGTTTTTCTATTATGAAATTATCTCAATCAAAAGTGACAAATTTATCCAAGTAATTACTACCAATCAAGCCAATTTCTTCATTAATATTTCTCATCTCGATTTTATCCATTTTGCAGATTATTATTATTATTATTATTATTATTATTATTATTATTATTATTATTATTATTATTATTATTATTACTACTACTACTTAGGAGTCTTGGCCCAAAAATAAAAATGAAAACTCCTGGCCCAAACGGCCCAATCTTCTAAGAGAGAAAGAAAAAAAAAAAAAGTGTACACTTCTTCTTCCTCACCACTTCGAGAAAACGAGCTAGGCAGGGGGGAAGGGGTTACCTCGACGAATTCGTGATACGGTGGTGGTAGAAGACTCGTTTTGGGACGGCGAAGGTCGGTGATGTGTTGGCGGCAGCGGCAGCTCCTCCTTCTTCTCCGTTTTCCGTCTTTACGGTTAGCCCGGCGGAACTCCGGCAAGCTTGTTCTCCGTCGTTTCACGATCGTTTTCAACGATTCTTTCACCGTTGGATTCCTCTCGAGAAGGGGAAGGTCTCTATGGTGTTTTCATGGCTCGGTTTTAAGCTGAAACGAAGGGCTGTGTTTTTCGTATGTATAGTAGTATATACGTATATATATGTATATCTCGAATGCTCGGTTGTGAGTGAAACAAATCTCAAGTTTGAGGCTGGATGGTGTGTCTCGTAGGTACATGGGCTGCCGAAGGTTTTGACTACATGAGTTAATATATTTGGCATCTTCCAATCAACTTGAACATATGCATGTGGATGGGTATGGTACTCCGTTGGTATGCATTGTATCAGTACATATGTCCATTAATTTATAATATGTACTTCGTATTTATACATTATTAAGAGTTGTCCCAATATGTTATACCACGTATGGTATGTTGAAAGGCCCGACACATACCATGTGTCTATGACTCACATGTACACATTATTGTCTCCTCCTCATGTGTCTAGTACTCTTATGGTATGTGTATGTGTGGATGTATTATTTGTCTCTTCCTCATTATTAATCTTATTATGTCCACATACATTGTACCATCCAATATTTTTACTACTACACACCATTTTATTATTAGGTACAAGTACTTCGCATAAGTATTTGGTTGATAACTCAATTCTTTTAACATTGTTATTTTGTGTGGTATTTTTGTACACATTTTATTTACTCATCTCTTTAAATCAAAATGTCACTTTTATTATTAAAACATTTTTATCTGATAAAAATGTCACCGATGTTAAAATTTTATTTGTTTCACTTACTTATTAAAACGTCACTTTCTTAATATTTTATCTGACTATTAAAATTTATTTATTTATTTATTTATTTTTTTATTTAAATTTTTTTGGAGTGTCACATTCTACCCTCCTTATAAGATGTTTCGTCCCGAAACATAAGTTATGAAAAATACCTACAAATGAAATTAACAAATTCTGTATCTTTATTAGTATTAAATTTATGGAGTGTCACATTCTACCCTCCTTAAAATAATGCTTCGTCCCTGAAGCATATAAATGATATAATCCTAAAGTTTATTAGGACACTCCTACGGTTTATTTCATAAAAGGAAACACCTAGCCAATATACCAATACCTCAAAGGTTTCATCTCACTAGTTCAAAGCCTTTCCTAGACAAGTATATAGGAATATAACACAATTATACCTATTTCAAACCATTATCAAATTCCAACAAAAATCAAAATATCACAATCTCACCACGATCCTAGACTTATTCTTTCTTAATAAGATTTATTATTCCTAATTGTTTTCTTTTTATTGAAAGTAATTAAAGATCCAGCATTAGCTCTTCGGAAAACATTTGAGAACCCTTCTAAATTGGAAAATTTTCAAAATTTCGCCTTTTTTTTTTAAAGGAAAGCTTTGATACAAACTGGTTGGTATCACTTATTGGAGTTTTAGGAAATCTCAAAAAAAAATGTTAGGAATTCCTTTTTGAAAACCATAGTCACTGAATGGAAACTTTTATTCGAAGAATCCCCACGTTGAATATCATGGGCACTAATATCAATTTGTTGTTACCACTTAAGAAATATTAGAAAACCTTAAAAAAAATCGTTTAGAAATCTTTTTGGAAAAAGACTTTGGAAAATGCCCCAGAAAAACCATTCCTTTGATACCAATTTGTTGGTATCACTAAAATAAAGAGAGTTTAAGATAATCTTAGAAAATGTTTGAAAACCCCATTTTAAAAAAATCAAAGGCTCTGATACCAATTTGTAACACCCCCATTTTCCCTCCCAAAATAATACTTGAAATAATAGATTTATTGATAATAAACTTGATTTCAAAACAGATAAAAAGTTTTGCAGCGGAAATAACACTAATTGGGAAATGGGTGTTACCGCCACATCCGGTCATCTCTTAACCGAATGCACAGGCAATCACAAAACTAAACAAAGTAAAACAAGTGTTCAACATAATTAAATTATAATTCTTGACTAGGTTTGACTAAGGCATCTCTAAACCGCTCTCGGGAATCAAGCAATCATCAGTCAACATAAGCATCATCACCTGCACAAATAAAGTGCAGAAAACAAAACAAAGGAAAGAAAACAAAAATTAGCTTTAGAGCTAAGTAAGTACTACCCAACCCCGTAAAATAATCAGGTTTGACTAAAAATAGTTTTTCGTATAATACTATATAAAAATGACACACTCCACCAAAATTCTTTTCTCTTTGATATTTCTCAAAATCACTTCTTTACTAAAGTCCTCAACTTTTCTTTGAAAATACCATAGTAACTCTTCTCTTAGAATTTCTCAAAGTTCACTTCTTCTCTATCTTCCTAGTAATTTAGAAGGGCGGTGCTCAACACTGGTTGAGCCCGGTGGTTACGTTGTTATGTACGGCCACCCCGGGACTTTTGCCGGTACCACAACTGCTAATGGAAACGAAACGACTACCTTAAGTGTGCACACCCCCTAAAAGGGATTCCAAGCCCTCCGAGTAGTAAGTCGTCACGAGTAATCGGGACTTAGTCTACCAACTACCCCACCTTTAAAATTCTTGAATGATTAGGGACTACTACTATAACTTCTTCTTAAAAGGGATCATAGATCCAAACGTCACTTCAAACTCAAACTGTACTTCTTAGTAGTAGCAGCCTTAATCACCCTCCACATTTATCCGGATGTGGAAAACCGACACCACGGATTTCTCCCGGGTGCTCACTTCTTATAAAAACGTAAATTTTATCTTGACTTTAAATATACTTCCAAAAAAAATATTTCTCACTCTCTTTAAATAGTCTCAAAGGTATTTAAAAATATTTAATACCCAAAAGTACTTAGTTTGCACTTCTCAAATACCATAGATCTAATATCTCCTCAAAATCACATACACATAATTCAAAATTCACACTTAATCATGTAATGCATAATAAGCATATAATACGAGGAAATCATTTTGGATCGGCAGAGAAACTTACCTCAAATTTGATGCTTCTAATTCTCCTCCTCTATTCTTGTCTCAAAATAATCACCTTTTTAATTAAGACGATACAATCAGTCACTTATTCTATTAAAAATTTATCTGATTTCCTTCTTTTGTTTTATTATTGGGATTTAGGTTATCTGTTAATTATCAATTAACCACTTTTATTAATCTTACCACTTTGCTTATAATTACTTCAATTGGTCCGAATTAAAATAGTCTGCATATCATACCTTAAATTTTATAAACAATCTGAATCATAATATAAGGTTAAATATTCGAACTTCTTTAACGATATTTTAATATTATTAAACTGGTCCAAGTTACATATTTGTCTAAATAATGATTTCACTCTATTTCATATAATTCATTCGGTGCTTAACATAACTCAAATCCACCTAATTATAATTTCGTAACTAATTTAATCATTGAATTGCACTTTGAATTTAACTGATTGAGATAATAACAATAATAATTAATTTGTTTAATATCAACAGTCCATTAGTTTTTCTATTATGAAATTATCTCAATCAAAAGTGACAAATTTATCCAAGTAATTACTACCAATCAAGCCAATTTCTTCATTAATATTTCTCATCTCGATTTTATCCATTTTGCAGATTATTATTATTATTATTATTATTATTATTATTATTATTATTATTATTATTATTATTATTATTATTACTACTACTACTTAGGAGTCTTGGCCCAAAAATAAAAATGAAAACTCCTGGCCCAAACGGCCCAATCTTCTAAGAGAGAAAGAAAAAAAAAAAAAGTGTACACTTCTTCTTCCTCACCACTTCGAGAAAACGAGCTAGGCAGGGGGGAAGGGGTTACCTCGACGAATTCGTGATACGGTGGTGGTAGAAGACTCGTTTTGGGACGGCGAAGGTCGGTGATGTGTTGGCGGCAGCGGCAGCTCCTCCTTCTTCTCCGTTTTCCGTCTTTACGGTTAGCCCGGCGGAACTCCGGCAAGCTTGTTCTCCGTCGTTTCACGATCGTTTTCAACGATTCTTTCACCGTTGGATTCCTCTCGAGAAGGGGAAGGTCTCTATGGTGTTTTCATGGCTCGGTTTTAAGCTGAAACGAAGGGCTGTGTTTTTCGTATGTATAGTAGTATATACGTATATATATGTATATCTCGAATGCTCGGTTGTGAGTGAAACAAATCTCAAGTTTGAGGCTGGATGGTGTGTCTCGTAGGTACATGGGCTGCCGAAGGTTTTGACTACATGAGTTAATATATTTGGCATCTTCCAATCAACTTGAACATATGCATGTGGATGGGTATGGTACTCCGTTGGTATGCATTGTATCAGTACATATGTCCATTAATTTATAATATGTACTTCGTATTTATACATTATTAAGAGTTGTCCCAATATGTTATACCACGTATGGTATGTTGAAAGGCCCGACACATACCATGTGTCTATGACTCACATGTACACATTATTGTCTCCTCCTCATGTGTCTAGTACTCTTATGGTATGTGTATGTGTGGATGTATTATTTGTCTCTTCCTCATTATTAATCTTATTATGTCCACATACATTGTACCATCCAATATTTTTACTACTACACACCATTTTATTATTAGGTACAAGTACTTCGCATAAGTATTTGGTTGATAACTCAATTCTTTTAACATTGTTATTTTGTGTGGTATTTTTGTACACATTTTATTTACTCATCTCTTTAAATCAAAATGTCACTTTTATTATTAAAACATTTTTATCTGATAAAAATGTCACCGATGTTAAAATTTTATTTGTTTCACTTACTTATTAAAACGTCACTTTCTTAATATTTTATCTGACTATTAAAATTTATTTATTTATTTATTTATTTTTTTATTTAAATTTTTTTGGAGTGTCACAAGTATAGACTGGAAAATATCCTTCTTCTCCTTCATGAACCCTTTCCTGGCCGGTTATTTCGCAGAATTCATGCTGCTTGAGGTCCAACTCTTCATCCTCCTCGGCTATCATTACCCGCAGATGCTTAAAGGGACAATCATGCCCTGGCGTGAATGGTTTCTTGCATCTAAAGCATAATCCTTTTGCCCTCAAATCTGCTAACACTTTTGGCGCAAGACGGGTGAACTGGGATCGTGTCGTAGGCTGTCCAGACAGCCCTGACTTTGTCCCCGGAGGCTGTCCACTATCCTTCGCAAAGCTGCCCCCTGAGCCCTGTAAGCTGCCACCGGTGGCAGTCAACGGGGGACCCGTGTTTGCCCTTACAAAACTGCTGGAACGTACCCCTGAAGAATGATAATTCAGGCTGCCACTTTCTCCACTTTGGACGGACAGATTATACTCCACTTCGCGAGCTAATTCCATAGCCATCTCCAGGCCGTTTGGCCGAAGTAATCGCAGCGAGCTTCGGATTATCTCCTTAAGCCCACTCATGTAATAGCCCAAGTAATGATCGTCAGTTAATCCAGGTACTTGACTGGCGAGTTGTACAAACAAAGTATTGTAATCTTCCACTTGCCCAATTTGTTTAACGCCAGATAGCCGCTCAAATCTGTTTCCTTGATATCGGGAATCAAATCTAGCCACCAAGGCTTGCTTAAATTCCTCCCAGGATATGCCGGGTTTGCGCGCCTTTAACCATGTCACCCAATAGAGGGCTGCCCCTTCCATAGAAACCCTAGCCGCTGCAATTTGTCTATCCGGTGGGGTCCTGTTGAGCTCGAACTGCTGCTCCACTCTTGCCAGCCACCCAATTGGGTCTTCACCGTCGAATGAGGGAAGCAGTATCGTGGATGCGCTGCGCGGTCCGCCCTCGTCGGTGAAAGCAGTCGCGATGTGGGCGGAGGAGCCGCTCTCGATGGTCGTGCTTGGAGACTTCGCTGGCGGTACCATGGCCTTTGCGATTGCTGCCAGGGATTCTGCGATTTCCGCAAGCCGGGCGGCCTGCTCCTCCTGTTTCCGAGCCAGTACATCCAGTTTCTCTCCTTGTGAATCGAGCTTTTGATTGACCAGGGCCTGTTCGGCCTCCAATTCCGTCAGTCGTTCGTTCTGAGTTCTTGTCATCTTGGCGGGACGGGGATCTGGCAGGTCGGACCAATTGATATGAACAGAAAAATAAAAATCAACGGGGTGAACCGTTGCCCAGATAATCAACGATAAATAAATACCGTTGCCCAGAGCCAAAAGGCTAAACCAACTTTTATTCCCAGATTCTCCAGAATGAAGCATACAAGGGGTATAAATAACCCTCTAGGTCTAATAAGAATAGGAATCCTAATTAAATTATTCTAGGAAACTAAATAGAATAGGAAACCTCTAGTTCTAATAGAACTCCTAATTAAATCATTCTAGGAAACTAAATAGAAATAGGAAACCTCTAATTCTAGTAAGAATAGAAGTCCTAAATAAATCCTACTAGGAAACAAATTAAATTAGGAAACAAAATAAAAGGAATAATAAATACTCCCTCCGTCCCTCTAAGTTTGGGACGGAGGGGTGTGGTGTGATTTTTAAGAAAAAGTGGAATTGTGTGGTTGATATTGAATTGATAAAGTGTAAATAAAGTAAGAATGAATTCTAACCACTCAAATGTTACCAAATATGGTATGAGACAAACTTAGTGGGACGGACGAAAAAGGTAAAACGGGACAAACTTAAGGGGACGGAGGGAGTATTAATTAAACAGCCCGTAACCGGCCCACGGAAGTGGGCCCAAGTCCGGTCCCGCCACATGCTCTTCCCGCTTCATATCAAAGGAGAACCGCTCAGATTGATCGATAGAAGCCTGGGTTTTTTTATTTTATTATATAAAGGGGTATAATAATAAACTGGAGTCTTATTTGTGCATTTGAGTTAAATTTTAATTCTTTTTAGGTTAAAATATGTTTTTAGTCCCTGTAAATATAGTACATTTTGTTTTTCGTCGCTACAATTTAGTTTGGTTTTCTTTTTAGTCCATCACTAATGATAACAATCGCCCTTTGACCTCAAAATAAGTCCGATTAATAGATCTCCCCTAATTCTTTGTCATGTTATTAAAAAAGTATTTAATTTTATTTTTTGGAAGGTTTTTAATATGTATTTTTAAAATGTGAATACTTAGTTTTACGCTGTTTTAACTCTCATATTAGCCTCAAAAAAATTATAACAGGAAGTATTTAAATACGGAGTATTTCAAGTAGATTCATGTAATTGACAATAATGTTTTTTGTAAGTAGAGTAGTTTCAGATTCTCAGAATCAGAGATGGACTAAAAACAAAACAGTGCATATTGCAGGGATGAAAACCAAGAAAAATGTTTTGTAGGGACTTAAAACAAATTGTGTCATATTTGAAGGGACTAAAAACACATACTTCCTCCGTTCGGATATAGTTGCAACACTGAGGTTCGGCACAGAAATTAAGAACCACCCCCACTAACTTGTGTTTTCCCTTTATATCCTTGGTTACTCCAAGGACGGGTAAATACTTGAACAACAAAACCTGCTACAGTGTTTCGTTGGTAACCATACATCGCTTATCCTTTGATTCATAAAAATAAAAATAATCAACACCTTCAATTATTTGTGTTGAGTAAAAAACTTACCAGAGAAACTTAAAACAAAATTTCATAAACCATAAATCTCAAACGAATAACGAGAAGAAAATAAAACCTAGAATTAGAAACTAAAATCAATCATAGATCGTTAAGATACGAAGAACATGGAGAAAACATTAATTTATCACCAGATTATTAGATGAAAGTGGTTAGCTGAAAAAAAAACATAAAAATAGAAAATTAAATTATTTCTTGTGAAATCCTCTTTCTCCATAAATTGCTTTGACAAAAAAGTCTCAAGAAAAAGATTATCATGTAGATATGGTTGATTCAATGATGAACTTGATGGTCATATCTTGAGGGAGACCAAGAGAAACAAAAAGATTTGTGTCTAGCTTCGTCGTTCAAACCTTATAAGACCAGATCTCTGTTTTTCGAACACGAAACAAAAAAGTAAAGTATTGATGTAGAAAGGAAGGAAATGATGAGGGGGGAAAGGAGAAGAGATTGTGGTAATAAACGGAAGAAGAAACTTGATTGATGGAGCTAGCCTCGGAGGAATGCCGGAGAAGAAGAAGATAGATATGGAGTAAGAGAACTGGGAGTAGTGAGTGGGGGTAAGTAAGTTGAGGGTATTAAAGTCACTTTCCATGTTACTTTTTACCCAAAATGGAAAGGTTGCAATTAATTTAGAACTGCCCAAAAAGGAATGTGTTGCGATTATTTAAGAACGGAGGAAGTATAAGCCTTCTATTTAGGATATTTGGAACAAATGGGTAGTGATCCTCGCATGCCCAAATCTTGGGTCCTGAATCTTGCGCCAATGACTTGCGGTGGTAAGTTGAAAATTGTGTAGCTGAAAATTTAGATAAGAAAAAAAAGAAGAGAATGAAAATAAATAAACGAATTATTATTTCTTGGGATTTTTATCCGGCCACTCAAAGAAGAAGGCATGCAATGCAATGTGCATTATTTCTTGTGAACTAATGTGTCTTTTTATATTTGAGATGTTTACAGGGCTATTTTTCGCCATACTGGGAGGAATTCTGTTCCTGCCCGGGTTCTACTATACTCGGATCGCGTACTATGCATACAAGGGGTACAGCGGTTTCTCATTCTCCAACATACCTCCCGTGTAGTCATCCCATTCTCGTCATGTCGCTTCACATATACATTGTGTTTTCTAATGCTACATAGCCGTTTACGTCAAAATCTTGTAAATAATAAAGTGAATCCATCCGACAGTGTTGATGTAGCGAACTGCTGAACAAATGATTGTTATGTTGTTGGGGGTGTTTTTTAATTGCTCGTTTGCTTAGGTTGATAGATGACCGCTGGTTTAGTTGGCTGTTTTAATCGGCCGATAGTATTAAGACTTTGTAAAATGGTGTTTGGTTAACTAGCTGATTAAAGTGTAATGATAATTTGTGTAATGACATTGAAGGACATACTTTTCTTTTTTTTGACGTTTTCTTTTATATTACGTTATACATTTTATGTATAATTATAGTTCTAATATCACTTTCACATAACGCGTAACAAAAACATGTTACTTCATAGCAAAAACAAAAATGATCGGCTTAATTAACTACCAGTACAAAAAAGCGATAAAAAAAAACTACCAGTACAAAAAACTATTGCTACCAGTACAAAAAACTATTGCAAGATAGGGATTCCACTATACCAGCGTGTCATTCTCAGGGATGGATTTAGGAGGGGCGACTGCCTTCCTTGGACTTTCAAAATTTTTAATTACTCCCTCCCATTTATATTGTCCCGTTTTACCTTTTCGGGAAGTCCCACTTAAATTGTCCCATACCATATATGGCAAAGTTTGTGTGGCTCTAAATCATTCTTACTTTATTCTTACTTTATCAATTAATATCAACCACACAAACCCACTTTTCTTAATAACCGTGTCACCCTCTTCCGGGACAATATAAATGGGACAAAGGTAGTATATATGTAATATTAGTTAGATATATACGTAGTATATGTGTTCGCCCCCCTTAACTTCTAGGTTTTAGAATTAATATATAGTCTTACATAATGTAATACTACGTACTAAATTGTAGATTCCAAAGAAGAAACATCTAAAATAATTTACATAACTTAAACAAATAAACAATAGAAACAACTCATTGTTTAAAACTTAGGATACTTATTATATGAAGATTCCTAGTTTTGTAATGTTTAATTGTCTTTGTTAGATTCTTCCATTTCTTTTTATCTCTGTTAGATAATTAGTACTCGGTTTTGGAAAATATCAAATAAAATTAAAGACCAGACACACTACTTATACAATTTTAGATCATGTGAAGTGAATCTAAAATATAAATGTTTGTTGACATTAAATTACACAATTCATTTACTTCTTACATCATAAAAACAATTTTTTGCATATATAATAAACTTTAACTTATTTTAGCATTGATACAAATATAATATGCACCGAATATATGGATTAGTATCATAATATTATTCTAAAAGTAATAATCTCATACATATACTATTGCAATTCAAAAATCAAATCTTTATTGTGATAATATTCATGTGGTTAAACAAGACAGAAGTTATTTAAAAAGTATTAATAGATATGTACCACTACCAAAAAAACTCGTTATAGACACAGATTTAGGCACGGAATATGTCCTAGACAATTTTGGCACGTATGTGGGCACGGAATGCCTAAATAGTCGGCATATTCCGTCTCTGGCACAGATTTATCCGTGCCAATACGTTTGTCTCGGACTTTTCGACCCTACCTCCGTGCCAAGACCGAAAAAAATTCAAATCATTTGGCTAGCAACTAAATCCGTCGCAAAGTCCGAGACAAGTTGGCAGAGAACTATGTCCGTCCCAACGTGGGGCGCTTTTTGTTCAAAGTTGGTGTGGCGCGATTCCGTGCCAATGGTTTCGTGCCTATATCCGCGCCAACTCCGCATCATATTCGGCTGACCCCATTTCCGTCCTTATATCCGTACCAAAATGTAGCTGTTATGTTGGCAGGCGTATATCAAACCCAAAAGGCATGCCAAAATTTAACCGTTAATTTGCCTTCCCCACTTTCTCCCTAAATGTTATTCCGTGCCAATATCCGAGACAATGAAGGCCGTTGGGACATTTTGGCTGGGGTATTTCCGTCCCAAATTCCGTGCCTACTAATTCTACAAATACATGCTTGGTGTGTGAAAGAAACTACATCTCTCAAAATGATGTCTTTAATCTTTGTGTATGATGAATTCTGGATAGAAGTTGGAAGTTATATTACTTGATATCTGGAGGTTTATAATTGGATTTCTTACTTTATATTACATGGTATCGTCGTTGTACTTAAGGTATGTTAATTTCGACCATTCTGTGTTTAAATTAATTTGATCATATCCATATTACGAGTTGTTATCAGTATTATTTGTCTTAATTATATTGATTGAATTCTAGTGTTAGCTTTAAAACGTGAGACATTAATTTGTAAATTTAATAAATTAATTTCGTTAAGATATATTGTCAAAAAAATTATTAAGAATTTTTTTAATATTCAGGCACAATGTATAGACAAACTAGAAGTTGGATGTATGACCGCTACAAGGAAAATGGTAGAGGATTGAAAAAAGTGTTCAAAAATGGAGTTAACGAATTTATTAGATTCGCACAAGGGCAAACACGCTATATGGATGGAAGTAAAATAAGATGTCCTTGTATAGAGTGTAAGAATAACAAATTTGTTGATGGTGGGGAGGTTTGTTGGCATTTATATACGCATGGTTTTGTTGAAAACTATTACAACTGGACTTCTCAAGGAGAACCAATTGAGCCAGAGCTGTTGCCGCAAAACGTAGGAACATCGAGGTATGTTCCCGACGAGATGGCTAATTGGGGAAATTATGAAGAAATGGTATGGGAGCAAAAAATACTTTATGATTTGGCTGGTCCTTTTACGTTTCCCAATATCCACACGGATAGTGAGTTCAACGCACACAATAATGTGAATGAAGGACCAAGTTCATCATATTATGATGTGGACGTGTTAGGCACTAGATTTCAAGAAGTGCTCAAAAGTGCGGATCAGCCTTTATATTGTGACTGTTATGATCATTCCCAATTATCAGCAGTTTCTGAATTTCTTAACATAAAGTCAGAATATAACCTATTTGAGAGCTGCATGTCCAAAATATTAGACTCAGTTGGTAGTATGTTACCTCGTGACCATTGTCTTCCCGATACTTACTACAACATGAAAAAGTTTGTTTCTGAGTTAGGTCTCCCTATGATAAAAATCCATGCATGCCCTGAAGGTTATATGTTGTTTTGGAAGAACGACGAAACACTGATCCGGTGTAAGTTTTGTAATGCGGATAGGTACAAGCCCATATCAGGTATGGGTCGAAAAGCACGAAAAAGATCTGCAACATCTAAGTTGATATATCTTCCTTTAGCACCACGTTTCCAGAGATTATATGCCTCAAGCGCTACCGCTAAACACATGATGTGGTATGTAGAGCATGACACTGAAGAAGGGTTAATGTGTCATCCATCAGATTCCGCAGCGTGGAAGCATTTTGACAGGTGTTATCCACAATTTGCTTTTGAGCCGCGCAACGTGAGATTTGGGTATTAAAATTTGTAAGGAATAAATGTAATTAGATTTTGATGATGCTATAGGATTAGAAAGTTAGAGTACCCCCAATTAGATTTTATGCATTAGAATTTTCAATTGTAAGTATTAGTGTAGTCGACGATCAGAGTTGCTCTGCTTTGGATCAGATCAGAAGTGCATCAGAATTGCTCCATGAGAGTTGCTGATAAATTTGGACATCTGATAGCCGATGAGAGTTACAGATCAGAGGTACTCATCAGCGGACCTATCAAAGTCAGAGTTAGAGTTCAGTCAGAGATCAGAAAGCCATCAGAACTCAACTCATCAGAAATCCATCAGAACTCAGAAAGCCATCAGAATCCAACACATCAGAAGAGCCTGATCAGAACCCGACTAACACTGAGAAGATTTCAAGCAACATCCAACAGCTATGAATCCAACGGGTAAAAACACCCAACGGCTAGAAGACTGTGCATGAAAGGAAAGCATTTAATGCACAATAAATGAGCCTGATACACTGAAGGATTGATTGCAAATGATTGACCAAGGAATCAGGGAAGATATATTATAAAAATAGAAACCTTCCAAAACGGCGGTCAAGTCAACAGTACGCGCATTTAATGCAGTTGTCTCCTCCTCCAACGGGCAGACAACCTCAGTATATAAGCTACACGAAGAAGAACAAGGAAAATAACTTTTGCTCCATTCATTACTCTGAACATACTTCTTGAGATTCAACCTTCATAACACTCTACAAGAAAAGTCCTACGTTGGGAAGATTCAAACTCCAAATCTTTCATCCCCAACAACGAGCAAAGTTCATCCTGTTCTTCAACACTTCAAGATCTTCATCTACATATCTTTTGTTACGAAGCAAGTTGGAGAAAACTCTGATCTCAAAACATCTTCTGAAAAGAAGGGCGTCCAAGTAACTGCAGCAGTGAAGTGGTGATACTTCCGGGAAGCTGAGTGAAAGGACCAGTCATCAGGAAGCAGGACTGCATCCCGGGTGACAACTAGGCTTGAAGAAGGCGTGGAGAACTTCTTAAGTGCTAGGGACTAAGCTTTGTAACCGATCTACTTCAAAGCTAGTGGAACAGTGGACTAGAGGAACGCATTGTTCCTTGAACCACTATAAAATATCCGGTGTCATTTAATTTACTGCAATTTATATTTCTGCACCTAGGATATTAACTGATTAGCTCCAAGACTTGGAATCTGTGTTCAGCAGATCTTGTTCTCAGAATTATCAGAAAGGCATTTGCCTTAGTATTTCTGAGGCTACCCGGACAGATCAGAATCCGCTGCCAAGGCAAGTTCTGATATCAGAACCAGCCTTTCTCTGTCACCAGAATCAGACCTTCTCTGATAAGTCATTTTTGGACTTAGAGAAAATTTGAAAAACTAATCAGTCTATTCACCCCCCCCCTCTAGACTGATTACCATATTAAACGGGACCAACAAGTGGTATCAGAGCCTCCTTGTTCTTGTAATCTTTTAGGTTACATTCTGAACAAAGATCCACTTGTTCTTAGCCTCTTTATTTACTATAATGGATAATTCTCTTGCAAAGCATCTTATGTTCACAGATCAGAAATATGATGATTGGAAGATCAGAATGAAGGCACATCTGTGTGCCCTTCATGATGAAATGTGGGAAGTCTTGGAAAATGGCCCCTTTATCCAGTTCATGAAGATCAATCCTGCTCACTCCATTGATAACTCTCAGCCCCAGATGATTGAGAAAGCCCGGTCAGAATGGACCAAGGAAGAGAAAAGGCAGTACAATCTAGATAACATAGCCAAGGACATCCTTTACAAGGCTATTGATGAAAGATACTTCAACAGAATCAAGAAGTGCAAAACTGCCAAAGAAATCTGGGACAAGCTAGATGAGATTGGAGCAGGAGATGAGCAAGAAAGAGATAACAAGCTGACCATTGCAATGAAGAAGTTTGATGACTTCAAACTTCTGCCAGAAGAATGCATTGCTAAGATGCATGAGAGACTGCTGATTCTCATCAGTGAGATTTCTGAGCTAGGAAAGGAGCTCACCATCAAGGAGGTCAATATGAAGATCCTCAGGGGACTGCCTTCAGCTTGGAAGATGAAGGTGATTGCAGTCCAGGAAAGCAAGAACATCAAGACTTATGCCACTGAGAAACTCATCTCTGATCTCAAGGCTTATGAGTTTGAGATGCATGAAGAGAAGGAAGAAGTTCCTGATGAGAGGACTACCACTGCTCTCACTGCCAGCACTTCAAAGGTAAGTGACTTTGACCCTTCTACTCTTTTATCTGATGAGTATATGGCTGCTTTTGCCAGGAAGTTTAAGAAGTTTATGAAGAAAGATGGAAGGAGTCCATCTTCCATCAGAAGACCACATCAGAAGACCAAATCTTCTGAAAGCAATGGAGAGTACCTCTGCTACAACTGCAGACAACCTGGGCACTTCAAAGCAAACTGCCCCTATCCAAGAGTGTCCAAGAAGCAAGGACATGAAGAAGAAAAGAAACCAGATGATCAACACAGAAGAAGAAGAGCATTTGTCTCAGAACAAGCTGAGAGAGATCCACTCTCTGAATCAGAGTCCAGTTCAGACTCCGACTCTGATGAAGCATTCTGCTGCTTGGATGCAGAAACTGAAGACCTTTGCCTCATGGCACAATCAGATGATGAGGTATGCTCCACTTCTGACTCTATTTCTTCTTCGGTAGGCACAACCTTAAATGATGATCCAATGTCATCATTTTGGGAAGAGTTCCAAACTATCCAAGCCACTTATTCTTCTGTTAAAGATGAGAACAGTAGGCTGAAAGTTGATATCTCTGATCTAAGGAAAGAGACTGAGTGCAAACTTAATCTCTTAACTGAGGAAAGAGATCGACTGAAAGCTGAAAATGAGTCTCTTCTGAAAAGAATAAGAGACATTGAGGAACTTGAGAGTAGATATAATAGTCTTCTGAAGATGCAATCTTCCATGAAGAATATTGGTGACTCTCATAACTTCACCTCTGGTCTTGGATATGTTGAACCAGAGTCTGGTGAGCCTTCTGTAAGGCCTAGCACCAAAGTTGCTAAGGCTAAAAAGGTCATAGTGCCACAGACTCTGAGCCCCAATTGCCATGCTAGTACTTCTGGTACTAAAGTTGTTCATGAGAAGGTCATACCAGAGAAACAAACTCTAAAGGCCAAACCAAAACAAAGTTTGAAAACTAATGAACCTGGCAGAAACCCTAACAAAAGGAAGAGTTTTCAGAAAAATAATAATCAAAGGCCTAATCCTATCAGACAATCTCATGACAATGGTATCCGAAACTGCTATCAGAAAGGCAAATATCAAGAGAAAATTAACTATAGACAAATGAGGTTGTCTGGTCAACCTCAGAAGCCTAAAGTTAAGCGCTCCTCTGATCTTGATAGCATATGGGACTTCTTTCCAACAAAGAAGGCTATGCAAAAGTATGCAAACAGAAAGCATGATCCTCACAAGCATTTGCCCAAAGTGAATCATACATCTGTTTACTACAACTACCAGGTGGACAATGGGTACCATCCACCAAGGTTTCAGTTGATGAGACCAAAATGGTATCAACTACCAAGACTGCATTACCCCCCAGGACCCAACATTGCTTGGGTACCTAAATCTTCCTTTTAATCTTGCAGGAACAGTGTGCTGGAGCTATCTCAGAACAAGAATGGTATATTGATAGTGGATGCTCCAGACACATGACAGGTGACAAGAGTTGCCTATCAGAGTTCCAGAAAATCAATGGACCCAGAGTCACTTTCGGTGGAAATGACAAGGAAGGGCAAACAAAAGGAAGAGGGAAGCTGATCAAGAACCAGATAATCATTGAAGATGTCTCATATGTCAAAGGTCTGAAGTTCAACTTGCTGAGTGCTAGCCAATTCTGTGACAAAGGCTACACAGTTGAATTCACCAAGACCTTATGCTATGTCAAGCATGAGACAACCAAAGAAGTGGTTCTTACAGCCAAAAGAAGGAAGAACATCTATGTTGTTGACTGGCAAACAGCAAAAGATGGAACCTGTCTGATAGCAAAGGACAATTCAAAGCTAAGCTGGGACTGGCACAAGAAGCTTAGCCACCTGAATTTCAAAACCATCAACAAACTGGCAAGGGAACACATTGTAGATGGTCTGCCTGACATTGTCTATAAGAAGGAGACTCTCTGCAGTGCTTGTCAGAAAGGCAAACAAGTAAAGACCTCATTCAAACCCATAGCTGGAGATCTTTCCACTTGTCCTCTAAATCTGATCCACATGGATTTATTTGGACCAGTTGAAACTCCCAGTGTTGGAGGAAAAAGATATACTCTAGTCATGGTGGATGACTATTCCAGATACACATGGACTGTGTTCCTGACAAAGAAAAATGAAACTCTTCAGAAGTTGCCATCTCTGTTAAAGCAACTTCAGACTGAGAAGAACATGAAGGTCAGGACAATCAGATCTGACAGAGGAACTGAATTTGTCAACAAAGTGATCAAGGACTTCTGTGATCAGAATGGGACATTCCATCAACTCTCTGCTGCCAGAACACCCCCAACAAAATGGTGTTGCAGAAAGAAGGAACAGAACACTAAAGGAAGCTGCAAGGACTATGATTGCAGAATCAGGATTGCCCATCAGATACTGGGCTGAAGCTATCAACACTGCATGCTACACTCAGAATAGAAGCATGATCCACAAGAATCATCAGAAGACCCCCTACGAGCTGTGGAAAGGAAGAAAACCAAACATCAGCTACTTCCATGTGTTTGGATGCAAGTGCTACATTCTAAACAATGGAAAGGAGAACCTGAAAGTATTTCAAGAAAAAGCTGATGAAGGTGTATTCTTAGGCTACTCAAGCTCAAGCAAAGCTTATAGAATACTCAACAGAAGATCTCTACAAGTTGAAGAATCCATTCATGTCAAATTTGATGATGGTACCTCTGCAGAAGAATTATCAGAAACCCTGCAGAAAATCAACCTTGAAGACAAGGGTTCAGAACCCTCAGAAGAGATCACCAACAATCCTATATTCTCAACTCCTCCTGCCAATCCAATTCTGATAGACAAAGATGAAGATGAAGATGATGTATCAGAAGATGAACCATCAGAGTTGCCTAGACAGCAACTGTCAGAACCTGATCTAACTTGGTTAAGAGATCATCCTCCTAATCAAGTGATAGGTCAAGTCACCAGTGGTGTTAGAACCAGATCTGCATCTAGAAGAGAAGCCATGTTCACCTGCTGCATATCTCAAATGGAACCAATGAGTGTAGAAGAAGCTCTAGAAGATTCAGACTGGATCAATGCAATGCAAGAAGAGCTGACACAGTTTGAAAGGAATGAAGTGTGGAAACTTGTTCCCAGACCAAAGCATCAGAATGTCATTGGAACCAAGTGGGTATTCAAGAACAAAGCAGATGAAGAAGGCAACATTGTAAGGAATAAAGCAAGGCTTGTTGCAAAGGGATACTGTCAAGAAGAAGGCATAGATTTTGATGAGACCTTTGCACCTGTAGCAAGACTGGAAGCAATCAGGATATTCCTAGCCTATGCTGCTTACAACGACATCAAAGTATACCAGATGGATGTCAAGAGTGCATTTCTGAATGGAGAACTTGAAGAGGAAGTCTATGTTGAACAACCTCCAGGTTTTGTCATTCCTACTCAATCCTCTTGTGTCTACAAGCTCAGAAAGGCCCTTTATGGTCTTAAGCAAGCTCCCAGAGCCTGGTATGACACATTGTCCCTATTCCTAGTAAACCATGGGTTCACTAAAGGAAAGGTTGACAAGACCTTGTTTAAAATTTCTGTTGCTAATAATATTCTGTTAGTGCAAATTTATGTTGATGACATTATATTTGGAAGCACTAATCCAGAATTATGCAAGAAATTCTCTCAAGTTATGCAGAGTAAGTTTGAAATGAGCATGATGGGAGAACTCAGTTATATCCTTGGATTGCAAGTCAAACAAGTTCCAGAAGGCATCTTTATCAACCAAGGAAAGTACACCAGAGATCTTATCAAGAAATTTGGAATTGATGGAAAAACTTCAGTCAAAATTCCTATGAATGCATCTCAAGGAATTGGACCAGATGATGAAGGAAAGGATGTTGATGCTACAACTTATAGAGGAATCATTGGATCTCTTCTCTATCTGACTGCAAGCAGACCAGACATAGCTTTTGCAGTAGGAATCTGTGCCAGATACCAATCAAAGCCCAAGGAGAGCCATCTAGTTGCTGCTAAGAAGATTATCAGATATATCAAAGGAAATCCAAATGCAGGACTATGGTATCCCAAGGGAGGTAATTTTGAACTAATTGGTTATTCTGATTCAGACTTTGCAGGTTGCAGATTGGACAGGAAGAGTACTTCTGGTCACTGTCAATTGCTAGGAGGGAGACTTGTCTCCTGGTTTAGCAAGAAGCAGAATTCAATCTCAACTAGCACTGCTGAAGCTGAGTACATTGCTGCTGGAAGCTGCTGTGCTCAATTACTCTGGATGAAGCAACAACTCAAGGATTATGGAGTGCAAGCAAAGGAGATCAAGCTGCTATGCGACAACACAAGTGCCATTGCCATCACTCAGAATCCTGTGCTGCATTCAAAGACCAAGCATATTGAGATCAGACATCACTTCATCAGAGATCATGTGGAGAAGAAGCATATCTCAATTGAGCATGTACCAACTGAAGACCAGCTTGCAGATATCTTAACCAAACCTCTCTCAGAGGCAAGGTTTAACAAGCTGAGGGAAGAATTGGGAATGATGGATGATCTTCCCAGAGATACATGAATCAGAGTTGCAGAAGTATCAGATGTGGATTCATCAGAACACCCCATCTCTGATACCCGAGATCTTATCCATCAGAAACTTGAATCAGAATTGCGAATATCAGACTCGCAAAAGTCAAGGTTGCAGAAAGGATCAGACTTGGTATGCATCAGAGGTCCCCGTATCAGAACATCTCTATCTCTGATACAAGGGCTAATATTTATCAGAGTGGCTGTGGACTTAGAAAAATTTTCTAAATTTCGGGCGAGACTATTCAATAAACTGGATTTTATCTTTTTACCCCCGGTAGTTATTACCATTTTTGGAAAACGGCTTTCCGCCCGCATTCCATTAAATACGACCTCGAAACCGCAAATTATATCAAACGTCCACTAACCCGAACACATATATACTCAGTCTGTAAACCTAAACCGCCATTGCATCTCATCTCTCTTCGTATTCAAGCTCTCAGAACTCTCAAACCTTCAATATCTCAAAAATTCCTCAATCCCTACTCAAAATGAAGTTCATCAACATCACTGATCTTTCTGAAGCTGAAGCCAAGTCCCTAATGGCCAATATCGTCACCGGCATGAAAGTTGACATGTCATCTCTGCCGCTGTTAGCTGAGAACAGCAAAATCATGAGGAGAATCATTGAAGGGATGAATGACTCTCAGCTGACAAAGATTGTTGCTCACCCCTATGTGCACTTCAGTAATCTGGATGTGGCTGAGTTCTACCTCAACGCCTACATCTCCAACAACGCCATCTTCTCCCAGGTTCAGGGCAAAGACCTGAAGATAGATGCTGATGCCCTTAACGAGTTCTTCAACATTCAACTGGACCCTCAGGATGAGGACACCCCCAATCTCATTGAACTTGATGATGTGGACATCTCAGTCACCACATTTGTGCAGACCTACTGCCGGGATGATGCAACTGGAATAGATAGGCTGTACATGAAGAAGAACCAGCTCAAGAAGGACTATGAGCGCCTAATGAGCATCATGCACAGGTGTCTGTGGTGCAAAACCGGTTCAACTGACCAGATGAACAATGCAAATGCCAAAGCTATCTATGCAGTTCATCGTGGCATGAATATCAACTGGGGTCAAGTTCTTTTCAAGTCTATTTCTGAATGCATTGAGAAGAAGGATGCTGAGACTGGGAAATTCTCTACTAAGATGGGCCATGGACTTCTCATCTCCAGACTCATCACTAACGCCCAGATTGAACTCCGTGGATCTGCTCAAGCCAACCACATGAAGACAATCTTCCTCACTGCATCTCCTAGAATGCATGTGGCAATTGCTGCAGAACTAAAGAAAACTAGCAAGCATGAGCAGAACAGGGAGAAAGTGGGTGAAAAACCCAAAGCTGCCCCCAAGAAGATCACTACAAAGGCTGCAACCACCTCTGAACAGCCTAAGGCAAAGCCTGTTCAAACTCCAAAGAAGAAGAGCACTCCAAGGTCTAAAATTGCCTCTTCTGAGAAGATTGCATCAGAGGAGGATGCATCAGACAAGGAGGCATCAGACTTGGCTCCTAAGATCTCACCTCCCAAAATGCAGAGGCAAAAGAGGAGACGAAGAGCTATTATCAGAAGTGACTCTGATGAATCTTCCTCTCAAACTAGAGAAAAGAAGAAGAAGAAAGAAAGCTCTTCTCCCCAGAAGTCAGAAACTCAGGGGGAACCTGAGCCGGAATCTTTACCAGACTTGCCTCTGATGGACCTATCTACAGACCATCAAGCATCTCCAATCAAGGACACTACATCAGAATTTCATGCTGCTCTGGACAGACAGTTTGAACGTGTGCTAGCTTGGAGAGAGTGGAGAATGGGTCCTCTTCAGAAAATTCTTCAATTCTTCCCCTACTATGAAACTGAGGAAGCTGAAGTCCTCAAGTGGGTGGGAACAGATGATGTCTCCCAGTGCTTTGATATTACATTCCTAGAAGCTGTTCTAGAGAAAAAGAAAGCCAACTGCAAAGGCAAGGCTGTTCTGATATCCAGCTCACCAGAGGACCATATTAAACCTCTAGCTGAGCATGAGATTCCGAACTTTGATGACTGGTTGATGGAGAAGAAGAGAAAAGAATCAATGATCAAGATGAAACCTATTCCTGGTGAAGAAGGTGAACCATCTACTGTGAATAATCAAGCTCTGACATTGATGAATCTAATCAGAGAATGGAGGGCCTCACAGTCTGCAGAAACAGTTATTGAGGTAACCCCTAACTCTCCTTCTCCACCTCTTCAAATTACACCAGAGCCCCATACCTCACCTCCCAAATCTCCATCCTCTTCACCCACAACACCTGACTACACTCCACCACCTTCACCTCAACCTCCTTCACACTCACCAACTCCATCACCTAAACCTCAGAAGTCACCTTCTCCATCACCCAAGAAACCCTCACCTAAACAACCTTCACCCTGTAAACTATTTACACCCATCAGAGACCGATCCCCTTCACCCCCTCCCTCTCCACAACATCAGAGAATCCCTAACACTCATCACACTTCTCCCCATCAGCAACCCAATCTTCAGAACTCTCCACCAGCTCCTCCACAGCAATCCTCTACTCCTCCAAAGCAAGTTCAATCTCTTCTCCAGGACAATGCCCCTAGTCCCTCCCTCATGGCAACCTTAGAGCAGGCTGGACAGCAAATAGCCAAAGGCATGGAAAAGATCCTAGATGCTGAGTATGAAACGGATATACATCTCACCAGAGTCAGTGAACATCTCACCAAAGGCATCAATATGCTACTAAAGCATGTGGGAATCATTGCAACAGCCTTTGAGGTCCACAAGGATAAAACTGCAGAGAGTCTGGGAAACATTGCTAAGGAAGTGGATGGGATCACTGCTGTCCTCTTTCATCACTCCAAGGCCATTGAAGAGCAGGATAAAGCAATCAAAGACATCTCTGACTCTATTGATGATCTCCAGTAGTCCTCTGACAAAGCTCGTGAAGAGATTCAGGCTGTAGAAGGACTGAGCAAAGACAATAAAGAACTATCCATCAAGTTGATCAATAGTGGAAAGGACAGAGATCACAAGTTGACTCTCCTTGAAGCTACTACAAAAGATATCCAGTCTGCAGTGGACAAACAGAAGGAAATCATTGAGGGTCTGGCCTCTGTAACCCAGACTCTGCCAAGTGCCCTTGAGGTCATTAAGGAGAACCAGGCAACAGAATTCTCAAAAATCGGACTCCTACTTGGTGATCTTGCTGATGCCAAAAAGGGGGAAGATACCAGAGATTCTGCTAGAGCCATCAGAGCTGCAGAAGGATCAAGCGCCAGAGCTCTGACTCCCATCTCTGGTACCCCTGATCCTGCTATATACTTTGAGAAGACCAGGCAGAAGCAGATTGCTGCTGGTATTCATAGACCAACTCCTCCAAGATCAAAGAAAGGAAAGAAGTCAGCCTCCACTTTCACTCTTGCTCAATGGCTTAAAAGTGATCTAGCTAAACCTGATGCTGCTCAATTTCAAGAAATGAAGAAGCACATGACACCTCTCCAACAGGAAAATCTTATTCTGGACAGAGATGGGACAATAATCATAAACCATGGTGGCTCCATGCAAGAAGCATCAGACTGGTGGCACATGAAAGTGATCCCTGGCAAAGACTTCTCTGAAGCCATCAGAAATTATCTTGATTGCAAGCTTGAACCTGCCTGGTCAGAATGTCAGAATCCAAGGAACCTAGCCTCCATCAGAGCAAAGGTAAATGCTGATCTGAAAGAAATTGAAGCAAAGGAAGCTGAACTAGAAGAGGAAGATATCTAAATTCTATCCTCTTGTTGCTTTAAATATCCTCCTTTATATAAAATAACCAGCTTGCCTCTATTTTGCATGGTAATTTCAAATTATGTCTATTTTGCACTCTGATTATTTATGCTCTGATATCAATTGTGTTATTCCTTATTTGATTATTGCGTGATTGATTGTATCTTACTCTTGCTATTTTCCTATGCTAAGTGCCCACCAAGATTTGTAATGAAAGTTGTTAACTTTATTTTTTTTTATGGTGAAAGGCACTTCTCTGGAAATAGTTTAAAGAGTTTTGGCATCATCAAAAAGGGGGAAATTGTAAGGAATAAATGTAATTAGATTTTGATGATGCTATAGGATTAGAAAGTTAGAGTACCCCCAATTAGATTTTATGCATTAAAATTTTCAATTGTAAGTATTAGTGTAGTCGACGATCAGAGTTGCTCTGCTTTGGATCAGATCAGAAGTGCATCAGAATTGCTCCATGAGAGTTGCTGATAAATTTGGACATCTGATAGCCGATGAGAGTTACAGATCAGAGGTACTCATCAGCGGACCTATCAAAGTCAGAGTTAGAGTTCAGTCAGAGATCAGAAAGCCATCAGAACTCAACTCATCAGAAATCCATCAGAACTCAGAAAGCCATCAGAATCCAACACATCAGAAGAGCCTGATCAGAACCCGACTAACACTGAGAAGATTTCAAGCAACATCCAACAGCTATGAATCCAACGGGTAAAAACACCCAACGGCTAGAAGACTGTGCATGAAAGGAAAGCATTTAATGCACAATAAATGAGCCTGATACACTGAAGGATTGATTGCAAATGATTGACCAAGGAATCAGGGAAGATATATTATAAAAATAGAAACCTTCCAAAACGGCGGTCAAGTCAACAGTACGCGCATTTAATGCAGTTGTCTCCTCCTCCAACGGGCAGACAACCTCAGTATATAAGCTACACGAAGAAGAACAAGGAAAATAACTTTTGCTCCATTCATTACTCTGAACATACTTCTTGAGATTCAACCTTCATAACACTCTACAAGAAAAGTCCTACGTTGGGAAGATTCAAACTCCAAATCTTTCATCCCCAACAACGAGCAAAGTTCATCCTGTTCTTCAACACTTCAAGATCTTCATCTACATATCTTTTGTTACGAAGCAAGTTGGAGAAAACTCTGATCTCAAAACATCTTCTGAAAAGAAGGGCGTCCAAGTAACTGCAGCAGTGAAGTGGTGATACTTCCGGGAAGCTGAGTGAAAGGACCAGTCATCAGGAAGCAGGACTGCATCCCGGGTGACAACTAGGCTTGAAGAAGGCGTGGAGAACTTCTTAAGTGCTAGGGACTAAGCTTTGTAACCGATCTACTTCAAAGCTAGTGGAACAGTGGACTAGAGGAACGCATTGTTCCTTGAACCACTATAAAATATCCGGTGTCATTTAATTTACTGCAATTTATATTTCTGCACCTAGGATATTAACTGATTAGCTCTAAGACTTGGAATCTGTGTTCAGCAGATCTTGTTCTCAGAATTATCAGAAAGGCATTTGCCTTAGTATTTCTGAGGCTACCCGGACAGATCAGAATCCGCTGCCAAGGCAAGTTCTGATATCAGAACCAGCCTTTCTCTGTCACCAGAATCAGACCTTCTCTGATAAGTCATTTTTGGACTTAGAGAAAATTTGAAAAACTAATCAGTCTATTCACCCCCCCCTCTAGACTGATTACCATATTAAACGGGACCAACAAAATTAGTTTGTAAATGATTTTCTATAAACTATTTATGAAGGATTATCATCTATATAAAATTATGACAAAGGGATTTCTATAGTATAAAAGTGGTTTTATTTTTTAATTTAGAAATGAAGTATTATTAACAATAGAAATTATAACAATTGTATTTATAATTAAAAACAAAGTAATATATATTTTTGTTCATATATTTTTGTTTATATATTTTTTTTAATTAGAAGCGAACTATTATAACAGTGGTAGTTATGAAGTATTTATAAATTTATATGAAAGAAGTGTGATAGAGCATATGGGCCTGGACCCCATAGCCCACATACTCAGGTCAACGATGACCAGAGGAACACCCACGTGGTCCCCTTTGGCCAGTGGGTCCGCATCGGCCAAAAGCTCAATCCGCCCAAGAAGCACGCGCCGGACTTCTGGGGGCCGCATCGACCCATGGACCGCATCGGCCATGGGATCGCATCGGCCAAAAGGCACCGCATCGGCCAGACTTCCCTGGCAGAATGCATTTCTCTACTTTATTTACTAAGTATTGTACACAGCCCATTAGTGGCCTTATTTCGCCCAAAGAAGGCATGATTATTGTAATGGGCCTCCTAAGCCCAAGGCTAGGGGCCCAAATCCACATTTTGTCCTATAAATAGACCCCAAGGGGCTAATTATAGGGGGTTCCAAGTTGAGAAATATAATTACTCACTTCTCTCTCTAGCTCTCATTTCTCTCTAGAATTAATACTCTATCATTTGGTGCTCTCGTTGAGAGCCTAGAACAGATCAAGTGAGTACCCTTCGTCGCTACCAGACACTACCGCTAGCTATGACGAGAACTAGATCAAAGAACACTGGTAGGAACGCCCCTCTCAACCAGGAAGGGCAAGGAAACGTTGCTGACAACGTCCCTAATGACCCCAACGTCCATGAGGAGGATGCTCAGGAGGTCGAGCTCGCAGCGGCCGACCTTCGCACCCAGCTCAACAGGACTGCTCCGGATGCCCGCATCGGACTCGAAGACAAACGCAACGCTGATCGCGCTTCGGGCCAGCAGGCTTCTCACCCTATTGCTCCCCAGATCAACCCGGCCGCACTATCGGCCATCGTCACGAGCATCCTCCAGGACCCTAACGTGGTCAGCGCTCTTGTCGCAAAGACCGGGGAAAACAACACTCCGGCGACTGGGGACGTCGCAACGGTGCCACCACCGCCACCTCGTCCACAAGGCGTCACCTTCTTCGGCAATGACGAAGACGTCCTCGCCGTGGACACCCATTCCCATACTGCCTCTCCTACCCGGGATACACCGGCCCAGCCTCGCGGTAAAATCTCGGCCTTCAACAGGCTGGGTGACATCGCGAGCCGTCGGGTACCTACGGGGAGGGTGGCGGATCGGTTGGGTGGTCGCGAGCCGGGATCACCAAAGGAAAGCCTCGGGTCCGTTTCCCGGAAAACGGATCGGCCCCGACCAGACAAAGGCAAAGGAAAGCTAAATGATGACGATGCGCGTCACGAGATCAACCTGGCCCACGCGGCCCGGATCCAAACCCCTCTGGGTGGCGCTGCGGCCAACACAGACCCAAGAGATGAGATCATCGCCCGCCTGGAGAAGCGCCTCGCTGATATGGAGGCCCGGGAGGCCGCAGGGCGCGCAACGGCCCATACATCCCAGCATCCCAACTACGACGCGCTCCTGAACAAAGTCAGTGCTCTGGAAAGGGAGCTGGCCGACCGACGCAACGAGCCCGTCATCCAGATACGGACCAGGACCCCCTTTTCTGCGAGGGCGCTCTCCGCTCCCATCCCAGAGAAATACAAGGGGAACCCGATCAAGCCATATGACGGCCGCACTGATTAACCAGGAGCACTTCACCCGTTATCAGAACAATATGATGATGACCAACGCTTCGGAGGAGTACATGTGTCGCTGGTTCCTCTCCACCTTGGAGGGACCAGCGTATGATTGGTTCAACAACCTGCCAGAGGCAAGCATTGACTCATGGCAGGACCTAGCTCAGCGCTTCCTCACCCAATTTGCTGGGAGGAAGCGCGCGAAGAAGCATTTCGCTCACCTCCTCACCATCAAACAACAGCCAGAGGAGACGCTCCGCGCCTTTCTCGACCGCTGGACGAGGGAAGCGGATGAATGTGAGGGAGCCGATGAGCACACTCTCCTTGCCTTCCTCCGCGGAGCGCTTCGGTCGAGCCACTTCGCCCGGAGCCTATTCACGGAGCCCCCGCGGTCATACCTCGCGGCGCTCCGACGCGGGGATAGGCACGCGGATGCCGATGAGCTCCTGAACCAGAAAAAAGGTGGGGAGAAGCAACAAAAGAAGGACTCCTCGTCCAACCCCCACCACGCGCCAGCCAACAAGGGACAGAACCAGCAAAAGAAGGCACACCAGGAGCCAGGCGGACAACGAAGAGAGGATCGTTCATGGCGTCCAAAGCTGGAGGCACAGCGCATCCCCCTCACCCACCCGGTGAGCGTCGTCCTTGACCACGCTGAGGCACAGGGCCTCATTGTGAAGGATCCCAGGTCAGAGGAGGAGATATTCGTGATCCACAAAGGAGGGACGTATTGCAAATACCACCGCCAGACATCCCACAAGACCGAGGATTGCACCACTCTGAAGAGGCATATCAATGGCCTCGTCCGACAGGGGGAACTTTTCCAATTTGTCAAGGGTGCCCCCAAGAGTAACACTTGGATTAACCCTGGCAAAAGGGGGAAGGATCCTCCGGGAAAAAGAGGGAGATCGGCGCCCTCAGTGAAGATGAGGACGAGGAAGAGCCCCGCCAGAAGAAGCATCACATTCACATTATCGTCGGCGGGAACACAGGGGGGGACTCGGCTACCCAACGGAAAAAATGGGCTCAGTCCCTATACGTTGGTGAGGTGTCCCACGCCCCCCCTCAGCCGAAGTGACGGCATGTGGAGGCCATCACCTTCACCGACAAAGACCTCCCCTGCGGCCCTTTGCCCCACAGGGATGCCCTCGTCGTCAATTGCGAGATCGGCAACAACATCATCCACCGCAACTACATCGACACTGGTAGCTCCGTCAACGTGATGTACGTTGACACATTCAGGCAACTAAAGCTGAAGAAGACCGAGCTCCGGCCGATACGGACTCCGTTATCCGGCTTCACCGGGGACTCTATCGAAGCCAAGGGCACGATAGTGCTTCCCGTTGTGGTCGGTGACGGTACCTATCAGGCAAAGATTGACATGGAGTTTGTGGTCGTCAACCTGGACAGCACTCACAACATGATCTGGGGCCGACCAGCCTTGGAGGACCTTGAGGCCATCATCTCTATGAAGCATCTATGCCTCAAGTTTCCTACCAAGGATGGCGTCGGCTACGCCAGAGGAAATCAGAAAATAGCCAGAGCTTGCTACCTAAAGCTCACCAGGAAGATCAATGAGGCCGAGGAGCGGATAGATACTATCACCACCGCCTCGGCCGAAGAAGACACACCAAAAGCCGAACCGGTCGGGGACGTGGAAGAGGTTCCGTTGGACGTCTCTCGGCCGGAACGCATGCTGAAGATCGGGACCCAGCTCCCCCAAGGGATCAGAAGGGACATCCTCTCTGTCCTGAGAGCGTACGCCATCGTCTTTGCATGGGGACCAGAGGACATGCCGGGCATCAGCCCAAAGGTTATCACACATCGGCTATCGGTGAACCCGGCCTCCTCCCCCGTCAAACAGAAGAAACGCTACCTCTCAGCTGACAGGAGGGAATTCGTCAAGGCCGAAGTGGCCATGCTGCTCTCCATCAAGCACATAAAAGAGGTGAAGTACCCCACGTGGTTGGCGAACGTCGTCCTCGCCCCAAAGCCGCCTACATTCAGAATGTGTGTTGATTACACTGACCTGAACAAGGCATGCCCAATGGACCCATTCCCTCTCCCCAACATTGATCAGTTGGTGGATGAGACGGCAGGATGCAAGTTGATGTCGTTCCTCGACGCGTTCAGAGGGTACCACCAGATATCCATGCATGAAGATGACGCGGAGAAGACTGCTTTCATGACCCCGGAGGGAATCTTTTGCTACCTCGTCATGGCCTTTGGGCTCAAAAATTCCGGCGCCACTTATACAAGAATGGTAGCCCGGATTTTTAGAGCAGTCTTAGGCCGGACGATGGAAGCATACGTCGATGATATGATCGTCAAGAGCAACCAATCCACAACTCATGCCGACGACCTCCGGGGCATCTTTGAGATCATGAAGAAATACAACCTCCGACTCAACCCGAAGAAATGCACCTTCGGCGTCCAGGGAGGTAAATTTCTGGGGTACCTGGTCAGCCGAAGGGGCATTGAAGTAAACCCGGAGAAGATACAAGCCATTACCAACATGGAGCCGCCCCGCAACATAAAGGAGGTGCAACGGCTGACGGGATGCCTCGCGGCCCTGAACCGTTTTCTCTCAAAATCCGCGGAGAAGTCGCTCCCCTTCTTCCAAATAATGAGGAAGGCCGCCAGCTTCAAATGGACAACGGAGTGCCAACAAGCCTTTGACGAACTCAAGCAATATCTCGCCTCCCCACCCGTCCTATCCAAGCCTCAACCCGGCGAGACTCTATTCCCTTACTTGGGGGTGAGTACGTCGGCCATTAGCTCTGTGCTCATCAGGGAGGATGACGGGGTACAAAAGGCTATATTCTACGTCAGCAAGACGCTGCGGGAGGCCGAGCTCAGGTACTCCCCCATTGAGAAAACGGTGCTGGCCATCGTCCACACGGTGAAAAAGCTGGGGCACTATTTCCAGGCCCACCCCGTACACGTCCTCACGCATCAGCCGTTGGGCGCCCTCATGAGAAGCCCAACCAGCTCTCCAAGGATGACCAAATGGGCAATATTCTTGAGCCAGTACCAGATTGAGATCAAGCCGAGACCATCTACCAAAGGGCAAGCCTTGGCTGACTTCGTCACCGAGTGCACGGCAAGGGAGACGGCCGTTACCACCACAGGAGCTGAACCGGACGAAGCCTGGACCCTCTACACGGACGAGTCCTCGGCCACCAAAGCTTGTGGGGGTGGCGTCGTCCTCATCTCCCCGGAAGGTTTCAGAGCATATTATGCCATACGCTTCAATTTCAAAGTATCCAACAATGAGGCTAAGTACGAAGCGCTCCTCAGCGGGCTCAGGCTAGCCGCCGGCCTCAAAGCACGCCACATCAGGATCAAATGCGACTCCAAACTCGTGGTGAACCAGATGGAGGGATCCTACGAGGCCAAAGAGGAGAGAATGAAGCAATACAAAGAGGCCGCTGCGGAATTGCTCAAAGCGTTCGATACCTACGAGATCACTCAGATCCCAAGGGCGGAGAACGCCGAGGCCGACATACTCTCCAAACTCAGCTCCGACACCCCTGAGCACATCTCCAAGATAGCTAAGGTAGAGGAGTTGAGCATGTCGAGCATTCACGCCAGCCCCATACTCTCCATACAACACCAGCCGGAGGATTGGATCACTGACATCGCAACCTACATCACCTCCGGCACATTACCCAAAGACGAGGAGAGGGCCAAACTCGCCAAGCTCAGGGCGCCGAGCTATGTCATTGAGGGTGACAAGCTCTACAAGAGATCATACAATGGCACCCTCCTCCGGTGCCTCCACCAGAATGAGGAAGAAGTCCATTGCGGCGTATGCTCATCGCATCAGGGGCCCTTCAACATGTCGCGCCGCCTCGTCGTCCAAGGCTATTTTTGGCCGACGATGGCACGCGATTGTGCGGAAGTCGCCCGCAAATGCAGCGCATGCCAACACTATCAAAGGGCACCTGGCCGACCCGCCGTCAACTACGCCCCGGTCAGCACTGCCATTCCATTTTCCAGATGGGGCATCGACCTCGTCGGCCCGCTGCCAAGAGCTGCAGGCAATAACAGATACATCATCGTCGCCATCGATTACTTCACCAAATGGGTCGAGGCCGAACCACTCGCAAGCATCACCGGAGCGCGGTGTCGAAAGTTTGTCTACAAGAACATCCTCACCCGCTTCGGCGTGCCTCAGGAGATCATATCGGACAACGGCACCCAGTTTGAGGCCGAACCATTCCAAAGCCTCCTTCAAGAATGGAGTATTAAGCACCGTTTCTCCTCCGTCGCCTACCCTCAGGCAAACGGGCAGGTTGAGAACGCCAACAGAACCATCTTGGAGGGGCTAAAGAAGAAGCTCGAAGAAGAAGGCGGAAGTTGGGTCGACGAGCTCCCCAAGTCTTCTTCAAGCCTAGTTACCACCCAGGATGCAGTTCCACGTCCTGATGGCTGGTCCTTTCACTCAGCTTCCCGGAAGTATCACCACTTCACTACTGCAGTTACTTGGACGCCCTTCTTTGCAGAAGCTGTTTTGAAAACAGAGTTTTCTCCAACTTGCTTCGTTACAAAAGATATGTAGTTGAAGTCCTTGAAGGTTGAAGAACAGGACGAACTTTGCTGTGTGTTGGGATTGGAGGATATGGATATTTGAATCTTCCCAACGTAAGCTTGTCTTGTTGATGATTATGGAGTTTGAATCTCAAGAATGCTTGTAGTATAATGGTTGTTGCAAAGTTGTTCGGATGTTCTTCCTTTAGTATCTTTTATACTGGGAATTGTCTACCCGTTGGAGGAGGAGACAACTGCATTAAATGCGCGTACTGTTGACTTGACCCACCAATTTGGAAGCTTTCTATTTTTATTATATATCTTCCAGATTTCTTGGTCAATCATTTGCAATCAATCCACGGCGTATCAGGCTCATTTATTGTGCATTTAAGAGCTTTCCTTTCATGCACACTCTTCTAGCCGTTGGATTCACAGCCGTTGGAAGTTGCCTTGAAATTCTTCTAAGTGTCAGTCGGACTCTGATCGGGCTTCTTCTGATATGTTGGATTCTGATGGCTTTCTGATAAGTGGTTCTGATACAACTTAGAGTCGAGCTCTGGTATCGGAACTCTGATGCTTTCATGATGAGCAACTCTGATGCAGTTGGATTCTGATGAAGCTTAACATCGAACTCTGATGATTCTCTTATGAGCAACTCTTATGTCTTCCCGAGAGCAACTCTGAAAGCACTTCTCATAGAGCAGCTCTGATCAGATCCATAAGAGAGCAACTCTGACCGTCGACTACACTAATACTTACAACTGAGAATTCTAATACATAAAATCTAATTGGGGTACATTAAAATTCTAATCTAATTATCCTAGCATCATCAAAATCTAATTACATTTATCCCTTACAGCGTTCCACTCCCTCATCATCTTCCTAGGCCTTGGCCTTACCCTTAGTATCTGTACATGCGAAGAAAGAAAATTGATAAGCTTTACGCTTAGTAAGTCACTATGGATCCACAAAAATATCTAGAAGTCTATGTCAATTTATCAATAGATAAATTTAGGCTATAAGCATGCACTGAACAAATAACTAACACATAACTTCTCAAATACATTATGAGGGAGATCTCAAAAGGAAAATATTTTCTAAAATAATTTTTTCAAAACTGTCGGAGAGATCTCAAAATTTCTTTCTCAAAACATCTCTGTAAAACTTTCTGAAGAGATCTCAAAAACAACTTTCTGTAAAACTTTCTGAAAGAGATCTAAAAAAACTTGCCATAAAACTTTCTGAAAGAGATCTCATTAAACTTTCTGTATAACTCTTTGTGGCTAATTTTACTCTGTGGGCTCGTGATATGTACTCAAAGGCGCCAATCCGACAGCTGAGGGGAGAGACCCACTAAACATATCGGACTCTCTGAAACTGATAACTGATAACTCTGTGGGAACTTGTTCCCGAGTACATATCACTTCATCTTTCACTTTAAATATTAGTTCTTTTTACGGTGACGTTTGGATAAAAACATCATTAAAATCTCGAAATAAAAGTACTGACATAATCTTGACCATGCCAGATAATAAACATAACTCAATACGACTAATAACATAACTCATCAAATAATTCACCAAGTTCACATAATAGCAAACAGTCTAAAATTATCTACTAAAAATCAACCAGACTTCTTTCTTTCATTTGGTTGAACAAACATGTACAGGTGGTAGTGAACTTACCTGTAAAAGCTGAACTCAAATTATCCAAATAAGTGTGGCACCTTGATAACGTCTTCCGGTAAGCTCTTCTTTGAAATCTTTAATTAGATGTAATAAAATAATTATAAATCTGATGTAAGGAAATCTTTGGCTACTTCTGCCACGCAGCTGCTTAGAATATATATAAAATTAACTAGTTGATTTTCTTCTAACTGAAATCTAAATATACAACAGTGAACCCCTGAAACACACCTCCGTACAAGACTGAATTGATGCTCACGTTTTGAATAAAATCAAGTAGATATAGCTTAGGTGATTTCAAACCAATTATTAATACCACTCCATAGTCTAGGCTTAACAATTTAATAAATGTATTTTAAATTTCCAGTGGAAGAAGGAAGGAACATCATTAGATAGATTGCAACTAAACAAAATTAGTCAAACTTGATACTGTTTTGCTTAAAACAATTCAGAGAAATTGATATTGTTGCAATTCCCTTCTTTTCGTGCCAAACGTACCAGAGATTTAGGGAAGGTAAAATCATTTATCAAGGTTCAATATTAAAGATTAATATACCGATTTGAGCCTTTGAAAACCTTTGACAGATCAAATCTTGCCCAAACTCATTCTTTTCAACAATTCCAAAAGAACAAATATTAATAGAGAGAATGAAACTCATCTTACCAGGTTCAGTTTGGGATGACCATTCAGAACTAAGAAACTTTCGACCAACAATTGAGAGTGACGGAAATATTTTAGAAGAAGGGGCGGCGGCTGATGGGAGGATATTAACGCAGGTTTTATTCTTGGGTTTTAATATTTGGTATAAACACTTCTTAGGGATTTAGTGTTCAGAAGTTACTCCAATTAAATTTAGACGGGTTAAGAAAATAGATTTGGGTTTCTAAATCTTAAAAAAAAAAAAACTTTTGACTCAACTGAATATTATATTCTAACTTTCAGGATAAACTAATAAAACCAATACTATTAATTATTTCATCACTTAAAATTGTTGGAGCTTACCGGTCAACGTTACCTGCCACAAACACAACACGTTGAATAATATATCACATTATTCATAGAAGAAACTTACTTAGCTGACAAAATAAATAATAATGATTAATATAACTGGCTCATAAAAACCGGGGTGTTAGAATACCAGAGACCTTTGAGAAGATGAAGGACTCTCACGCCTCTGAATTCTCAAAAATCGGACTCCTACTTGATGATCTTGTTGATGCCAAAAAGGGGGAAGAGACTAGAGAAGCAGAAAGCCCTAGTGCTCTAGTACCCAGAAAGCCAACATCTGTCTCTGTTGATCCTGCCAGCTACTTTGATAAAGTTAAACAGAAGAAGATTGCTGCTGGCATTCACAGACCTTCTCCTCCACCTTCAAGTAGATCCAAGAAGAAAGTTTCAAACTTCTCCTTCACTGACTGGATAAACAGTGGGATGTCAAGACCTGGCAGAGTTCAGTTTGAACAGATGAAGAAACTGATGACTCCCCTACAACAAGAAAATCTCCTTATGGATGATACTGGACTGGTTCTGATAAACCATGGAGGTTCTGTCCAAGAAGCTGAAGCTTGGTGGCGCATGAGAGTGGTTCCAGGGAAGAACATCTCAGAGGCCATAAGAAATTATTTGGATTGCAAACTTGAACCTCACTAGTCAGAGTACCAGCATCCAAGGAACCTGGCTACAATCAGAGCCAGAGTAAATGCCGAACTCAAGAAGAGTGAAGAAGCAGGTGAACAGGTAGAAGAGGAAGATTCTTAGTCCCTCTGACACTTGTATCTTTATTTCCTTCTGATTTATAAAAGATAACCTCTTTGCCTCTATTTTGCATGGCAATTTCAAATACATTGTTATTTATTGCTTTCTGTGATTGACTTTTTATTATTTCTGTAACTGCTATGATTGATTGTATTGTACTCTTGCTATTCTCCTATGCTAAGTGGCCCACCAAGATTTGTAATGAAAGTTTTCAACTTATTTTCTTTTATGGTGAAATGCACTTCTCTGGAAATAGTTTAAGGGTTTTGGCATCATCAAAAGGGGGAAATTGTAAGGAATAATTGTATTTAGATTTTGATGATGCTAGATAGATTAGAATATTAGTGTACCCCCATTAGATTTAATGTATTAGAATTTTTCTTTGTAAGTATTAGCATAGTCGACAAGCCAGAGACCCTCTTGGTACTTCTGATCAGAGTTGCTAGGAGAACTGCTCTATGAGAGTTGCTAGCAGAACTGCTCTTCAGAGAAGCCATCAGAGTTCCTACCAGAGCTGCCCTCAGATTGCTACCAGAGTTGCCCTCAGAACCCGGCTTGAGAACTGCCAATCAGAGAGTCTTATCAGACCTCGACAAACACTTAGAAGAATTCGCTGCTACTTTCAACGGCCGTGTAACTAACGGGAAATTCCCTAACGGCTAGAAGATATTTCAAGGAAGGAAAGCATTTAATGCTCATTTAACCTGATACGCTGTGGAATAATTGCAGATGATTGACCGAGATTCCTGGAGAATATTATACAAAAATAGCAAGCTACCAAATTCGTGGGTCCAACCGGTCAACTCCACAGTACGCGCATTCAATGCAGTTGTCTCCTCCTCCAACGGGAAGACAACCCTAGTATAAAAGATACACGACGAAGAACAACCGGATAACTTCTGCTCTCTACAATATTCAAAAAGCTCTCTTGAGATTCAAACTTCATATTCATCTACAAGAAAAAGCTTACGTTGGGAAGATCATTTTACTCAAATCCTTCAACCCCAACAAAGAGAAAAGTTCCTCCAGTTCTTCAACACTTCAAGCACTTCATCAACAAATCTATTGTGACGAAGCAAGTTGGAGAAAAACTCTGTTTTTCAAACATCTTCTGCAAAGAAGGACATCCAATTAACTGGAGTAGTGAAGTGGGTATACTTCCAGGAAGCTCAGTGAAAGGACCAGTCTTAGAGGAAGCAAGGAAGTGCATCCTAGGAGACAACTAGGCTTGAAGAAGACGTGGAGAGCTTCTTAAGTTCTAGGGACTAAGGCGTTGTAAACTGCTGTTTTTACAAGCTTAGTGGAATAGTGGACTAGAGGAACGCGTTGTTCCTTGAACCACTATAAAAATCCCCAGTGTCATTTACTTTAACGCACTTAATTTCTGCACTTAGGATCTTAACTGTCTAACTCTCAAGAACTTGGAATCTGTGGTCAACAGATCTTGTTCTCAGAGTTTGCAGAAAGGCATTTGCCTTAGTGTTTCCCTGAAGCTATCCTGACAGAACTCATATCCGTTGCCAAGTCCAGTTCTGTTATCAGAACTCGACCCTCTCTGTCACCAGACTCAGACCACCTCTCATAAGTCAGCTTTGACTTAGAGAAAAATCTGAAAAATCAGAACAGTCTATTCACCCCACCCCACCCCCCCTCTAGACTGTTCCCTACTTAAACGGGACCAACAAGAAAGTTTTTGAAGAAACCTTTGAGGTTTTCATCCCCCAGAAGAGGAGGAGGAACATAAACCTCCATGGTTTTTTCTGAACCAGAACACCAAGTAAAGATCTTGGAAGTAACATAAGAGCTACAACTGAAACCCTCCCCTAAGCATGATTATGTCATATCAGCTCTGCTTGATTCACCTGAACAAGAGGTAACTTTGGATCCTTTGCTGTGTTGGATACACAATTTGCCAAAGTTGAGGCATGGAGAAACTGGAGGATAAGTCATGCGAAGACCCTAAAAAGAGACCTTGCTCTCTATGAGGAAGAAGAGTTCTACGTCCTTGAATGGGTAGGCTGCTCAGACATTGCTAAAGGTCTGGATCTGGAGTTTCTCCAATCCATTTTTGTAGCTAAGAAGAGCCTGAAGGGAAAGGATGAGTATATTGCTCCCTCTCTCCCTTAGACAGAACTATTGTTTGATGCTGAAGAAGAAGAGGAGTTTAATGCATGGGCAGTCGAGAAGACCATGCGTGAATCTCAACTCCACCACCCTGATGATAAAGGGCTTCGTGGTGAGCCTTCTGGAGCTGATGATTTTGTAGGAGCACAAGCCAAGCTCAAGGCACAATGGCTAATTGAGAGGGATGCAGAAGCTCATGCGATTCTGCAAACCACACCAGAGGTACTCCATATTCCCTCTCCTACTCCTCTGTCATCCCATCCTCAACCGGAACCTCAGAGTTCTTATGTGCCAACTCCTCCACCCTCACCCCAAAATCAACGACGACCAACACCCTTTTCCACACCTCCCCAATCTCCACACCCGCCAAGTATCAACCCTTCTCCTTCATAGGAAGCCACCCCCCCCCCCTAAATAGAAACCATCTTCTCCTGCCAAAGAGAAAAATCCAACAACCTCATCATCTCCTATTCAATAGAACCCTCATTCCCCTCCCAAAGAAAAATCTCCATCACCAAAGAAGACCCTTCCACCTTCACCTAAACCTACCTCTCATCCTTCACCATAGAAGACCCTTACCCAATTTCCACACCCTTCACCCAAGAAAAACCAACACCATCACCACAGAAAACCCCAACTCCTTCGCAAAAGAAAACTCTTACTCCCTAGCTCTCATCTTCGAAAGCCTTTACATCCACAACCACTCCTTTACAAATCCCCCCTGAACACTCCCATCTCCGATACCCATGAAACCTCTGCTTCTGATCCTCCCTCGCTTGGAACTTTTCCCTTTACACATCAAACTATCTCCTCCTCTTCTGATGATATGGGAGGATTCATTTCTGAAGAGAATTCCGCATCTCAAGGGGAATATCAGTCTAAGCCCCAAAAGTCCTCTTCTCCTTCGCGACAGAAAGCCCGACCTATACCAAAATCCAGAGGCCTTGGCGGACCTGGTGCTTTTACAACTCTTTAAGATTTCTCTTTGAAAGATTTCATGGATGTTACATTAAATTACGGTGTTAATATGATGGGTTGCGTGAAGACCCTAATTTCTGTTGAGAAGGAAGCTTGCACTCAGGTCTCCAAGATGCAAGAAACTTTTGAGATAGATCTGTATGTCCTCCTCACTCAGAAGGTATAATGTCTAGAAGATAGCCTTCAGAAGTATGTGCGGGTCAATAATGGGCGAATGAACACCCTGATGAAATCTAGCGATGGCATTCAGAAGGATTTGTCCTCTGTTCACGTAACTCTAGATGACCAAGCGACTTCTCTCACGTAACTCTAGATGACCATTGGTTCGCATCAGTTCACCGAACTTGCATAAGATTGGATTTGAAGAAGCAAAGATAATGTCATCGACATAGATCTGAATCAGCATGACATATATCTTACTTATGCCGCTGAATGAAGAGAGTCATATCAATCTTTCCTTTTGAGAAGCCTGAATCAACCCGAAAATCTGACAAGACATCACATCAGGCTCTTGGTGTTTGCTTCAATCCATAAAGAGCTTTATTCAACTTATATACATGGTGCGGTGAACGTGGATCTACAAATCCTTCAGCCTGAGAGGTATAAACTTCTTATCGTAGAACTCCATTCAAGAAATCTATTTTCACATCCATTTGATAGACCGTGAAGTTCTTGTGTGCCGCGTAAGCTAGAAAGAGGCAAATTGGTTCAATCCTAGCCACTGGTGCAAATGTCTCCTCATAATCTATTCTCTCTTGTTGGTTGTATCCCTTCACAACCAACTGAGCCTTGTTTCTCACAATGATACCTTCTTCATCTCGTTTTTTGTTGAACACCCACTTTGTGTCGATGATGGTTTTGCGATGACACCTAGGCACGAGTGTCCACACATTCATTCGCTAAAACTGATTGAGTTCATCTTGCATGGCAACCACCCAGTCAAGATCATACAGTGCTTCAGAGACTTTGGATGGTTGATATTGGCTGAGAAAGCAGGAGAAGAGGCATTCATTTGTTGTTGTTGTTCTTGTGAACACTCCACGACCTAGATGACCTATTATTTGTTCAAAAGGGTAGGCCTTCGTCCACTTCTGTTCGTGTTCAAGAGGGAGTTAAATTATGAATGGATGACATGGGTCCTCATAGGTACATTTGTAGATTGTTGAGGAGTGGATTGTTCGGGAGTTGCTGTGATTAATGGTGAAGTTGTTTCCACGCCTTGATCAGTGGGATCCATATGATCAGATTGAGTAAATGATTGAGCATCAGTTGTCGACAAGAATTTCATAGGGGGTCTTGTTGAAGCGTCTCTGAATTGTGTTGTTGAAGCGTCTCTGAATTGTTGTTTGGTTTTGTGTGAAGCACGCAGTGTTGATGGCTTCAGCCCACATGAAGTGAGGAAGTTTGGACTGTATGAGCATGGTATGTGCGGCTTCAACCAGAGTTCTGTTTCTTCTTTCAACAACTCCATTCTGTTGTGTGGTTTTGGCAACTGAGAATTGTTGAGTGATACTTTGAGATTCATAGAAATCGGTGAGAAGTTGATTTTTGAACTTCGTACCATTTTCTGATCAGGTTATTTGTACGCTCTTCTGCAGAAAATTCTAGATAGTTCTGATGAAGGTTATGATGATATTTGCAGCTTCATCCTTTGAGCGTAAAAATTTTGTCTATGTGTACTGAGAAAAGTCATCAACGATAACAAGAGTGTACTTGCGACCGTTGATACTTTGTATCCTCATCGGTCCACACAGATCCATGTGTATCAGCTAAAGTGGTTGAGAAGAGGATGGAACCTGTTTTGACTTGTGAGAGGTTCTTGTCATTTTGCACATTTTACAGGCACTACAATGGTTGTCAGTAGAAGATTTCAGCTTTGCTAGCCCCTTCACAAGTTTCTTTGACGACAAAATAGAAAGATTTTTTAAATTGAGGTGACAGAGATGCCTATGCCACATACTGTTTTGTTCAAAGGAAGCTTTGGACAACAAGCAAATGGAGGAAGTTGATTTCACATTTTTCAGATCAATGATGTACAGGTTTGATGCTCTGGTACACGTTAATAATCTTTTCCCAAAGTTATTCATCACGCAACATTGTTTGGATTCGAACTTCACTTCCATCCCTCCATCACAGAATTGGACAATGCTCAACAGATTGTGTTTAAGGCCTTTCATGAATGAGACAACCTAAATTGTGACATTTGCGCAGATCACATCTCCATATCCAAGGATTGAAGATGTTGCATTGTTTTTAAATCTGACGTTCCCTCTATAGGATTGTGTGTAGTTACTCAGCAGTTGTTTTATTCCAGTCATGTGGATTCAGCAACCAGAATCTAAGTGCCACACATGACCGTTCTGCAAAACAATTAAGTGTTCTTAGGTACCCACCTTAGGATGGGTCCTTCATTCAGGGATTGAAGCATAACAGAGGAGTTGTCCTTGCTTTAAAGAGAGTTTCGGAATCTGTTCCGCCACATCAAGTACTCACTCTCCTGAGAATAGGTGGTCTGCTTTCATTGTCGAGAGATACTGCGTCCATTTTGCTGTTTAAACTGACCGTTGAGTGGTTGATTGAAAAAGAAGCAAGGTTCAAAAATAAAAGTTCGAAAACTTGAATATCGAAAGAAAAGTTTGAAAAAGATGTGTTAGAAAAACCAAAGTTCGAGAACCTACAGTTCGAGAAAAAGATTCGAAAAACCAAAATTCGAAAGAGAATGTTCGAAAACTAAAAGTTTGAGAATCAAGTTCGAAAACAAGAAGTTCGAAAATCAAACTTCGAAAAGTAGAATTCCGAAAACTTCAATTCGAAAGATAAGTTCGAAAAATTGAAGGCTCGAAAACTGAAGTTCAAAAATTTGTCCTTAGTAAAATTTCCTGCTTGTTTGAGATGAAAATCCTTCAGCTATGCGAAAAAACCCGTTCTTCGAAATCGTCCTTCAACACCTTATGGTCGAAAAACAACCTGCTGCAGTCCGAGAAACTCATATACTCGGAAAATAGAGTATATCGAGAAATCTTCAAATATGTCAAAAATGAAAATGAAAAGGTAGTAAACGTCTGTTTCGATCAGGCGATTCTAGCAGTATTTGTATATCAATTTTCTGAGCAAAAACAAGAGAAACCGATCAGTCAAAAATTGCGAAAAGTGAAAAACAAAGCTTTTCTTCAATCAATCGTCACTCGTCGGATCTAATACCAGTTGTCGGTCCCTGTTTTTGTATCTAATCTAACAGCACAAATGAGAAATAAAGATTGAGAGAAATTTCATTATAATGATGTGGATATATTCGAACAAGATGAAAATCTCTCTCTCTCTCTCTCTCTAATATCGAAAATAGTATGTGCGGCGAGTATAGAATATCTCAAAGTTAGGCGATATACACTCCTAAGCATATATTTATATGCGTAGGGTGTACAACTTTCCTAAAAGACTAACATAGGGTTTGGGGCTTACACATAAATGGCCCTCATCCTTAAAAGCCTATTCTATTTATTACAAATAAATACCATAAATGGTAAAATAAAACAAGACTAATAATAACGACTTGATCACACAAAAATATCGTCAACCGCCTGTAAAGTGCACACAGACTGAGTAGGAATGACAAAACCTGGAGGTTGTTACACATAAAAAAAATCCTCCAGCATACCATTCACAAATGCACTCTTTACATCCATCTTGTAGACTCTGATGTCCTTGTAGGCAACATAAGCTAGAAAGATTCTGATTTCTAAGGTACAAATGTTTCATCAAAATCTATTTTCTTCTTCTTGGCAGTATCTCTTTGCCACTAACCTTGCTTTATTCCTTACAATGGTTCAATCTCCACCAGTCTTATTCTAGAAAACCTATTTTGCTCCAATGATATATCTGGTGCTTTGGCCTAGTAACGAGTTCCCAAACATTGTTCATTTCAATCTGGTTTAATTCTCGCTTGATTGTAGTGATCCAATTTGAATCTGTGAAAGCTTCTTCAACACTCTGGGTTCCATCTTTGAACTGTAGCAAGAAATCATTACTTATTTCCTTTGGGTAGCTGATCTGGTTTGAACACCTCTTCTGATTTCTCCTACCACTTGTTTAGGTGGGTGATCTATTAACCAGGTCAGATCGAGTTCAAAAAGTTGTTGTCTGGCCTCTCTGGTTCTTCATCTTCAGATTCTTTTGTGTGTTTAAGATTTGATATTAGATTGGTTGGTAAGATCTTGTTGATATCAACCAACTTTGATTATGGTTTGACTTCTTTAGCATATTTCTCTTAAAGTTCCATCCGGTTCATGGCTTTTGTGCCAAATTCTACTGAAGGTTGCTCATCAAACCTGATATGAGCACATTCTTCTACCAACATAGTTCTTTTGTTGAGGCCTTGCTTGTATCTGAATATCTCGTGAATATTCCTTCACCTGCTTTCTCTTGAAATACCTTTTGATGGTCTTTTTCATTGTTCAGGATATAACACATGCATCCAAATATGTGAAAGTAGCTCACATTGGGTTTTCTTCCTTTCCATAGTTCATAAGAAGATTTCTTGTGAACTTTGTGGATGATGCCTCTATTCTTAGTATAGCAGGCAATGTTGATTACATCTGCCCAATACCTTATAAGAAACAATAATTCTACTATCATGGTTCTGGCAGCTTCTTTTAGAGTTCTGTTTCTTCATTCTGCAACTTTGTTCTATTGGAGGGTCCTAGCTGCAGATAGTTAATGTAGCGTGCCATTCTATTCACCAAACTCTCTGATTATCTGTTTCACAATTTCTCTAACTTTGTCAGTTATGATTTTCTTGACTTTCAAATTTTTCTTATTTTGCAGCAGTTTCAATAGAGTTGGTAACTTATTGAGAGTTTCATTCATCTTTTTCAGAAAGATGATCTATGTAAATCTTGAATAGTCATGTACCATGACTAGTGTATACATCTTTCCACTTACGCTAGGTGTCTCAACAGGTGCTGTTAGAAATTATTTATTGTATTCAAATTAATTGTAATTATCTTTGATTAATTAAGTCTAGTATTAGCAAGCTTTGGGATAGATATGGGCTTATTAATTAAACAACCCACACGCCTACCTGCCTAAGTCTCTACACGTTAAATTCCGCACATACCATTCTGGTAGAGCACCTCTCTAGTTTTTCTCTCTCAACACTTCATACGTATATCATGTATTATTGCCATATCATTATGAATATACGGTATTGATTGTTGATTGATCATTCTTCTTCTACACAATTTCTTCATATTATTTATATGTCATTCGACTGTTGGTCTGGGATTCCACAATTGGCATGAGAGCCACGATGTAATTTTGTTCGTTCGTAAATCTAAGAACTTTTTAAGGAATTAATTTGATCAAAATCACAAGTTTTGGTTGAACTATTTCTAGATCTGTTCTTGGTATTTTATGTTTAATTGTTGCGACTGCTGTAAAGAAAAGAAGAGAAGATCACAGAGAAAATTAACCTAGTTACTCGAAGATACGTATTATTGCTCTATCGAAATCCTTCATTTCGGTACTGCAGAGGATTTCGAGCATCTGAAGTAAAATTCTTTATTCTAAGTAGTTTGTGTTGGAAACAATAAAAGGGACCTAATATGTAATTAATTAAAATGTGTTTACCATCAGATAAATAATAAAGTGATTATTCATGAAATAATAAAAGTGTAGATACCAGGATAATATATTTCTTTTGGTGACGGGTCAAATTAAATATATTATACTAAAGTGATACAACGGTTATGACCCCAGGTGCGTGTAAATTAAGAGATAACAGTAAAGATATTGTAACGGAAAATGGCCTAATAAATCATTCTAAATAAATATCAATATTGTAATAATAATAAAGGAGTTATTAGAATATTAAGGGGCCAACCGTTACAATGGAAAACTACTCCTATAAATATCCCATCTATTATAGGACTAGGATATCTCATATTCGATACACTGCATCGGAAGGTTTAGCCTACTAGCGGTCTTGGATTTCTGGGTCTTTCTAAAGTGTTAATGCAAATGAATTCTCAAGGTATTCTTCTAATCTCATTTCATACATATTTGATTTCATGGATTTATATGGATTTAGCTATTATATATTTATATATATATCGCATATGGAGTTTTGTTGATATATGTATGAATATCCAACAATTGGTATCAGAGCCTACCATTATAGATCCATGGAATTTATCTTTAATCGGCATACGTGTTCATCGATATATCTGGAATTATATTTCAATCGGTGATGTTCGGTTGTTTTTTGTGTGAACCTTTTGATCACATAAATCATGTGCCGGAGAATATTATTGTTTGAGTGCTAATTTGTAAAGTTTTTTTTCTCTTCGGATTCATATGTCTCAATATGTCTCAAACTTTTATATTATTAATTCAGCACTTTACTTTGACCGGATAATATCCGAAGTATATTCTTTTGATCCAAATGTCCGTAGTATTCTCTGGAATGGATTGACTCAAGTGTACAATTATAGATTGAGAATGACTTGTCAAGTTCTTCCTTTTTTTTTCCGCTGCATATCTATTCATACGGACTCATATCTCTAAGTTTTAATCTTTAATTCCGTACTTCAATTTTTGATCGCATGAATTTTTGGCATAAGCGATGATATAATACTCTGTATGACTGCGGTTTTAAATCAATACTTTAACATATGCTCCGTATGTAAATAAAGAAGCTGAATGCTAATTAAAATTTTCTTCCACCAAGTGGAAACTGATGAGCTATATGGCACGTACCGTTTTTTTTTAATGCTCCAATGTAACTGATATGTCATGATTGCATTAAACTTGGTGCCTGGATAGAATTTTTTTGATGATTCCAATCAAATTTACTCCGTATTGTGTACAATGTATAAAGTTAATGCTCATCTATTGTTTTTATTAACCGACCAGCAATTTGTTTATAAGTTTGAATAATTTCATGCTATTTTTTATTATCAAACTTTCTGAATTAAAATTGCTGGTGATCGTGTACATCTAAATGATTGCCGTAAGCCAACCTTTTAAATAGTATTGCTGTAAAATTTTGACTTGTGATGAAATTGTAAAATAAAAGGAGTTTAATATTTAAATGAGTATATAGATGGGAAAGTTCCCGAAATGGGACTAAAAAAGTTCGAAAATTCCAAAATAGGACTGTCATGTTTTTATTCCCAAAATAGGACTAATTACTGCCAAATTTGGAAAATACTGCCATGTTTGAAGTCTGGTACTGCCAAAACATGGCAGTAATTAGTCCTATTTTGGGAATAAAAACATGGAAGTCCTATTTTGGAATTTTCAAACTTTTTTAGTCCCATTTTGGGTAATATCCCTATATAGAAACAATATGTCACCAAAGTGATTCTATTGCGTAAGTTGCTCATATAAAATATTAAACATAGTATATACTTCGTATATATTTCAAGTAAATATTAATCGGCCCAAAGGAAGATTAATATTTTATCAAGTTATATATATATACATTATTGGTAATAATAAAATTATAACAATTATAAGGTTGCACTTTAAAAGAAAAAGTCAACCCAAAGGTAGTTTTTCTTTTATATGTATTATTGTTATATTTTATTGTTACAACAAGAGTACCACTAGCAATTAGTATTATTGTCCAAAGATGAAATACTAATGGTGCATTTGGTATCTTGTGATGGGTTAAAAATTATTTTACAATTTCACTAAAGCATATGTTCATTTTCCTTGTTCTTTCTACAGTTAATTTTTCGAGCATATCTGCCAATCTCAACTCCATCCATGTCCTAAATGGTACTAACTTTAAGGAATGGAAAGAAAATATTCTAATAACTTTGGGCTGCATGGATCTTGACTTAGCATTAAGGGTAGAGCAACCCGCTTCTCTTACGGATGCTAGTACCCAAGATGAAAAAAGGTACTATGAGAAGTGGGATCGCTCGAATCGCTTAAGTCTCATGATCATAAAGCGTGGAATTCCAGAATCTTTTAGGGGTGCTGTATCCGATGAGGTTACTAATGCCAAGGATTTCCTAACTGAAATTGAGAAACGTTTTGTTAAAAGCGATAAGGCGGAAATAAGCATGTTGGTAAAAGACTTTACTTCCAAAAGGTATTCAGGAAAAGGAAATATAAGGGAGTATATTCTGGAAATGTCTTATATTGTTTCTAGGCTCAAGACACTTAAGATTGAGATATCGGAAGATGTTCTCGTACACAGTCTTGAACTCTCTTCCTATTGCATTTGATCCTCTTAAGGTTAGTTATAACTGCCAAAAGGAGAAGTGGTCTCTTAATGAGCTCATTGCATATTGCGTGCAAGAGGAAGAAGGATGAAACAAAATAAGACAGAAAGTGCTCACTTGGCTAGTACCTCTAAGGATAAGGGTAAAAAGAGGAAGAGAACTCCCATTAAGAATGAAGCTACTAAAGGTCTAGTACAGAAGAAACATAAGGAAGGTGAAACAACATGTTTCTTCTGTAAGAAGTCTGGACACATGAAGAAGGATTGTACCAAGTATCACGCATGGAAAGTGAAGAAAGGTACGGTCCTTGCTTTGGTTTGTACTGAAAATAATTTAGCTTCAGTGCCTAGAAATACTTGGTGGTTAGACTCCGGTTCAACATCTAACATCAGTATTTCTATGCAGGGTTATCTGAGCTACCGCAAGCCAAATGATGCTGAAAGATGCGTCTATGTGGAAGATGGCAAAGCGGTGCATGTGGAGGCTATTGGGCATTTTAGATTGTTATTGTCTACCGGTTTCTATTTGGATTTGAAAGACACTTTTATTTTTCCGTCATTTAGGCGGAATTTGATTTCTGTTTCTTATTTGGACAAATTGGGTTATATCATTGTTCTTTTGGAAACTTTCAGTTTAATTTGTCTTTAAATTCAAGTATTGTGGGGACTGGTTCTTTTATGTCATATGACAATCTTTACATGCTTGAAACAATAACTTCATATAATAATGCTTTGAATGTTGACACTCGAGGCACTAAGCGAAAGGTTGATAATGCACAATCTGGTTTTTATGGCACAGACGATTAGGTCACATCTCTAAAAATAGAGTTGAACGTCTTGTGTCCGATGGAACACTTAATTCCATTGATTTTTCTGATTTCAATACTTGTATTGAGTGCATTAAAGGGAAACAAACCAAAAATAAGAAAAAGAGTGCATATAGAGCTACGTATGTCTTAGAATTAATACACACTGATATTTGTGAGCCATTTCCTACTCCTTCATGGAATGGTCAACAATATTTTGTGTTACTCATAGACGATTACTCTAGATATGCATACTTATTTCTTATAAATGAAAAATCTCAAGTCTTGGACGTGTTTAAATCTTACAAAGCGGAAGTTGAGAATCAACTCAACAAACGCATAAAGAAAGTCAAATCCGACCGTGGTGGTGAATACTATGGAAGGTATGACGGCTCAGGTGAACAACGTCCAGGTCCTTTTGCCAAATTTCTAGAGGAATGTGGGATTGTCCCCCAATACACCATGTCGGGATCACCTAGCGTGAATGGTTGTAAGGAATAAATGTAATTAGATTTTGATGATGCTAGGATATTTAGATTATGATTTTAGAGTACCCCTACTTAGACTTTATGTATTAGAATTTTCAGTTGTAAGCATTAGTATAGTCGTCATCAGAGTTGCTAAGTGGATCTGATCAGAGCTGCTTTGTGTGAACTGCTTTCAGAGTCGCTCTCGGAAGTCATGAGAGTCGCTCATCAGAGAAGCATCAGAGTTGCTCTTCAGAGCTGCTCATCAGAAAGCCATCAGAATACTACTCATCAGAGAACCATCAGAGTTCGATGTAAAGTTTCATCAGAACTCAACGTCAGACAGGTATCAGAGTTCCTTATCTAAGTTCATCAGAATCCAAGGTCAGAACATCATCAGAGAATCTCATCAGACTTGGACGAACACTTAGACAAATTTGAAGCTATGATCAACGATCAAGAAATCTTCAAACGGCTAGAAGATCTATCATCTAAGGAAAGCATTCAATGCTCATTAATGGAGCCTGATACGCTGTGGAGTTATTACTGATGATTGGACCGAGATTTTTGGAAGATACTTGACTAAAATAGAAACCTGCCAAAACTGCGGGTCCAACTGGTCAAATCCACAGTATGCGCATTCAATGCAGTTGTCTTCTCCTCCAACGGGCAGACAACCCCAGTATAAAAGATACTCGATGAAGAACAACCGGATAAATTTTGCTACAACTTTGCTCACCTCAACATTCAAAAAGCTCTCTTGAGATTCTAACTCTACAATCATCAACAAGACAAGCTCACGTTGGGAAGATTCAAATTTCCATATCCTCCCATCCCAACACACAGCAAAGTTCATCCTGTTCTTCAACCTTCAAGAACTTCAACCACATATCTTTTGTAACGAAGCAAGTTGGAGAAAAACTCTGTTTTTCAAAGATCTTCTGCAAAGAAGGGCGTCCAAGTAACTGCAGTAGTGAAGTGGTGATACTTTCGGGAAGCTGAGTGAAAGGACCAGTCATCAGGAAGCAGGACTGCATCCCGGGTGACAACTAGACTTGAAGAAGGCGTGGAGAACTTCTTAAGTGCTAGGAACTAAGGCATTGTAACTGACGCTTTACAATCTTAGTGGAACAGTGGACTAGAGGAACGCGTTGTTCCTTGAACCACTATAAAAACATCGGTGTCATTTACTTTACTGCACTTTAATTTTTGCACTTAGGACTAAACTGTTTAACTCCATAGAACTTGGACTCTGTGCTCAGCAGATCGTGTTCTTAGAGTTATCAGAAAGGCATTTGCCATAGTTTCTCTTGAGGCTACCCGGAACTCTTATCCGCTGCAAGACCAGTTCTGATCATCAGAACTCGACCTTCTCTGATAAGTCAACTCTGACTTAGAGAAAAGTCAAAAAACTTGAATCAGTCTATTAACCCCCCCCCCCCTCTAGACTGATTACCAACTCAAACGGGACCAACAAGTGGTATCAGAGCCTCCTTGTTCTTGTAATCTTTTAGGTTACTCCTTGAACAAAGATCCACTTGTTCTTAGCCTCTCTTAATACTTATTATGGATAACTCTCTTGCAAAGCACCTCATGTTTTCAGATCAGAAGTATGATGACTGGAAGATCCGAATGAAAGCACACCTCTGTGCTCTTCATGATGAAATGTGGGAAGTCCTTGAAGAAGGACCCTTCACCAAATTCATGAAGATAAACACTGCATATGCTGCTGATAAAACACAGCCTGAGATGATTGAAAAAGCCAGGTCTGAATGGACCAAGGAAGAGAGGAGACAGTATAACTTGGACAACATAGCCAAGGATATTCTCTACAAGGCTATAGACAACAGATACTTCAACAGAATAAAGAAGTGTAAGACTGCCAAGGGGATATGGGACAAGCTTGATCTCATTGGTGCTGGAGATGAGCAGGAGAGAGACAACAAACTGACCATAGCCATGAAGAAGTTTGATGATTTCAAACTTCTGCCTGATGAATGCATAGCTGAGATGCATGCCAGACTGCTGGTCCTTACTAGCGAAATCTCTGAGCTTGGAAAGGAGCTCACTATCAAAGAAGTAAATCTGAAGATTCTCAGAGGACTGCCCCCAGTCTGGAAGATGAAGGTTATTGCTGTCCAGGAGAGCAAGGACATCAAAACCTATCCTACAGAGAAGCTGATCTCCGATCTCAAAGCTTATGAGTTTGAGATGCATGATGAGAAAGAAGAAGTACCAGACGAGAGAACCACCACTGCTCTCACTGCCAGCACTTCTAAGGTAAACAACTTTGATCCTTCTCCTCTTTTATCTGACGAGTATATGGCTGCCTTTGCCAGGAAGTTCAGAAAATTTATGAAGAAAGATGGAAGGAGTCCATCTTCCATCAGAAGACCTCATCAGAAGACCAAATCTTCATAAAGCAATGGAGAGTACCTCTGCTACAACTGCAGACAGCCTGGACACTTCAAGGCCAACTGTCCCTTTCCTAGAGTGTCCAAGAAGCAAGGACATGAAGAAGAAAAGAAACCTGAAGAACAACACAGAAGGAGGAAGGCATTCATTTCAGAACAGGCTGAAAGAGATCCTCTTTCTGAATCAGAGTCCAGTTCTGAGTCTGACTCTGATGAAGCTTTTTGCTGCCTGGACACAGAGACCGAAGACCTCTGCCTCATGGCTCAATCTGATGATGAGGTATATTCAACTGCTGATTCTATTTCTTCTTCGGTAGGCACAGCCTTAAATGATGATCCAATGTCATCATTTTGGGAAGAGTTCAAAACTATCCAAGACACTTATTCTTTGATTAAAGAGGAGAACAGTAAACTAAAGTTAGAAATGTCTGACTTAAGAAAAGAGACTGAGTGAAAACTTAATCTCTTAATTAAGGAAAGAGACAAACTGGAAGTTGAAAATAAGTCTCTTCTAAAAAGAATAAGAGAAATTGAGAGCCTTGAAATCAGATATGATAGTCTTTTGAAGATGCAATCTTCAATAAGAAGCATTGATGATACTCATAATCTCACCTCTGGTCTTGGATATGCTGAACACAAGTCTGATGAATCTACTGTAAGGCCTAGCACCCAAGTTGCTAAAGCCAAAAAGGTTATGGTACCACAGACTTCGAGCCCCATCTGTCATGCTAGTACTTCTGCTACTAAAGTTGTTCATGAGAAGGTCATACCAGAGAAGCAAAATCTAAAGGCCAAACCAAAACAAACTTTGAAAACTAATGAACCTGGCAGAAGATCTAATAATAGAAAAAGTTTTCAGAAAAATAATAATCAAAGGCCAAACTTTATCAGACAATCTCATGACAACAGTATCAGAAACTGCTATCAGAAAGGCAGATATCAAGAGAAAATTAACTATAGACAGAAAGGTTGACTGGTCAACCTCAGAAGCCTAAAGTTAAGCGCCCCTCTGCTCTTGATAGCATATGGGACTTCTTTCCAACCAAAAGGCTATGCAAAAGTATGCAAACAGGAAGCATGATCCTCACAAGCATCTGCCCAAAGTGAATCATACTGCTGTTTACCATGACTACCAGGTGGACAATGGGTACCACCCACCAAAGTTTCAATTGATGAGACCAAAATGGTACCAACTACCAAGACTTCATTACCCCCCAGGACCCAACATTGCTTGGGTACCTAAATCTTCCTTTTAATTTTGCAGGAACTGTGTGCTGGAGCCATCTCAGAGCAAGAATGGTTTATTGATAGTGGATGCTCCAGGCACATGACAGGTGACAAGAGTTGCCTATTAGAGTTCCAGAAAATCAATGGACCCCGAGTCACTTTTGGAGGAAATGACAAGGATGGTCAAACAAAGGGAAGAGGGAAGCTGATCAAGAACCAGATAAGCATTGATGATGTCTCATATGTCAAAGGTCTGAAATTCAACTTGCTGAGTGCTAGCCAGTTCTGTGACAAAGGCTACACAGTTGAATTCACCAAGACCTTATGCTATGTCAAGCATGAGACAACAAAGGAAGTGGTTCTTACAGCCAAGAGAAGAAAGAACATCTATGTTGTTGTCTGGCAAACAGCAAAAGATGGAACCTACTTGATAGCTAAAGAAAATTCAAAGCTAAGCTGGGACTGGCACAAGAAGCTTAGTCACTTGAATTTCAAAACCATCAACAAACTAGAAAGAGAACACATTGTAGAAGGCCTGCCTGACATTGTCTACAAGAAGGAGACCCTCTGCAGTGCTTCTCAGAAGGGAAAACAAGTGAAGACCTCATTCAAGCCCATAGCTGGAGATCTTTCTACTAGTCCTCTAAATCTGATCCACATGGATTTATTTGGACCAGTTGAAACTCCCAGTGTTGGAGGAAAAAGATATACTCTAGTCATGGTGGATGACTATTCCAGATACACATGGACTGTGTTCCTAACAAAGAAAAATGAAACTCTTCAGAAGTTGCCATCTCTGTTAAAGCAACTTCAGACTGAGAAGAACATGAAGGTCAGGACAATCAGATCTGACAGAGGAACTGAATTTGTCAACAAAGTGATCAAGGACTTCTGTGATCAGAATGGGACATTCCATCAACTCTCTGCTGCCAGAACACCCCCAACAAAATGGTGTTGCAGAAAGAAGGAACAGAACACTAAAGGAAGCTGCAAGGACTATGATTGCAGAATCAGGATTGCCCATCAGATACTGGGCTGAAGCAATCAACACTGCATGCTACACTCAAAATAGAAGCATGATCCACAAGAATCATCAGAAGACCCCATATGAGCTGTGGAAAGGAAGAAAGCCAAACATCAGCTACTTCCATGTGTTTGGATGCAAGTGCTACATTCTAAACAATGGAAAGGAGAATCTGAAAGTATTTCAGGAAAAAGCTGATGAAGGAGTATTCTTAGGCTACTCAAGCTCAAGCAGAGCCTATAGAATACTTAACAGGAGAACACTACAAGTTGAAGAATCAATACATGTCAAGTTTGATGATAGCACCTCTATTGAAGAAATATCAGAAACCCTTCAGAAGATCAATCTTGAAGACAAAAGTTCAGAACCATCAGAAGATGTCACTATCAATCCTGGATTCTCAACCCCTCCTACTAATCCAATTCTGATAGACAAAGATGAAGATGAGGATGTAGATGAAGAATCAGAAGATGATCAATCAGAGTTGCCTAGACAGCAACTATCAGAACCTGATCTAACTTGGTTAAGAGATCATCCTCCTAATCAAGTGATTGGTCAATTTTCTAGTGGAATTAGAACCAGATCTGCATCTAGAAGATAAGCCATGTTCACCTGCTGCATATCCCAGATGGAACCAATGTGTGTGGAAGAAGCTCTAAAAGATTCAGACTGGATCAATGCAATGCAAGAAGAGCTCACACAGTTTGAAAGGAATCAAGTATGGGAACTGGTTCCTAGACCAAAGCATCAGAATGTCATTGGAACCAAGTGGGTATTCAAGAACAAAGCAGATGAAGAAGGCAACATTGTAAGGAATAAAGTAAGGCTTGTAGCAAAGGGCTACTGTCAAGAAGAAGGCATAGATTTTGATGAAACCTTTGCACCGGTTGCAAGACTTGAAGCAATCAGGATATTTCTAGCCTATGCTGCTTACAACAACATCAAGGTCTACCAGATGGATGTCAAGAGTGCATTTCTGAATGGAGAACTTGAGGAGGATGTCTATGTTGAACAACCTCCAGGTTTTGTCATTCCTACTCAATCCTCTTGTGTCTACAAGCTTAGAAAGGCCCTTTATGGTCTTAAGCAAGCTCCCAGAGCTTGGTATGACACATTGTCCCTATTCTTAGTAAATCATGGGTTTACTAAAGGAAAGGTTGACAAGACTCTATTTCAGATTTCTGTTGCTAATCATATTCTATTAGTGCAAATCTATGTTGATGATATTATATTTGGAAGCACTAATCCAGAATTATGCAAGAAGTTTTCTAAAGTTATGCAGAAGAAGTTTGAAATGAGCATGATGGGAGAACTCAGTTACTTTCTTGGTTTACAAGTTAAACAAGTTCCTGAAGGAATCTTTATCAATCAAGGAAAGTATACCAGAGACTTAATCAAGAAGTTTGGAATTGATGGAAAATCTTCAGTCAAAATTCCTATGAATGCATCTCAAGGAATTGGACCAGATGATGAAGGCAAGGATGTTGATGCTACAACATATAGATGAATCATTGGATCTCTCCTCTATCTGACTGCAAGTAGACCAGACATAGCATTTGCTGTGGGAATCTGTGTCAGATACCAATCAAAGATCAAGGAGAGCCATCTAGTTGCTGCTAAGAAAATCATCAGATATATCAAAGGAAATCCAAATGCAGGACTATGGTACCCCAAGGGAGGTAACTTTGAACTAATTGGTTACTCTGACTCAGATTTTGCAGGTTGCAGATTAGACAGAAAGAGCACCTCTGGTCACTGCCAATTGCTAGGTGGGAGACTTGTCTCCTGGTTTAGCAAGAAGCAGAATTCAATCTCAACAAGCACTGCTGAAGCTGAATATATTGCTGCTGGTAGCTGCTGTGCTCAGTTACTCTGGATGAAGCAACAACTCAAAGATTATGGAGTGCAGGCAAAGGAGATCAAGCTGCTGTGTGACAATACCAGTGCTATTGCCATCACTCAGAATCTGGTGTTGCATTCAAGGACCAAGCACATTGAGATCAGACATCACTTCATCAGAGATCATGTGGAGAAGAAGCATATTTCAATTGCGCATGTTCCAACTGAAGATCAGCTTGCAGATATTCTAACCAAACCTCTCTATGAGGCAAGGTTTAACAAGTTGAGAGAAGAACTGGGGATGATGGATGATCTTCCCAGAGATGCGTAAATCAGAGTTGCACAGGATCAGAGTTCCACCCATCAGAGTACCCCACCTCTGATACCAGGACTCTTATCAGATCACTTTATCAGAAGACCGTGTATCAGAATACCCCTCGTCTGATACCTGGAATGCCTTTTCATCAGAGTGGCTGTGGACTTAGAAAAATTCTCTAAAATTTGGGCGAGTACATTTACTTGACCGGAAATTACTACTATACCCTCGGTAGTTAATTTCATAATCGGAAACGTCTTTCCGCCCACAATTCATTAAATGCAACCTCGAAACCCCAAATTATATCAAACGTCCACTAACCCGAACCCATACATACTCAGTTTGTAAACCTAAACCGCCATTGCATTTCATCTCTCTTCGCATTCGAGCTTTTAGAACTCTCAAATCCTCAAATCCCTGAAACTTTACTCTTCCTCTCTACAATGAAGTTCATCAATATCTCCAATCTTTCCAAAGCGGAAGCCAAGAAGCTAGTTGACAACATCGTCACTGGTATGAAGGTTGATATGTCCTCATTACCACTGCTAGCAGAAAACCAGAAAATAATGAAGGAGGTCATTGCCGGGATGAATGACTCCCAACTGACAAAGATTGTGGCTCATCCTTATGAGCATTTCAGTACCGTTGATGTGGCTGAGTTCTACCTCAACGCCTACATCACTGACAACACCATCCATTCTCAAGTTCAAGGGAAGGACTTGAAGATCGACGCTGAAGCTCTCAATGAGTTCTTCAACATCGAACTCGACTCACAGGATGGAGATACTCCCACTCTCATCGACCTGGAATCAGTCGATGTCTCTGTCCAAACCTTTGTGGACACCTACTGCCGGCCAGATGCTATCGGAGTAGATAAACTGTATATGAAGAAGTCCATGCTGAAGAGGGACTATGAGAAGCTGATGAGCATCATGCACCGGTGTCTGTGGTGCAAAACCGGCTCAACTGATCAGATGAACAACATCAATGCCAAGGCTATCTATGCAGTTCATCATGGGATGAACATAAATTGGGGAAAGGTACTCTTCAGATCACTCTCTGAATCTGTTGAGAAGAAGGATAAGAAGACAGGACTATTCTCCACAAAGATGGGTCATGGCCTTCTCATTTCAAAGGCTATTGCTGGTCAAGGAGTGGAACTCAGAACTCCCTCCAATGTTGATCATTCCAAAACCATCTTCCTTACTGCCTCTCCCAAGATGCATGTGGCCATTGCTGCCGAGTTAAAAAGGGAGGAAAAACTGGAGCAAAACAGAGAGAAAGTCGCTGCTAAATCCAAGGTTGCTCCTAAAAGAGTTTCTAAGGAATCTGAAGTAGCCTCTGACACGCCTAGGGAGAAACAGGCTAAGGGACTGAAGAAGAAGAAGCTTCAGAAGCAACCTGAGGTCATTCCTGAGAAGGATGCATCAGAAGACGGTGCATCAGAGGACACTGAATCTGATGTGGCTCCCAAAGTCACTCCTGTAAAAAGGGCCAATCAGAAGAGGAGAAGAAGAGCTGTCATTAAAAGTGACTCTGATAGCTCCAAATCTCCTATCAGAGTGCTGAAGAAGAAGAAGAAGAAGAAGAACGCCCACTCTCCCCCCAAGGAATCAGAACCTCAGGGGGAACCAGCACCAGAGTTGGCTGCTGCACAAGAACCAGCACCAGAGAAGGCTGATGCTCAGGGGGAACCTGTATCAGAAGTCCAACCCCTTTCTGAACCAGACTTGCATATCACCTCATCTCCACCAAGGCATCTTACCACTCAAATGGATCCCCATGCTGCACTAGACAGACAATTCCAAAGGTTACTCACCTGGAGGAAGTGGAGAATGGGACCTCTGCAGCAGATTCTTGCTCAAGCTGCCCAGTTTGAATCTGAGGAAGATGAAGTCCTCAAATGGGCAGGTACAGATGATGTCTCCTTGTGCTTTGACCTTCAATTTCTGCACTCTATCCTTGAAAAGAAGAAGGCTTGCTACAAAGGGAAGGAGAAGGTGATTGCAACCCCATCAGAGGAGCATGTCAAAGCCTTATCAGAACATGAGATTCCACTTTTTGAAGAATGGCTGTTAGAAAAGAAGAGGAAGGAATCCCTGATCAAAATGAGACCTATTCCAGGATCAGAGGGAGAGCCATCAACTGCCAATAATGTAGCCCTGGCAATGATGAACCTGATCAAGGAATGGAGAGACTCTCATTTTGCAGAAACAGTCTTAGAGGTAATACCTGAATCCCCTACTCCTCTGATTACTTTGCAACCCACTCCATCTCCCCCAAACTCTCCTACACCAATTCCAACCACACCATTATACACACCACCAGAGAGCCCTCAACCCCCTCCAAACTCACCCACTCCTTCACCCAAGAAAACTCCATCTCCTTCACCTAATCAACCATCACCTTGCAAAACTATCACTCCCATCAGAAACCTATCACCTTCACCACCTCCTTCTCCTGATCATCAGAGCATTCCTGCTCATCAGAGTTCACCCCATCAGAACTCCCCTCACCAGAAATCCAAATCTGCATCTCCATCTCAACATCAGAAACCGTCATCAGTACCCCGTTCTCCTCAGCATTCTACTGCATCTGCACAAAAGCGAGAACCAGTTGTGAGAATCCTCTCCTCATCTGAGGACAATGACGGGTTTCTCACATCCTCCATGGCTGCTGATCTACAGTCTAATAAGAGGAAGACTCCCACTCCTCCTCCATCCCCTACTCAAACACAGCCTCAGAGAGGTGATATACCTTTGCCACAGTCTCCAAAAGCAGTCCTCATCCCTTTCCAAGAGTTTGTGGAATCAGCTGAAGATTTTGGAGATCAGATGATTGCTGGGCTCAACAAGATGCTTGTACTGAATCAGAAGCATGATGCTCACCTAGATTTGGTTCAGTACAACATTGAATCTGAACTTGCCAAGATTTCTACTACCCTCTCTACACTGGCAACTACCTTCCTAAGCTACATGAAAACATCTAATGAGAAGGTAGATAACATAGCCTCAGAGGTAGCCAGCATCCACACAGTTCTCTTTTCTCAATCTCAGACTCTCACAGCTCAGGACAAGGCAATTCAAGAACTGACTGATGCTGTGGACACCCTTCAGTGGTCATCTGACAAGAATGCAGAGCACTTGACAGATGTGGAGGAAATCTGCAAGACAAATAAAGAGTTTGGTCTCAAGCTAATCAACAGTGGAAAGGAAAGAAATCACAAGCTGACTCTCCTTGAAGCTACTACCAAGGACATTCAGTCTGCAGTTGACAAACAAAAAGGGATCATAGAAGGATTGGCATCTGTAACTCAGACTCTCCCTGGTGCCCTTGAGCTTATCAAAGAAAACAATGCAACCGAATTCTCCAAAATTGGACTCCTGCTTGGTGATCTTGCTGATGCCAAAAAGGGGGAAGATATCAGAGATTCTGGAAAATCTATCAGAACTGCAGAAGGAACTAGCATCAGAACTGCAGAAGGAACTAGTACCAGAGCTGCTGACCCTGCTGAATACTTTGAAAGAGCAAGGCAAAAGAGAATTGTTGCTGGTATTCAAAGACCAACCCCTCCCAGATCCAAGAAAGGGAAGAAATCAGCTGCTACTACCTTTACACTACAACAATGGCTCAACAGTGATCTAGCCAAACCTAATGCCGCTCAATTCCAAGCAATGAAGAAGCATATGACTCCTCTTCAACAGGAGAACCTTATTCTGGATAAAGATGGACTAATTGTCATAAACCATGGTGGTTCTATGCAAGAAGCAGAAGATTGGTGGCGAATGAAAGTGATCCCTGGCAAGGACATATCCGAAGCCATCAGGAACTACCTAGATTGCAGACTCGAACCTCACTGGAATGAGTGTCAGAATCCAAGGAATCCGGCCTCTATCAGAACAAAGGTAAATGGACTTTTGAAGAAGATTGATGAAGCTGAAGCTCAGCTAGAAGAGGAAGTTCACTAAACTCTACCATCTTGTTGCTTTAAATATCTTCTTTCACTTATGAAATAACCAGCTTGCCTCTAATTTGCTGGCAATATCAATTTTTGTGTCTTTTACTGCTTTATAATTGCTTATAAATACTTGCGTGATTGATTGTATCGTACTCTTGCTATTCTCCTATGCCAAGTGCCCACTAAGATTTGTAATGGAAGTTTTTTTTTATGGTGAAAGGCACTTCTCTGGAAATAGTTTAAGGGTTTTGGCATCATCAAAAAGGGGGAAATTGTAAGGAATAAATGTAATTAGATTTTGATGATGCTAGGATATTTAGATTATGATTTTAGAGTACCCCTACTTAGACTTTATGTATTAGAATTTTCAGTTGTAAGCATTAGTATAGTCGTCATTAGAGTTGCTAAGTGGATCTGATCAGAGCTGCTTTGTGTGAACTGCTTTCAGAGTCGCTCTCGGAAGTCATGAGAGTCGCTCATCAGAGAAGCATCAGAGTTGCTCTTCAGAGCTGCTCATCAGAAAGCCATCAGAATACTACTCATCAGAGAACCATCAGAGTTCGATGTAAAGTTTCATCAGAACTCAACGTCAGACAGGTATCAGAGTTCCTTATCTAATTTTATCAGAATCCAAGGTCAGAACATCATCAGAGAATCTCATCAGACTTGGACGAACACTTAGACAAATTTGAAGCTACGATCAACGATCAAGAAATCTTCAAACGGCTAGAAGATCTGTCATCTAAGGAAAGCATTCAATGCTCATTAAAGGAGCCTGATACGCTGTGGAGTTATTACTGATGATTGGACCAAGATTTTTGGAAGATACTTGACTAAAATAGAAACCTGCCAAAACTGCGGGTCCAACCGGTCAAATCCACAGTATGCCCATTCAATGCAGTTGTCTCCTCCTCCAACGGGCAGACAACCCCAGTATAAAAGATACTCGATGAAGAACAACCGGATAATTTTTGCTACAACTTTGCTCACCTCAACATTCAAAAAGCTCTCTTGAGATTCTAACTCTACAATCATCAACAAGACAAGCTCACGTTGGGAAGATTCAAATTTCCATATCCTCCAATCCCAACACACAGCAAAGTTCATCCTGTTCTTCAACCTTCAAGAACTTCAACCACATATCTTTTGTAACGAAGCAAGTTGGAGAAAAACTCTGTTTTTCAAAGATCTTCTGCAAAGAAGGGCGTCCAAGTAACTGCAGTAGTGAAGTGGTGATACTTCCGGGAAGCTGAGTGAAAGGACCAGTCATCAGGAAGCAGGACTGCATCCCGGGTGACAACTAGACTTGAAGAAGACGTGGAGAACTTCTTAAGTGCTAGGAACTAAGGCATTGTAACTGACGCTTTACAATCTTAGTGGAACAGTGGACTAGAGGAACGCGTTGTTCCTTGAACCACTATAAAAACATCGGTGTCATTTACTTTACTGCACTTTAATTTTTGCACTTAGGACTAAACTGTTTAACTCCATAGAACTTGGACTCTGTGCTCAGCAGATCGTGTTCTTAGAGTTATCAGAAAGGCATTTGCCATAGTTTCTCTTGAGGCTACCCAGAACTCTTATCCGCTGCAAGACCAGTTCTGATCATCAGAACTCGACCTTCTCTGATAAGTCAACTCTGACTTAGAGAAAAGTCGAAAAACTTGAATCAGTCTATTCACCCCCCCCCCCTCTAGACTGATTACCAACTCAAACGGGACCAACAATGGTGTAGCTGAGAGACGTAATAGAACCCTTAAAGAAATGGTAAGAAGTATGATTTCTCATTCTATCTTACCGGAATCCCTCTGGGGTGAGGCATTAAAGACCGCAGCTTACATTCTTAATCGAGTGCCAACTAAAGCAACTACTAAAACACCTTATGAGCTTTGGACGGGTAAAAAGCCTAGTTTAAAGCATTTTCATATTTGGGGTTGTCCAGCTGAGGCAAAGCCATATAGGCCACATGAAAAGAAACTGGAACCCAAAACAGTTAGTAGTTACTTTATTGGTTACTCGGAGCGATCTAGGGGATATAAATTTTATAATCCCGAGGATAAAAATATTTTTGAGACGGGAACTGCCATATTTTTCGAGGATGTTGAGTTTGGGGGGAAGAATAAAGTTAGGGATATTGTCTTTGAGGAAGAATTGATTTCAATACCTGAACCAATTCATACGGATGTTTCCTTTGAAACTAATGAGGAACCTCAACAAGGCATTATTTCATCATCTCCTTTCCAAACTGAACAAATTGTTCAAAAATGAACAAACTCAACTTCCTCTGGAACAAGTGCAACAAGAAAACGTGTCATTGCGGCGATCCACTAGAGAGAGGAGATACGCAATTCCGGATGATTATGTTGTATATCTCCAAGAACATGCGTCAAGCATGGATATAGAGAACGATGTCCTTGTGTTTATTCAAGAACATGAGGAAGAAAGTGGTGTTATGGAAGGTGATCCGATCAACTTCCGTCAAGCCATGAAAAGTTCAAATTCTCAAAAGTGGATTGTGGCAATGAATGAGGAGTATAAATCTATGCAAGACAATAAAGTTTGGGAACTCGTCCCATTACCCGAAGGTTGTAAACTCATTGGTTGTAAATGGATATTTAAAACCAAAAGGGATTCAAAGGGTAATGTGAAGAGATATAAAGCCCGTCTTGTAGCTAAAGGTTATACTCAAAAAGAAGGAATTGATTATAAAGAGACCTTTTCTCCGGTTTCATCAAAGGACTCTTTTAGAATCATTATGGCTTTAGTTTCACATTTTAATTTAGAGCTTCATCAGATGGATGTTAAGACGGCGTTTCTCAATGGTGACATTGATGAAACTATTTATATGGTGCAACCAGAAAATTTTGTGATTGGAGATCCAAAACAAATGGTTTGCAAATTAACAAAATCCATCTATGGGCTGAAACAGGCTTCTCGTCAATGGTATCACAAATTTCATCAAGTCATTTTATCCTTCGGTTTTAAGATGAATGATGTAGATGATTGTGTATATCATAAGTTCAGTGGGAGTAAAATCTTTTTCCTGGTCTTATATGTTGATGACATTCTTCTTGCCACTAATGACATAGGCATGTTGCATGAAACCAAGAGATTTCTATCAAAACATTTTGAAATGAAAGATCTTGGTGAAGCCTCCTTTGTATTAGGAATTGAAATCCTTCGTGAGAGATCACAAGGAATCTTAAGGTTATCACAAAGGAACTATGTCGATAAGTTCCTTAAGAGATTTGGCATGGAAGATTGTAGACCGTGTGATACCCCTATCTCTAAAGAAGACAAGTTTAGTCTCGATCAGTGCCCTAAAACAAATTTGGAAATTCAAGAAATGAAAAAGATTCCCTACGCATCTGTTGTAGGAAGTCTTATGTATGCCCAAGTTTGTACGCGTTCGGATATTGCGTATATTGTTGGGATGCTAGGCAGATATCTCAGTAATCCAGGAATGGCTCATTGGGTGGCGGCCAAAAGAGTTATGAGATACTTAAAGAGGACAAGGGACTATATGCTTACATATAGAAAATCATATCATTTGGAGGTCGTTGGATACTCCGACTCTGATTTTGCCGGTTGCAAAGACACTAGTAGATCTACTTCAGGCTATGTTTATCTACTAACGTGTGGTGCTGTATCTTGGAAAAGTGTTAAGCAAGATATGATAGCTACCTCAACTATGGAGGCAGAGTTGTTGGCCTGTTTTGAAGCTTCAAACCATGGAATATGGATGCGCAATTTTATTGATGGGCTGAAAATATAAAATGATGTTTCAAAGCATATCAAGATATTTTGTGACAACAATTCTACGGTGCTTTACTCTAACAACAACAAGAGCTCGAGCAAGACAAAACACATTGAAGTGAAATATCGAGCTATTAAAGAAAGGGTTCAGAATAAAAGGGTCGTTATTGAACATATAAGTACAAACTCCATGCTAGCGGATCCTTTAACCAAGGGTCTCCCACCAAAAGTTTTTCATAAGCATACTGCTCACTTGGGAGTCATTGATTTTAAGGAACCTCAACTTTAGTGGGAGTTTATAAGTTATGCTTGATGTTCTATTGCTTTATGAATTTATTTTCTGATCAGAATAAAGTTTGACATTTGGTGTATTCTGAACAATTAAGTTATTAAAGTTTAAAGTTTAGTAAAGAAGGGTCAGTTGAAAATTTACATGTACATGCCACATTTCATGTAATTTTCATGCTACACATTTCATGATTGATCTATGTCATTATGTACTATTGATACTAGTGATCATTGATGGTATAGTTATGTTTAACATGACAAAATGCTGCAATGGTTCTATATTAGTATGCCTAATGGACAAGATTGTTTAAGGATGTTATTTTATATGATGGTATTTTTGAGCTCATAAAGTTAACACATTTTGCTAAAGAATTACATATAAGGCCCAGTGGGAGATTGTTGGAAACAATAAAAGGGGCCTAATATGTAATTAATTAATATGTGTTTACCATCAGATAAATAATACAGTGGCTATTCATGAAATAATAAAAGTGTAAATACCAGGATAATATATTTGTTTTGGTGACGGGTCAAATTAAATATATTATACTAAAGTGATACAACGGTTATGACCCCCGGTGCGTGTAAATTAAGAGATAACAGTAAAGATATTGTAACGGAAAATGGCCTAATAAATTATTTTAAATAAATATCAATATTGTAATAATAATAAAGGAGTTATTAGAATATTAAGGGGCCAACCGTTACAATGGAAAACTACTCCTATAAATATCCCATTGTTATGTATTATGGATGTCCATTAGTTCATAGCCCGAGCCCATGTGTACTGGCCCATCTGATGATTGTAACCCTAGCTCCCCTCTTATATATACATCCTCATATATGAATGAAAGTAAGCTTTTGATCTGGTTTATTACACGTTTTGGAGGATTTGGTGTTTTTTCGGTTCTCAACTTTGCTCCGCTCAGCTTTGCCTTAGGACCCATCCATCGAGCTTGATCGGCGATACCCAATCTTGCCGCCAACCTCAACTACACCCTCCCTCCTCTAGGATTTGCCGCCGAAAACAGACTTTCCTGAATTCCTTACCAGGAAACAACATTTTCAGTCAGACCATTATCTCGTAGAGGAGCTCGAAGACCGATTGCAGACCCCTGATCTGAAATCATATCTCAATCATATACCATATTTTTGGCCTCTTCTCTTGGGTCAAATAATAACTCTCTTTGCTGGGCCCTATTTCTGGCTTTTAGCGTTCGGTTGACCTCTTTTTAGCTGCTTAGGTTCTTTTATTTTCTCCTTTCCATTTGCATAACTATTGTAACCTCCATCTTCATGAATAAAAATTCTATTTGGTAATAAAAAAAAATAAAAAAAAGGCTGGCTTAGAATCTTCCCGTTTCGATGAATTCCATTCTTCACCGCACGATTGCATCAGTCATCGGCTACAAGCAGAGATAAGTATTTAATTACTTTCTTATTTGGGTTAATATATATACAGAGTATATGAATATGCTTTATTTTATCACATACATTGCTTGATTCTATACATAGTATGCGCAGTGCGACTGTATATTGATTGAATATGCTAAATTAGTACTCCGTACATAACTTGACCCTAATGATAATTTATTTTTATTTTGATATTGTCCGAAGATGACTGAAATTGAACATATACCACTAGCTTTATACAATTATCTCATGGGTATATGTGTAGGAGTATCTATATTTGCTTCATAGTAGACCTTCCAAATACCAAATCATTTCCAGAAACTAGTCACTTTCTCTTTTCTTGCTAAGCAATGTTCACTCAAAAGAGGACCGATTATTCAGAAAAACAGTGGCCTCCATCTTCGTGAACAGTTGTTATGCATGTTCTCGTTTTCTTTTCTTGTACCGATAATGGTGTCTAACTGGACTAAAGTTGTTGACATTGACACTTCCCACAAAGTAGGATTAAGAAATGTTGAAAGAGTTTATACACGAAAGAAGGAGGAAGGCAAATGTAATCGGAAAGCTTATCTATTAAAATGAGAAAACAAAAGGCTTAATATATATAGCCAATTACAAGAGTTCTTGACCACATAACAAGCTAACAAACTCCTACTTTGTAGCCATACTCTAACGTGCAAAACAACTCAACTATCATGCTGCAAATGCTCCTAAATAATAGGTAAGAATAGTAGACTTATTCAAATGACAATAATTAAATGAATATTAAATAAAACAGCCCAATGCTACGTATGCATGTACACATGCATGATTAAGTTGGATTATTCTCAACACCACCCCTTGATCCAAGCTTGATCATGCCAATTCTCTTCACAAAATGATAGTGCTTCGCATGGTTGAGAGCCTTTGTAAACAAGTCTGCATTTTGCCATTCTGTTCCACAGAACCGAAGTGAAATCCTTCCATTTGCCACTAGTTGCCTGATGAAGTGATACTGGACATCAATGTGTTTTGTTCTAGAATGATAAGATGGATTTCTCGCCATTGCTATAGCTGATTTGTTGTCACACCATAGCTCAACACTTTAAGTCTGCATACATCCCAAATCTGTTAGTAGCTTGCTTATCCATAGAGCTTGTTTTGCTGCAGATCCTGCAGCCACATACTCAGCTTCTGAGGAATATAAAGCAATGGTTTCTTGCTTCTTTGAACTCCATGTTACTGCTCCTGAACCTAGGTCAAAGACTGACCCTGACATGCTCTTCCTATCATCCACACACCCAGCCCAATCACTGTCAGAATATCCCCTTAATTTGAAATCTTTCACACTTGAATACCAAATCCCAAACTCCAAAGTCCCTGCTACGTATCTCAGGATCCTTCTTGCAGCACCAAGATGTTGCTTTGTAAGCCTTTGCATATATCTTGACACAATACTAACACAGTAAGCCAAATCAGGCCTTGAATGTGTTAAGTAATTGAGTCCTCCCACCATGCTTCTATAAAGGGTGACATCTGCCTCCTCAGTACCATCATTCTTCTGTAGTTTTTCACTTGCATTCATAGGTGTAGCTATGGTTTCACACGCCTCCATGTGAAATCTTTTAAGCAGGTTAAGAGCATATCTCTTCTGGCATAGAAAAGTACCCTCTTTTCCCTGCTTTACTTCTAAACCAAGGAAGTACTGAAGCATACCCAAATCAGTCATCTCAAACTGATTGGTCATGGAATCTTTAAAAGAGGTTAGCATGCTTTGGGAAGAACTGAAAAGGATGATATCATCAACATACAGGCACACAACTAGGAACTCCATACCTTCTTTCTTGACATATAAAGTGGGCTCATTATCACTCTTCTGAAATCCTGATGTGCAGAAGAAGGTGTCAATTTTGCTATACCATGCTCTAGGGGCCTGTTTTAGCCCATAAAGTGCCTTCTTGAGCTTGTACACCTTTTCTTCCTCCCCTTTCTTCACAAAGCCAGGTGGCTGATGAACAAACACTTCTTCAAGCAAGTCACCATTTAGGAAAGCTGATTTGACATCCAACTGATATACAGGCAGCTTCCATTGTGCAGCTAGGGCTAGAACAATCCTCACAGTTTCAAATCTAGCTACAGGAGAGAAGGTTTCTTCATAGTCCACCCCTTCTTGCTGAACATAACCTTTGGCTACTAGTCTAGCCTTATGCTTAGAGATACTCCCATCTGAGTTGTATTTAGTCCTGTACACCCACTTCAAACCAATGACATTTTTCTCCTTAGGCAGGTTCACCAACTCCCAGGTCTTGTTCTTTTCAATAGCATTGATCTCCTCTTTCATTGCTTGTGTCCACTCAACACAAGTAGCAGCTTCTTGATAGTCTGCAGGTTCAGTAACAATAAAAGCAAAGTCACAAGATTCATAGATATCTATTAGTGACCTTACTTTTCTAGGCTGATCACTTGATGAGGTGTCAGATTCTGAGCTTTCATCAGAAGATGAGGATGATGATGTTGTTGGAGGAGAGGAGTGGTTGGATGCAGTTGGAGTGGGCTGAGGAGAAGACTGTTCTTCTAGGCTTACAACTCTGGGTGTTGGAACTTCTTGTTGAGCATTCTGATCCCAGTTCCACTCTGCATCTTCATCAAAAATGACATTTCTGCTTATAATGATCTTCTCAGTAAGGGGATTATACAGTCTATAGGCCTTGGACTGAGTTGAGTACCCCACAAAGATGCATTTCTCTGCTTTGTCTTCTAGCTTGGTTCTCAGGTTCACAAGAGTGTAAGCTATGCAACCAAACACTTTCATATGACCTACTGAGGGTGTCTTTTTCCTCCATGCTTCAAATGGTGTACAATTGAGGACTGCCTTAGTTGGACACACATTCAGAATGTATACAGCTGTAGATACAGCTTCACCCCAGAACTTGGTTGGCATATTCTTGGCTTTAAGCATACTTCTAGCCATTTCTACAACTGTCCTGTTCATCCTTTCAGCCACCCCATTTTGCTCAGGGGTGTAGGGTGCTGTGAATTCTCTTCTTATTCCATGTTCATCACAGAATTCAGTAAAAGCATTAGAACTGAACTCACCACCTCTATCAGTTCTAAGTGCTTTAACTGACTTTCCAGTTTGATTCTCAACTAAGGCCTTAAACTTCTTGAAGTTTTCAAGGGCTTCAGACTTGGTCTTTTGAAAATAGACCCAAGACATTCTAGTAAAATCATCAGTGATCATTAGAAAGTACCTTCTACCTCCTAATGATTCAGTCCCCATTGGACCACAAAGATCAGCATGGAGCAGTTCTAGGCATTCACGAGCTCTCCATGACCCTCCTGCAGGAAAAGAACCTCTTGATTGCTTCCCATAGATACACCCTTCACACAGTTCCAGCTTGCCAATACTAGGTAGGCCTCTAACAAAACCTCTAGCACTTAGTAGCTGCAGACTAGTCATGTTAAGATGACCATACCTTAGATGCCACAGCTTGGCGTTTTCTTCTCCTTTGACTACCAAAGCTTTTCCACTAGAGGTGGTCAGGTTCATGGGAAACAACTTGTTATTTCCCATTTCAGCCTTCAATAGAACTGCATTGGAGCTACCATCCTTGATTGTACATACTCCATTTGCAAAGGAAACTGAGTAGCCTCCTGACACCAATTGCCCAACACTCAGCAGATTATGTGCTAGGTGTGGAACATATTGCACATTAGATAAGGTTTTCTTGCTGCCTTGTTCTGTTTGAACTGAGATCACTCCTAGTCCTGCTACTTCAAGCTGCTTGCCATCTCCCAGATTGACAACACCTCTCTTAGTGTCATCTATATGTTGAAACATGCTTTTGGATCCTGTCATATGATTTGAGCAACCACTATCAATGTACCAAACTATTTCTCCATCATGATCTGATTTATGATGAGCAATAAACAATTGTTCTTGCTCAACATAATTTGACCTATGATCAGCAGTTCTAGGAGCTAGGTCTGGATTCTTTATCCAACATTCAGCTTCTTTGTGTCCATTTTTGTTACAATAGTAACACTTGATGGGCGGTTTTGGACTTGCTTGTCTTCCTCCATAGCTAGAGGATCCTCTGCCTCTTCCACCATGACTGCCTCTAAAGCCTCCTCTTCCTCTTCCTCTTCCCCTATTTGGGAAGTGCTGTTGTTGATCTCTAGGAGCCTCCCCTCGGACTTGAAAGGCTTGTTCTTCTACCTTATCACAGTCCAAGTCGCCCCTCTCTTCATAGGCTTGCAAGGACCCGGTCAACTGCTCAAAGGTATATACCTCCAGATCTTGAACCTCTTCAATGGCACACACTAGTTGCCTATACTTAGGTGTAAGGCTTCTCAGAACCTTACTTACGACCTGCTGAGGCTTAACATCCTCTCCATAGGATTTCATCTTTTGTACAATATCAGCAATCCTTGAAAGGTAGTCTTGAACACTCTCTTTATCTTTCATACGTGCATTCTCCATTTCTCTTCTAAGAGATTGTAACCGCACTGTGATTACCTTCTTGTCTCCTAAGTATTCCTTTTTGAGGATTCTCCAGGCTTCCTTTGAGGTTGAAGCAGCTGCAATGCGAGGGAAAACATCATCAGCAAGGGCTTGTTGAATGAGATATAGGGCCTTTGCATCCTTCTTTCTTTTGTCTCTCAAATTTTGATCAGGCTCCTCCGGTTGATCATCTGCAAATCCATCTTCCACAATACTCCATAACTCTTGAGATTTGAAGAGTGTTTTCATCTTCAAACTCCAGAAATAATAGTTAACTCCTGTGAACATAGGCAGTTGGTTGACTGAGTTTCCATTGCTTGAGCTTTGCATTTTGGGGTGTATTTGTTTTGTTTCTTTCGTGTATAACTGCCTGATCTAACCTATGCTCTGATACCAAATGTTGAAAGAGTTTATACACGAAAGAAGGAGGAAGGCAAATGTAATCGGAAAGCTTATCTATTAAAATGAGAAAACAAAAGGCTTAATATATATAGCCAATTACAAGAGTTCTTGACCACATAACAAGCTAACAAACTCCTACTTTGTAGCCATACTCTAACGTGCAAAACAACTCAACTATAATGCTGCAAATGCTCCTAAATAATAGGTAAGAATAGTAGACTTATTCAAATGACAATAATTAAATGAATATTAAATAAAACAGCCCAATGCTACGTATGCATGTACACATGCATGATTAAGTTGGATTATTCTCAACAAGAAAGTGGCACAAAAAGTGGAATTTTGTAATTGATGTTAGATAATGTTAAAGCAAGAAGGATTTGGAGCATGAAAAAAAAAAGTCAAATATGGAATGAGTGTTATTATGAGTTTCTGTTAACTACTCGTATAACTTTGTTATGCTGTTGTTCTAGCCCTAATGTTTTGATAGAGAACCACCCTGATTATGTGCATTTTTCGTTAATTAGTGTGTATCTATATCAATGTCTTGAGTTGATGATGATATGATTTCGGAATTAATTGTTAAAATGCGTAAAATCATATGATGGTTAAAAAAAATTAATGACATTTACTGGTCAATTGAAACTTATAATTTCAAAGTATTTATTAGTCGATATCCGTTACAAGCGGACATATTTTTATTCAATTAATGACATTTATTTAAAAGTTGATTTACTAATGTGTGTTAAAGTCTATTTATGAAAATATTTGAAAATGGCACTTTTCATAATTTCATCCAGCCCCACTCTAATTCTTGTGGTATATGATATGATGAAACAAACTAAAGAAACAAAAATGATTGTTTTGGAGTGATCGATCACCGTATTAATTAGCCAATAACAATTAGAGAAGGATATTTACTTTCTATATTAATGACATAAATTGAATTTAATTAACATATATATTCATCATTACTATCATTTATGATATTTGTATTTGAGTTGTGCTATTTTAAATAAATTTATAGTTTATTGTGCGTCCATAATAGCACAATGTGTTTGAAATATTTTTAATATATTTTATTAGTGAGCTTGAGAAATGTCGATGGTCATTACTACAATATAATTCTAAGTGATAATTATTATCTCACATTGGTATTGATTAATTGTTCCTAATATGTTAATCGCTTCATTGAATTGAGCATCCAAGAGCATGCATTGATTTTAGAATAATATTCGATAAATGTGTGAAAGGAATGTTGCATGGGTAACACTTAAGCTACGCTAATGATATGTTTTTTAGAATCACAGATTTTAAGAAGAAGAAAAAACATACCACAAGAGTTTAATATACTTCATCATGATTTGAATCTCATATGAAATTTCAATTAATTTATCCTCGTGAAGTAGCACTTTTAAGGGCCCACTTTTAAAGGTGTTTTGAAATTTCTCGTTTAATGTGCTCCTAGTAATATTTCATTGCCTTGATTATGAATGATCGATGGGGATCTTATCAGTTCTATCACATTTCATTGCATTTCTATTGCTTATTTGTATTACTATAAAAACCACTTCATGGTACTTTGAGTAAATGTAAGCATAAAGAAAAGTGCATTGGAGATTACAGGTATGTTCATGTCTCTATTTATAACTTGGTCATTTTGGAACATAATATGATTATATTTATATGATAAACTTGATTGTTGAATATTGATCAATAAGTTGATGTGACTAGTATAGCTTCAATGCTCTATAAAACATTCAAGTAAGTGATATACTTTAAGAAAATACATGATTAGAAAACATGGTATAGACTTCAACTATATTCGAAATATAGTTAAATATTGCTACAGATACACAAATAATGTCTAGCAAATCACAATTAAATCAGTTCAAGTTAATATACTCTAGAGGGAGAAAACAAACAAAAGTTTATAAATGCATATATATGAATTTATTATAAAGTGTGAGATGTCACTATAGGACATAAATTTGATGTACAAGTAGGTGTGTTGTGAATATGAAGTTCCCACATCGCTTACACATGAGATAGTGTGTGTTTATAAGCGGGGCCTGAAGCCCTTACTTGTGTACGCGTTTTAAAGCCATGAGGTCCTAAAGTACCAAAGCAGACAATATGTCAAGCTAAATTTTAAGAAATTCATTCAAGTTAATACTTCGAGTCAAGTCTTTAAGTGTTCTTAAAAAAAATTGATTAATTATTTAATAACTTTTATGTTACTTCAATAGTAGCATTATCTAATCATTAGACTCTATATTTCTAGGTGAGTGCTTCTTATTATTTCTGTGAACATATGAAATCACTATATAAATGATTATTTTGGAGACAAATTATTTTCGTCTTAGGGATGATATAATGCCTGAAGCATGTATATACTTGTGGCATAGAGCCTTATATATATTAACTTTTGATGGAATCATACACGTTAGAAATTTAATCCTATTTTAAGGGTAATAAGTATTGGAAGCACAAATTATATTTATAAACATGTTGTGCACATAAATAATAATGACTAAAAAATCTCAGGCATTGAGTGTAAGCTCTAACAAGCCACTCAAACACTGCGAAGTAGTAATTTGAAAAGTGATATCATACTTATTGGGTGATAGTTTGAGACCATACCAATGTAGTGTCAGTTGTGTTTCCACAATATCTGCCTGTAGCAGAATTCTACTCATACTATAGTATATATACTTGAATAATTTAAACATGTGTTGCATTAAGTTTAAGATTTTTGAATAAATGACCAATTTAAGGTCAACCCAGGTTTAAACCAAATGCCGTATAAGACATCCAGTATATAAATACTTCTTATATAAGAAAATGGCAAGACCATCTATTCTCCCAATATTTTAAAAAGGGATCCATGGGAGTTAAGTGAACTTGAAGTTTCACAATGTGGGTTAATAATATTAAATTTGGTCTCAAGATATGCTCTCTTGAAATATCTACATGTAATGAGTGGTATCAGTCCACTTTGCCGGCTTGTTAGAGATATTTTCATTATATTGTGATCAATGTTTCTTAGCTATTTATATTTAGCATCTTAATTTAATAGATTAGCTAGAATAATGAATAGGCCTTTTAAGGCAATTTTGTAATAAAGGTTTTATACCTTTTTAGGTATGGGCCTCCTAGGAAAAGGAGCCCAAATGATTGTAAAACCTACCTTTCCCGTCAGGCTATATATATGCCTTAAGGGAAAGGCTAGGTTAAGCTTTTCGTAACATTCCTAGTGCCGCAGTGCCTAAATCGGTGGTAGAAGTTTTACGCTAAATTGTTCATCATTCTGTAAACTTCTTCATCATTCAATGGAAAGCTTCATTCCCAGATCTGTCTTCCATACATACATATTCTAGACTAGAAAACAGGGACCTAACATCTGGTATCAGAGCCGGAGCTGATCGATCGATTGAAGGCTGAAAAACACTCCTGCGCGATTCTTCATCGTTGAAGTTTCGCACTTGAGCGATCTTCTGTTCTATTCTTATTGTTGTTTGTGCAGGAAATGGCTTGAAGGAAAAGGTTTCTACTGTTGCTAGGATCATTCCTGTGAAAAATCTCGATCTGAAATTTGGCGTACAGGTTAAGCCAGATTTGAGCGATCCTGCATTTTCGCGCAACTCGCTGAAATAGAAGAACAGGTTCGCGCAACTGGGCATCTGCGCGATTTTGAGCTTCGCGCAACCCTCCTTGCGCGATCTCGGAGTTGCGTTATTTTCACAGGTTGAGCGATCCCAACATAGCGCAAAAACAGCTCCTGCGCGATCTGTACTTCGCGCAACACCTCTTGCGCCATCTTGAAATATCTCCTGCGCGATTTCCAATTTTGCACAAACTCACTTGAGCGATCTTTGGACTTGCCCGATTTGGAGATTGAGCGATTTGGACTTAGCATTTTTTTTGTTGTTGAGCGATCCTTAGAGTTGAGCAATCTTTTTAGCATGTTGAGCGATCTTTTTACAAGTTGAGCGATCTTTTTACAAGTTGAGCGATCTTTTGCAAGTTGAGCGATCTTTTGAGAGTTGAGCGATCTTTGTAAAAGTTGAGCGATCTTTTGTAAAGTTGAGCGATCTTTTGAGAGTTGAGCGATCTTTGTAAAAGTTGAGCGATCTTTTGTAAAGTTGAGCGATCTTTTGAGAGTTGAGCGATCTTTTGTAAAGTTGAGCGATCCTTCAACACTTGAGCGATTCTACTTGCAAAGGACCTTCTGCCCAAAGTACTGAAACCAACAAAACAGAATCAAATCAATCAACTGATCAGCCCGATCATTTAACATGGATGCCCTATCTATTGGAAACGATACAAGACCCCCGATTCTACGAAGAGGGGAGTACAATGTATGGAAGAACCGATTTCTGAACTTTCTGGAGAGCAAGGACCAATCCTCAGGTCTTCTTGACTCTATCACAAATGGACCTGCACAATTGATGATAGCTGTTGAGAGAGATAATGGAAACAACCCACCGGTGGAGATTGAATGGAGACCAAAGACGGTAGATGAATATGATGACGAGGACAGAGCAAGACTCCGGGCAGATCTCATTGCCAAGACCTATCTGTTGCAGGCCATCCCGAACGACATCTATATGCAGATTGACAGCATGTCAACTGCAAAAGAGATGTGGGATAAGATCTTCAAGATCATGCAAGGCACTGAGATCGGAGTAAAAGCGAAGAAAGCTAGCACATTCACTGCTTATGACTCATTCAAAGCCAAGCTTGGAGAATCACTCGAAGACACCTACCTGAGATTTCTGCAATTGATAAATGAGATGAGAAAGATTGGCGTGCACAAGTCAAACATGGAACTGAACGTGAGATTTCTATCTTCTCTTGGAGCTGACTGGAAGAAGCTGAGCTCACAGATAAGGCACACAAAGGATCTGGATGAGATGGATATCCATGCAGTGTACAACACACTTGACCAGTATGCTGAAGATTTCTCTGACTTTGTGGTAGCCACTGTGACGACTGACAAAGGGAAGGGAGCTGTAGACAAACTAGCTGACACCCTGGCCCTGATGCTTGACAAGCCATCAAAGTCTGGTTCCAAGAAGGATAAGAAGATAGTTGAAGAAAGTGAGACTAGTGACAGTGACGCAGGAATGAGGAATGATTCAGATGATGATGAGCTGCATGATTTTCAGAAACAGATAGCCCTTCTTACCTCGAGGTTCAACAATCATATGCAGAAAAAGAAGAACTCTTCTAACAACAAGCTCCGCAAGTCCTCTTCCAGCAACAACAAGAGAAAAGAGCGATCTTTTGAATCGTCTGAGAATATTGTTGCTGAGGATGCTCCAAAGTGCTTCAATTGTGGGAAGACTGGACATCTGATGAAGGACTGCAGGATGCCTAAGAGGAAGAAGGATGCTGAGTACTACAAGCAGAAGATGAATCTGAACAAGAAGAAGATGTTGCTGGCAATGGAAGAAAGTTGTGAGAAGAGTGCGCTCATGGCTGAAAAGGATCACTGGATGGATGATTCTGATGAGGAAGAGAATCTGGCCTTGATGGCAGTCGTTGAAGAAGAAGAGAAAGAGAAGGACGATGAGAAGGAAGGAAAGATGAAGTCAACCCCTGCTGCTGATGAAAAGGAGAAAGACAAAGCTGAGGAGAAGAAGAACCTGCCTACTGCAACCAATGCTGATATAGCAACTGCCCTGACTGCTGAAAACAGAAATGCTGACAATGAAGTAAGTACCTCTAATCCATCTATTCATTACTGCTCTAGAACAGATATGCATGATAAATTTAAGGAGCTTGAGGTGAATTACAAACGGTTGTATGAGGTATATAACCAACTGCGTGAAAAACAGACATGCTCAAACATTAAGATAATCAATTCAGAGAAAACAATCACTAAACTCACAACTGAGAATAAGAGACTTAGTGCTAGTGAGAAAGAGTTGACAGAGAAGCTTAGAACAACCGAAAAAGAAAGAATTAGGCTTTTTGGTGTCAATAATTTGCTAATGGAAAAAAGGGGTGCTCTTTATACTAAAATCAAAGAACTCGAAGACCTGTTAGCTAAGAGGGATCAAACAGACCAGACTATTTTCCTTAACCAGCCTAAGGACACTCGTTTCTATAACGCCAAAGAAGGCTTGGGTTTGACCAATCCTCAGAACCTGAAAAAGGTCAACTGTAGACAACTCTATGATGTTAGATACATGAAAATAGGATTGACCAAACTCATGGCCTTCACTAGAGCTGAAGAAACGAATGCCCTTGAGGATGAAAAGAGAAAGACAAAGGCTGGTGTAGAGGTTCCTTTTGACTACACAGAGTTAAACAAGAGCTACAAAACCAAAGCACTCCCTTTGACCCCTGCTGAAGAAATCTTGACCTATCCTCCTGAAAAGGAAGCTGAGAAAGACGAAGAGGAGGCTTCCACATCTGAACCAATTGAGAAACCAGCTTACATTCCACCATTGGTGAGAAAGTTTGCTGAGTTAAAAGATTCTTTTGAAAAGGAAAAGCATGTTTTAGAAAAAGAAAAGGATGAACTTTTAAAAGAAATATCTTCTTTGAAAACCGCCTCTCAGTCTAACACAGCTTCTCAACCCTCTTCCCCTTCTACTTCTGAAAACACTTCTGAAAATTCAAGCGATAGTTTTAAGACTTCTTCTTCTCACCCCAAGTCTCATTCTCCGACAGGGAAAGATGTGAAGAAGAGAGTCGAGAAGAAAGGAGAGTGGATTGAAGACAAAATAAGAAGGAAGAAGAGAGAAGAAGAGTCGAGATTAAGAAATAAGTGTCAGCGGTCGAGCGCCATATTTTATGTTAAGAATAAGTCTAGTTCTAGCATTAGTGAGCCATCTACTAGTTATGCTAAGAGAGTGGCTCCTAAGTCTTCTAGTTCTAAGATTTCTGTCTCGAATCGCTGTACTAAATGTGTTTCTCTGGATTGTGTTAAATTAATGAAATGTTGTTGTTATAAGTCTGTTTCTTCTCACAAACCAAATGATCCTGTGATTGTTGATAATGTTGTGAATAAGCCCAAGATTGATAGGGTGAATGTTGAGAGTGAGGTCAAATTGCCATTTTTAAGGTATCCTCTCAAGATTCACTCAGTCAAACATCTGAAAAGGCTATCATGTGAACCAATTCTGAAAGATCATCTATCTGAACAATCACTTAGGACAAATGAAAGTTCCCTCGCTCCAAAAATCAATCAAATCAAACAAAAATGGGTTCCTAAGGCTGAAGCAGAACAATTAAAAATGAAAAACTCTACTCAATCAGCCAGCCTAGGATCCCAAATCAAAAAGAAGTTGAAACAATTGCTCACTGTTGATAAGGAAGGACCCATCTGGCGATGGGTACCTAAGCGAAACTAATCTGTTTTGCAGGTCAGTCATGTGTGGCATCTTGATTCGGGTTGCTCGTCACACATGACTGGACAGATTGAACTACTGAGCAACTATTCTGAAAGATTTGGAGGAAATGTGAGGTTTGGGAACAATGCTTCATCGCCCATACTCGGGATAGGAGATGTCATCTGTGAGAGCGTCACAATCAGAAACGTATCATATGTGCAGGGACTGAAGCACAACTTGCTCAGCATCGGCCAATTTTGTGACAATGGAATGGAAGTGAGATTCCATGCTAGGCAATGTTGTGTGATGGATATGGGTGGAACACCATTATTAAGGTGTCAGAGGAAAACCAATCTCTACACCATTGATCTGAAATCGGTACGATCCCCTATATCCATCTGTCTCCTGTCCAAAGCATCAGAAGAACAAAGCAGCCTATGGCACAGACGTCTCTCACACTTGAATCTGCCAGCCATCAGTTCCCTCTCCTCGAAGAAGTTGGTGAAAGGACTGCCTGTTCTGAAGAACTCCCCCAACCATCACTGTTCTGCATGTCATTTGGGAAAGATGAGGAGAGCATCACACAAGTCAAAACAATTTCCCTCCTCATCTCGTCCCCTGGAGCTATTACATATGGATCTGTGTGGTCCGATGCGCGTGCATAGCATCAGTGGACGCAAATATACTTTGGTAATTGTGGATGACTACTCACGCTACACATGGACCAAGTTTTTGCGCTCCAAGGACGAAACTGCAAACTTAATCATGACGTTCATCAGGACCATACAGAACTACCTACAGCAGAATGTGAAGATCATCAGAACTGACAACGGGACAGAGTTCAAAAACAAGGAACTGACTGAATTCTACGAAGCTCAGGGAATTACTCAACAGTTCTCTGCAGCTAAGACACCACAGCAGAACGGTGTTGTAGAAAGACGGAACAGAACCTTGGTGGAAGCAGCCAGAACCATGCTGATACAGTCAAAGCTTCCTCACTTCATGTGGGCGGAAGCTATCAACACGGCTTGCTTCACACAGAACAGGACGGTGATTCACAAAAGATTTGACAAGACGCCCTATGAGATTGTGTTCAAGCGGCTCCCTAACATTGCCTTCTTCCGCGTCTTCGGCTGTAAATGCTACATTATGAATGACAGGGATGCTAGGGGGAAGCTTGATCCAAAAGCAAATGAAGGGATATTCATTGGGTATTCTACCAATTCCAAGGCATACAGAGTATACTTGAAGGACAGAAGAACCGTCATGGAGAGCATCAATGTGAGCTTCTATGAAATGGCGGACTTGGCTTCTGAACATTTTCATTCTGAACCATCAACCTCTGCAAACAATGAAACTCCATCATCTTCTGGAGTAGGAGGGCAGGGAGGTGAGACAAGATCTGATGAGCACGTGGTTCTGGATTCTCTATTTGAACACTTCTACAGTCAACCACGTGCACCACCAACTACAAATGCTACAATCACTCAGAACCCCCTGTTACCTGCTCCAACCACTGAAGAAACCAACACTCCTACTCAGAATGATGATGAACACACAGAAAATGAAGCTGAACATGAACCATCCTCTCCTGTTAATGATCAACCTGAAGAAGCTGCAACGCAAGAAACCCCAGAAGTACAACCAGAACAAGAATATTCTGACCCTGATCATCCAATCATAACTCCACAGCCTCTACAACATGAGAGAAAGTGGACAAGAGCACATCCGCCAGAGCTGATAATTGGAGATCCATCTCAAGGAGTCAGAACCAGAACGGCATCAGTCAATGAATGCTTATACTCATGTTTTCTGAGTCAGAAAGAACCAACAAAGATGACTGACGCATTGGCTGATCCGGACTGGGTGATTGCGATGCAAGAAGAAATGAACCAGTTTGAAAGATTGAAAGTGTGGACCCTGGTGCCAAGACCTTACAAGAAAACTATTATCGGCACCAAATGGGTATTCAAAAATAAGAAAGATGAGGATGGTGTGATCGTGAGAAACAAGGCCCGCCTGGTTGCAAAAGGTTACAATCAACAAGAAGGAATCGACTACGATGAAACCTTTGCACCAGTGGCAAGGATTGAGGCCATCAGACTATTTCTAGCATATGCTGCTCACAAGAGTTTCACAGTGTATCAAATGGATGTAAAGACGGCATTTCAGAATGGAGATTTGAAAGAAGAAGTCTACGTTGCACAACCTGACGGCTTTGTTGATCCTGAACGCCCCAATCATGTATACAAGCTGAGGAAAGCCTTGTATGGTTTGAAACAAGCACCGAGAGCTTGGTACGAAGCTCTATCAGATTTTCTTGTGGAATCAGGCTTCTCGAAGGGAAAGATAGATCCAACTCTCTTCATCAAAAGACACAAGGGTGACATCATGCTGATACAAATTTATGTTGACGACATCATTTTTGCCTCGTCGAATCCAAATTTCTGTAGAAAGTTCAGCAATCTGATGCGCACCAAGTTCGAGATGAGTATGATGGGAGAGTTGAACTTCATTCTAGGGCTTCAGATCAAGCAAATGCCAGACGGAATATTCATAAATCAGTCCAAGTACATTCACGATATGCTAAAGCGCTTCAAAATGGACAGCAAGTCAACGATGAAAACCCCCATGTCTCCCTCACAGAAGCTCGACTCTGACCCTTCCGGGAAACCAGTCGATGCTACCAATTATCGGGCTATCATCGGTTCCTTGCTGTACCTTACATCTAGCAGACCAGACATTGTCTTTGCAACCTGCCTATGCGCCCGCTTTCAAGCAAATCCGAAGGAATCACATCTGAATGCTGTTAGAAGAATACTGAGATATCTCAAAGGAACAGTCAATCTGGGCCTTTGGTATCCCAAGGAATCAGGTTTTGACCTTGTTGGATACTCAGATGCTGATTTCGCGGGTTGCAAACTGGACAGAAAGAGTACATCTGGCGGTGCTCAATTTCTTGGTGATAAGTTGGTATGCTGGTCCTCCAAAAAACAGAATTGTGTGTCCACTTCTACAGCTGAGGCAGAATATGTCGCGGCTGCTAGCTGTTGCTCACAGATATTATGGATGAGGACCCAGCTAAAAGACTACGGGTTCACATTCTCACACATCCCGATCTACAGTGACTCTCAAAGTGCAATAGCCATCACGTGCAATCCTGTCCATCATTCAAGGACGAAGCATATTGACCTCAGATATCATTTTATAAAGGATCACGTTGAGAAAGGCACCGTGGACATGTACTTTGTGTCTACGGAATTGCAACTGGCTGATATTTTCACAAAGGCCCTGGATGAAAAGAGATTCAATTTTCTGATCTCTAAACTGGGGATGTTGAACCTGAACGACTGAGTAACATCTGAACTGTGTGTGTGTGTGCTTTCATGTTTTGCATTTTATTTTCTTTTGCATCACATTTTCTTCCCTCTCTCTCTCATGCATCATTTTTTTTCTTTTTCTTTCTTTCTTTCTTTCATCACATGCTTTTTCTTTTATTTTTCATGCATCATTTTTATTTGCATAAATTGAGGGGGAGCTTTTCAAAATCTGTTCATCTGTTGAGGGGGAGTATTTCTAAATTGTATAAAATTTGAGGGGGAGTATGCTAAAATTTTCATTGTTAATGGGAAGAAAGTGTTGAGGGGGAGAATTTTTTTTTTTAATAGAAATCAGACCATTTGGGCCCGTTACACTTTGAAAATTCCCCCGGGCCTATATTAAAACACCAAAATGCGCAACTCCTCCCCCATTCTTTCTTTGTTGCGCGAAACCCTCCAACTCCCAAAACTCAAAAACCTCTTCCATCTCCTCCTCCTCGAACTTCAAAGGGTAAAATCTCTTCGCTTTTCTTCGATTAACAATGCTTAACAGGTTCGCTACTGAAACGATGAACAGGAATAGGAACCAGTCCTTTGCGCGATTTGGTGTGTTGCGCGATTGTCCTCTGAGCGATCTGGGGTTGCGCAATCTTCTGGGTTGAAAGACTTGCCTCGTTGAGCGATCCATGCCTTGCGCGATTACCCTATTTGCGCGATTTCCCCATTGCGCGATCCTCCATGCCTTGCGCGTTTTCCCTTTGCGCGATCGATGTTCTTGCGCGATTCGCCCCCTGCGCGATCTGATGCCTCTACGCGATGAGCTCGGGCTGCGCGATCTTTGACCTTGCGCAATCTCTCAGAAGTGTGAGATCTGTTCTCTTGCGCGATCTATGGCCTGCGCGATTGTACACTTAGCAAAACTTTTGCCCTTGCGCGATCTAAGACCTTGCCCAATTCTTTTGGGCTGCGCGAAATTAACCAAGCCCAGCCCAAACCTCACCCTTTGTGGAAATCATTATGTGGGCCAAAATAAACCAAAAACAATTAAGCCGTGCCCATGTCAGACCAAGAGCAGTAATCAGACCAAATCGGGCCCCACTTCTCTTTAACAAAAAAAAAAAACAAACAAACAATAAAGGGCCCAAATTGAACAGAAGTGATGGACTTAACCATTTTTTTATCCAATGCTCTAATCTGTTTATCATTTTCAGACTGAAATGGCCGCCAACACTCCAATCAACATGATCTATGCTAGGGAACACTGGATCCCGATCAAAGAGAACAACTCACAACTTGATCCAGAAGTCTTCTCATGCCAAGACAATGTGGTCGTCTCCATCCTGAAAGGCCACAAACTCTGGAAAGCCCTGAGCAAAAACGCTGAAGTCCCCCAGGTGTATCTCCAACAATTCTGGGGTACACTTGACAAGGACGTAGATGCGAATGGCAGACAAATTGATGACGTCCTAGCTGCCACGATCTGCAACACCAGAGTTACGATCACGAAGGAGCTCGTCCAACAAGTGCTACAGATCCCGGAGGAGGAACATTATGATGTGTTGGCCTCAGAAGCGCAAATATTTGAAGACATGATCACTCTAGGCCACGCTGAGCCCATCCGGTTGATGTCCGCGATCAAGACAGCAAGATTTCCACGACCATGGAGGACACTAATGGCCACACTAAACAAGTGCTGCACATCTAAGCACAGCGGCTTCGACAAATGCAGTGGCTACCTCGTCTACATCTTTCACGGCATCGCTTTCATGAAGAACTACGACTTCACCTCACTAATCTGGGGTGACATTCTGGAAATGCGAAGAAGAAAATTTGAAACTGATCTGATCAAACATCTGCCATACATGAGATGGTTTTCATTGCTGGTGCGACACTTCTGCAGAACCATTCCAACAATCCAAAGGCGCAAATCATCTGAGAATGTCAGCACTCCAGCCCTACAATATCTGAAGAGAATGCCAGAGGTACGCACACTGGTACCATTACCTATTCCTGTCCCTCTCCTCCTGCTAGCTGGTCGCAATGATCCACATGTCATACGCTACAGTGAGGAGAATGGTGTCATACTCCCTATGGCTCAGATAAACCCCCCTGAGCCTACCCCGGGGAGTCAGCCGAGAGTAAGTGAGGGTCCTGAGAGTTCAACCCAGCCACAGAGACCAGTGGCAAGCCGGCCCCATGATGATCAGACTATGTCTGCTGAGGGCCACACCCGTGCTGAAGAGACTTCCCGTGATTCGCCAAGCGTAGCCACAACACAAGACGCTGACGATGAGGGCTCTGGGAGCAAGGCTGAGGACGACAACGATGATGATGATGAGGATGACAACAATGCCAATGCAAAGGGCAAGAAAGTCGAGAAAGCCCGCGCTAAGAAAGGACGACTCGTTATCAGGCTTTCTCGGGCTACAACACAAGAGCAGTCTCACCAAATCAAGGACACTCAAGGAAATATCATAAGTGAGACTCGCTCCAAGGTGCGTCATGACCTTGCCTCATCATCTACTCCTGTGCAAAGAGTGCAAACCGCGAGCAACCTGGCGGAAGAGTTAGCTTTGTATGACAGCTGCTCTGACCTAGACACAATAAACCGGGCTAACCCCATAGGTGCAGAAACTGATATTTTCAGTTTCCGAGTAGAAGACGCAGCATCTAGCCCAACTGCGCATGCACAAGCCTCACCTAGCCACTCTGCTGCCTCCCAACAGGTAGTAGTTTCACATATAGGGGATATTATACCCACCTCGCTGTCTCCCTACGAAGCAGCTGAGGATTTACTTTGTGGTCTTCCGCCCCAGACCACAACCCCTCCTTCTAGCACATTGAGTCTAGTTTCCACCATCCCAACATTTTCCACATTTTCTAGGACACATACACTGCTCACACCACTGCACACGACAGGTGCACTCTACTTGTCCTCAACGATCGGAGATACGTCAATGATGATCGGAAGTCCTGCTGCTCAACAGATATCTCCATCATTATCAGCAGGCCACACTTCAGTAATCTTTACTGATGCTGTGACAACGGTTACTACCCCTGTAACCGGACACCCTGACCCCACCGACCTTTCCGTCATTCTGCAACGTTTCTTGGATTCCACCATCAAACCATGGGTGCACGAAGCAATAACCGCTCGGGCACAGGAATTCAGGAACACCCCGGCGCTGCTTAATGACATCATCCAACCCCAACCAACATCCTCACATACCCAAGAAACTCAACCACTTCCTATCATACCTACCCAACAAACCTCTGAACCATCCACAACCCTACCCCACTCACCTACTGCTTCAAGGGGAACCCAGGATACAGAACTAGTGTCCTCCCCTACTTCGACCACACCTTTTCCTGACCCTAAAACTTTACCGTTCGAGGTACTCGAGAACCTAATGCTAGATCAACTACTAGCCACCGAAGAAGGCAACCTAACCCAGAAACAAAAAGACCTTCTTCGGATCCTTAAGCCTGACAGCTCATGCCGTGATAGTCTCCTCGGTCACAAACGTTCGCATGAGGACCCCGATGACTCGGATCCTCATGAGGGGGAGAACAAGAGACAAAGGACACTTGAGCGTGATGCGTCAACCAGCCAACCCTCTACGCAATCCAACCAACCCGAATCCTCGAACAATCAGCCCCCATCATCCACTCAACATAAAAGCCAAACAGCCAACTCACCCACATCTAGCCCGGTCGAGCTAGAAACAACACTCCTAGGCTCATCTTTCATGGATGTAGACCAAGGATGGAGTGGAAGTCCTGAGGTTGCTACTTCGAGTACACCTTTTTATTCAGGCCATCAGAAAGAACCTAGTTCTAATCTGATGATAACGGGTAATCCTAGTGATCCCGGAGTTACCATTGACAGAGCGCCACAACAGCAGCAAGCTCCCTCTAGCCAACCTGATGATCGAATGCATGACGAACTTGAAGAAATTCTTGTTCACAACAAGTGGTCTCGGCTATGGACGAATGTGGATGAAATACAGCGAAGAGCCTATCTCAGAGAGCTCCTAGCTAAATGTGCTGCTGATGTGATACGGCTTAATGATGATGAACTCAAGGAAGGAGAAAACTATCAGGAACCTCCCAAGGAGCTGGAATCCATCATCAGACAAACAGCGGCTCGAATGCCCAGGAGTGAAAAGCCTTGGGAGAATATTAACATCAATGCTCCTTTCCAAGAGGAAATCAGAAAGCGTATATGGCGGAAAGATGACGAAGTCAAGGAATTGGACGAATTGAAAATCTGTGGACTCAATCATCTGAGAGGAAAGAACAAGGGTGGTCAATTGTTTCTGCTTAGTCATCATTACATGGGGAAACAGAGAGAAGTATGGCAACATGAACTACAAACCGCAAAAGACCCAGTATGGAGTATACTAAATGTAGCCGAAATAAATTATCAAGACATCCCACTCTCTGTTTACCGCCTGCAACGCTCCGACGGGACTGAATTTACCTGCAAGGAAAATGACCTTTATATGTTAAAGATGGATGACATCTATCATATGTATCAAGCCTTCCAGGAAATTCCAGTCACCTGGGACAAATCTACACAAGAGGGATTCAAGGCACTCAAGCGCTTCATGATCAGACAAGCCAAATTCTTTGCTTCCCATGATCTTCAGATGGCCCTAGAAACCAATCTGCCAAAAACAAACCTCTCGAGACCAAAGCTTTACGGGCCAGAGCTTGAGAACTTCCCAGCTTATTACATTTTTGATCGCCCGTTAGCTATCATCTACCTGAACTACAAAGGTGAGAGGCGTTTGTTGGTGGCAGAAGAAATCAACAAGTACTGTGACGGAACGCTGAAGATCATTAAGGAAAAACTGCAACCTATCAGAAAAGAATTTGAAGAAAAACAACAGAAGTATGCAGATGCCACAGACGATGAACTAACAGAGGCAACCAGAATTGACAAAGTATTGAAAGCCATCGAGAAACAACTTGACAGAAGAAGGTCTCTCAGAAATTACGAGCATGCACTCAATCTCAGAAAGCATTATTTTAAAGCTCAGAAGTGAAGAAAAGAAGAAGCAAGAACATCTGATCACAAAGGGGGAGATTGTTAGAGATATTTTCATTATATTGTGATCAATGTTTCTTAGCTATTTATATTTAGCATCTTAATTTAATAGATTAGCTAGAATAATGAATAGGCCTTTTAAGGCAATTTTGTAATAAAGGTTTTATACCTTTTTAGGTATGGGCCTCCTAGGAAAAGGAGCCCAAATGATTGTAAAACCTACCTTTCCCGTCAGGCTATATATATGCCTTAAGGGAAAGGCTAGGTTAAGCTTTTCGTAACATTCCTAGTGCCGCAGTGCCTAAATCGGTGATAGAAGTTTTACGCTAAATTGTTCATCATTCTGTAAACTTCTTCATCATTCAATGGAAAGCTTCATTCCCAGATCTGTCTTCCATACATACATATTCTAGACTAGAAAACAGGGACCTAACACGGCTTCTAAGAAATATAGTGAAGAACATAAAGTAACCCACAAAATATATCTAGCATTATAAGATGAATGTTTTGTCTGAGATAAATTGCTACAAAGTTGCCTAATATATGAAGAAAATGTAATTTATATTATTCGGCATTTGTTAATAACTAACCCCTAAAAGTTTACACGTTTAAATGAGCCAAGATGTGCTAATATTGAAACCCCACTATAGAAACGATGCAATTGGGCCCCAGAAGTGGCTCCATATATATGCACGTAAATCGTTGTTCAAAAACATTATTATGACACAATTTCCGACATTAGGGGGAGATATAAAGGCATAAGCATAATTATATTTTGGAATGTCGGAAAAATATCCTAGAAGGATTGAATGATATGAAAAGAGAAACATGTAAAATATGATAAGTAAACTGCCAAAGTGACTGAAAGAGAAATGATAATAAAGTTTGAGCTCAACCAATGCATGAAGCATGGTTAGACGGTCATTATGTGCATATAAAATAAAATTGGTTCATTATAGTAAGTCACTTATGCCTCTATAAGAGGATAATATAAGTTAAATGCTGCAGCTGATATGTTATAGAAACTATATGAGACAGAACTTGAGTTCCTCTTTTATGGCTCATATAGAGGACCCGGATGAAACAGGAATCATAGTTATTATATTGACGTCAATGATTTATTTTTCCAAGACTATCGATTCGTAATCCATAATAATAAAGTCTGGCCAGACGAAATATGATGGACCTGCAGTCCTAAAATTTCGTGAATTGTGATCGATGTTTATGGATGAGAAAATATTTTATATTGGGCCTGAAGTCTCATATATCAAGATATTGTGCACGTGGGGTGCCAATACTTAAGATTGAATGATTTTGAGATTACATTCCTTTTATAGTTTGAAGTTCTGTCAATGTGGTAGTTAATGAAAGAATCGGATGTCATTGTTATCATATCAATTGTGTGTCCCTGAAGGACAATGGTGAAAAGAAATATGTGCACACAACATGAATATGAATTCTCCTATGTCTACAATAATTAAATAATTAAACACATTATGTGTTATTTGGAATTATGCTTAAAAAAGAATTTGAATTTGATTGAATAACTGCACCAATGAATAATGCAGTAAACATTAAGCATAGTTGGAAATATATAAAAATGGATGCTTGTGCCTAACTACAACCTCGGGGACTACAATAAGTCTTGATGACATGATTTATTTTATAGAAGAACTATGCTTGCTTATCATGGTGCAAATTATTATTTTATTTAATATCATGATTGAACAAGGTCTTTGCACCATGTGAAAATATCACTTGTAGTGAGTGCCTCCTGTAGAGGATCTAACGTGAACAATTTTCTTATGTGTTTCACATGCTTTCATGACTAGGATTTAAACTAATTTAAAGTGAATTATATTCATATTACTTCTCAACCTTTCCTGCAGAAAGAGTTGAATGAGGAAAACATTATGCAATAAATTTGCAATTACTCATAAACCTTCTATTTGTTTACCTAAAGTAAACATATATTATTCTATGAACCAAATTGTATAAATAAAGGTGTTGGAGGCTTTTAAGAATCTAGCCAAATCTAGAAACAATACATGAGAATCTTTTGATTTGAATGATGTTTGATTATATAATAAATAAATATCTAGTCATTATATTGTGAACACCTGAAGTGTTTGTGTACTAGTTTGAGATCCTAGGAGGATCAATACATGTCTCGTTTAAGTTTTATGGACAAATATTTGAGAATACTCAATTATTAAATGTTTGATGTGCATATGAGCATTAACGCTAAATTTGATGGTTTTGAAATACACATAGCAAAATCATGAGTTTAGACAATTGCTTTTGCTTAGAAAACTCTTGAAGAGTTTGATTACTGATGTCCATCAAATCTGTATAAATAATGATGAAGGTTTTTGTATACTAAAGATTGTCATCTGCTCAAATTATATGGAGTTGAGGTGAAACAATTAATTGGTCCAGAAGACTAATGTGCTATTCCTTTTTTTTTTCCTTAGCCAAATTTTTCCCAAAGGGTTTTCTTGGCCAAAGGTTTTAAGGTATTTTGAGGTTTTTAAAGAATGAGAAAGATTCATACCATCCTGAAGACTATTATCCTCTAGAAGAGTGATTCTAATATTAGTTCGGAAGACAGTACCCTGAAGGTCTTAATTGGTCCTTGTGAGATCGAACAATTTATTGGTCCGGAAGACCATATGCAACTGTACTCTTTTTCCTTAACCAAGTTTTGTCCCATAAGGTTTTCTTGGTCAAAGGTTTTAACAAGGCAATTTGTGACTTTGAAATAATATATTGTGATACATAAAATTCAGAGTATTGTTTTTTTCTAGAAGAGTAAATTCAAAAGCAATCCAGAAGATTAGGCCCCGAAGGCCAATGACTGTACTCTTTTCCTTTACTAAGTTTTTCCCGCATGGTTTTCTTAGTTAAAGGTTTTTAACGAGACAGTCAATACAACACATCGTTTTACATATGTAATGTATTTTTCCTTGATTGGTTTTCTCCCCAAAGGGTTTTTCCAACAAGGTTTTTAATGAGACATACACATATTACAAGTTCATGCTACAAGGAGTTGGTAACCAGATTATATTGGATTATACAAGAAGTCTTGAAGTGATGCAGTCAACAGGGGAGTATATGCGCGCTGCACTCTTTTTCCCTTGACCAAGGTTTTGTCCCATTGAGTTTTCCTCGGCAAGGTTTTTAACGATGCAGCACACCATAGCGTATAGAGATAATAATGTATAGCATCATATTTTTCTTGTAATGTTTTTATTATTAAGCAATGTACATCCAAGGGGGAGTGTTATGTATTATGGATGTCCATTAGTTCATAGCCCGAGCCCATGTGTACTGGCCCATCTGATGATTGTAACCCTAGCTCCCCTATCCCCATATATGAATGAAAGTAAGCTTTTGATCTGGTTTATTACACCCATCTATTATAGGACTAGGATATCTCATATTCGATACACTGCATCGGAAGGTTTAGCCTACTAGCGGTCTTGGATTTCTGGGTCTTCCTAAAGTGTTGATGCAAATGAATTCTCAAGGTATTCTTCTAATCTTATTTCATACATATTTGATTTCATGGATTTATATGGATTTAGCTATTATATACTTATATATATATCGCATATGGAGTTTTGTTAATATATGTATGAATATCCAACAGTTTGACCGTTTGATATGGGAATTCTGAGGATAATTTAAGTAAAATTGATTTAGAAGTTTCCAAACTTAGTGCTAAGTTAGTCTCATTTTATGAAACTTAAAAGAACAACTCTTTTTTGTCCATAACCTATGTCTAGTAAAATTCTTGTGATGATCTGTGATTGTTCCCGTAAAAAATTCATAAATTATTTTAGATTCCCCTTAGACTTTCTGGATCGTTCAATGTTGCAATGGCACTTTCAATCTTTATTTTCAATACGTCATTGTCTTCCTCTTCGGCCTGGAAAAAAAATGAAAAAGGCGAGTGTCACTTTTACCCAAAGCTCGAAATTTAAGGGATTTGTTGAAATAAGAGTAAAAAATATTGGGAACTCCAAAATTGAATTGTTGTTATTTTCCTAATATTTACTTTCCCTCTCTACGGCTGGACATGATCATTCATATGTGTGTGTCTATATATATATATATATATATATATATATATATATATATATATATAGAGAGAGAGAGAGAGAGTGCTCTTCATGTCAGGCCGGCCTGACGGGCTGCCCCGTCCGGCCGAGCCCGTTTGGGCACCTTCCCGGTGGAATTTTTTGATGAAATTTTTTGAGCATGTTCCTCGTCAAGTCTAGTTTGTCCATACCAAATTTCAGCTCAAAATTCGATCGAGAAGGTCATCAAATGATTTTTGCAAGTTAACTGGTCCGGAATATGTTAACTTGCAAAAATTTAAGGACCAGTTAACTTGCAAAAATCATTTGATGACCTTCCCGATCGAATTTTGAGCTGAAATTTGGTATGGACAAACTAGACTTGACGAGGAACATGCTCAAAAAATTTCATCAAAAAATTCCACCGGGAAGGTGCCCAAACGGGCTCGGCCGGACGGGGCAGCCCGTCAGGCCGGCCTGACATGAACATTCCTCTATATATATATATATATATATATATATATATATATATATATATATATATATATATATATATATATATATATATACGGAAAAGATCCTGTCCAGCCGGAGGGACAGGATCCTCCGTCCGGCCGCCGCCGTTTGGGGCGGTTCCCGGTGGAGTTTTTTGATGAAATTTTTATGGAATGTTCCTCATCAAGTCTAGTTTATCCACAAAAAATTTCAGCTAAAAATTCGATCGGGGAGGCAGTCAAATAATTTTTTGAAACATAACTGCGTTTTATATGTTTAAGTTGGAGCAGTTATCTTCAAAAAATTATTTGACTGCCTTCCCGATCGAATTTTTAGCTGAAATTTTTTGTGGATTAACTAGACTTGATGAGGAACATTCTATAAAAATTTCATCAAAAAACTCCACCGGGAACCGCCCCAAACGGCGGCGGCCGGACGGAAGATCCTGTCCCTCCGGCTGGACAGGATCATTCCTCTCTCTCTCTCTCTCTCTCTCTCTCTCTATATATATATATAATATATATATATATAAAACGCAGTTATCTTCCAAAAATCGTTTGACTGCCTTCCCGATTGAATTTTTTGCTGAAATTTGGTATGGATGTACTAGACTTGATGAAAAACATGCTCAAAAAATTTCATCGAAAAATTCCACCGAAAAGGCGCTCAAAACGTGGAGGCTGCACGGCGGCTCCGGTAAGGTATACCTTACCGGAAGTTTTTCCTATATATATATATATGTGTGTGTGTGTGTGTGTGTGTGTGTGTGTGTGTGTGTGTGTGTGTGTGTGTGTGTGTGTGTGTGTGTGTGTGTGTGTGTGTGTGAGGAGTCTTCTTGTCAGGCCGGCCTGACGGGATGCTCTGTCCGGCCGAGCCCGTTTGGGCATCTTCCCGGTGGAATTATTTGATAAAATGTTTTGAGCATGTTCCTCATCAAGTCTAGTTTGTCCATACCAAATTTCAGCTCAAAATTCGATCGGGAAGGCATTCAAATCATTTTTTTAAGTTGACTGCAGTTTTATGCGTATATTTTGACGCAGTCAACTTCAAAAAATGATTTGAATGCCTTCCCGATCGAATTTTGAGCTGAAATTTGGTATGGACAAACTAGACTTGATGAGGGACATGCTCAAAACATTTTATCAAAAAATTCCAACGGGAAGGGCCCCAAATGGGGATGTTCGGACGGTGTTCGGACCAGGAATGTTCAGACCTGAACATTCCTCTATATATATCTATATATATATAGACAAATCTTCATGTCAGGCCGGCCTGATGGGCTGCTCCGTCCGGCCGAGCCCATTTGGGCACCTTCCCGGTGGAATTTTTTGATGAAATTTTTTGAGCATGTTCCCCATCAAGTCTAGTTTGTCCATACCAAATTTCAGCTCAAAATTCGATCGGGAAGGCATTCAAATTATTTTTTGAAGTTGACTGCAGTTTTCTATGTATATTTTGACGCAGTCAACTTCAAAAAATGAGTTGAATGCCTTCCCGATCGAATTTTGAGCTGAAATTTGGTATGGATAAACTAGACTTGATGAGGAACATGCTCAAAAAATTTCATCAAAAAATTCCACCGGGAAGGTGCCCAAATGGGCTCGGCCGGACGGGGCAGCCCGTCAGGCCGGCCTGACATGAAGAGCACTCTATATATATATATATATATATATATATATATATATATATATATATATATATATATATATATATATATATATATGTACGTATGTATGTATGTATATATATATATATATATATATATATATATATATATATATATATATATATATATATATATATATATATATATATATATATGTGTACGTATGTATGTATGTATATATATATATATATATGTATGTATGTATGTATGTATGTATGTATGTATGTATGTATGTATGTATGTATGTATGTATGTATGTATGTATGTATGTATGTATGTATGTATGTATGTATGTATGTATGTATATATATATATAGAGTTTTTTACGTAAATATTATCAATACACTTTGGGCTTACAAAAAAGTGAGCAAGGGAGAATAACTACCAATCACGTACACCAACCTAGGAGTAAATGTAGGGAAATCACTTTGTTCTTTCAATTAGTAGTCACATTTTTGTTAGGGTGATTTAAAGTAGTAATATTTGTGTAATTTTTTCATATATATATATACATGTGTGTGTGTATATATATATATATACAGGAATATTCCTGTCCGGAAATTCCGGACAGGAGCCCCGTCCAACCTCCTCTATTTGGGGGCCTTCCCGGTAGTATTTTTTGCTCAAATTGTTTGTGTATGTTCCTCATCAAGTCTAGTTCATCCATACCAAATTTCAGCAAAAAATTCAATCGTGAAGGTTGTCAAATGATTTTTACAAGTTAACTAGTTCGGAATATGTATTTTCCGGACCAGTTAACTTGCAAAAATGATTTGACGACCTTCCCGATTGAATTTTTTGATCAAATTTGGTATGGATGAACTAGACTTGATGAGGAACATACACAAAAAATTTGAGCAAACAATACCACTGGGAAGGCCCCCAAATGGAGGAGGCCGGACGGGGCCCATCTTATATATAGTGCTATTCCCGGTGGAATTTTGTATATGAGATGCCTGGTCTTGTCAAGTTTAGATATAGAAATCGTCCAATCAATCAACCATCTTTATATATATATAGTGCTATTCCCGGTGGAATTTTTTGAGCATGTTCTTCATCAAGTCTAGTTTGTCCATACCAAATTTCAGCTCAAAATTCGATCGGGAAGGCAGTTAAATAAATCCTGGAAAACTATGGCTCATTCTGCGCACATATAAAGTGCAGTATGTTTCCAGGATTTATTTGACTGCCTTCCCGATCGAATTTTGAGCTGAAATTTGGTATGGACAAACTAGACTTGATGAGGAACATGCTCAAACAATTTCATCAAAAAATTCCACCGGGAAGACCCTCTGATGGGCTTGTCCACACGGGGCTTCTCTTCAGGAGCTCCAGATAGGAACGGGACTCTATATATATATAAGGAGCAGATTAGGTGAGAAGTGTTCTTAGACTGAGAACTGAGAAGTTGAACTTATAGACTAAATATAGGGACTTTTAAGCAATAAATCATAACTTATAGACCCCTCGAAAATAATTACGCAAATGCCACCGCAAAAAATAATTACGGAAACCTGGAAAAAAAATTGATGCGGTGGCATTTTTGTAATTATTATGGAGAGCTTTATAAGTTATGATTTATTGGTTATAAGTTCCTATATTTAGTCTATAAGTTTACTGCGTTGTAAGATCAAATGCAAATCCAATAGCTAAGATTACTTCTCACTTCTCATTTTAAAAGAGACACTTCTCACCTGATCTCCTTTTTATATATATATATATATATATATATATATATATATATATATATATACACATATATACATATATATATATATATACATATATACATATATATATATATACATATATATATATATACATATATATATATATAGGGGTGAGTTCTAATAAAAAGAGGTCTTCCCATGAAAAGTAAGAAGTGATATAAGCCTTTGAATACTTAAAAATGGATGGAATAGATCAAAACTCACGGTAAACCAAATTGTGTAATACATAATAGTAAAAGTGCATATGTCATATGTAAGAGTGCACATTCAGCTCCTAAGAAAATAACATAAACCAAGTATATATGTCATATATATTCGTTATTTTTTTTTCCGGAAAGGGATGCACTTTTGTGTTACTCCAATACACTTTTTCTTCGTAGTCATGCATATTTATCATTTACACTAGTGGCACCGAATTTTCCACTTTAAAATTGATTTGATCCATTCATTAACTCATTTTAACGGCTAAGATTACTTCTCATTTTTCATATAAGGAGTACTTTTTATTTGAACTTCCCCCCCCCCCCCTCTCTCTCTCTCTCTATATATATATATATAGAGAGAGAGAGAGAGAGTAGAGATCATGTGAGAAAACCATCTTAGAAGAGAAATGAGAATGAATTATAGTCATCCGATTTTGAAAATTTTTAATACGTTGGATCTCACCCATTAAGCACAAATAAGAGATTTCCCCATGATATATTATCAAATCTATCCGATTCTTTCTATAACCGTCTCCTTCAATCTCTCGAGGCCAATCATTATATTTCTTTTTGATTGATTTACGATTCTCCATACTCCATAGCACTTAATTATCAAATTATTTTTTATTTGTAAGCCAATGAAAATAAATTCTTTTACCTATTATTTTCTTTTCTCAACTATCATGAGTTATTTCTCGAGAAGGGGTACTTTCTAATCTTATTTCCCAAAATAAGGTACTTTTAAACTTATTTCCCGAGAAGGGGTATTTTTTTCCAGTCAGTGTGCCATGTCAGCACCCGAGGTAAATTCTATTTCCAATTCAATTATCAGCCACGTCACATTACATGTCATCACACGTGTCATATGTAAAAAATAAAATTGTATCATAAGGGAGTCGAACCCTACCCATTCCACTCCATAGCTATGCACTTCAGCCATTGAACCAAGATAGTAAGTTATTATCCTAAAGTCAAATTTACTTGATTATTCTCTCATAATATCAAATCAATGAAATTGACGGAAAATTTCACGTTATAAAAAAAGTAGACATTTCAAATTTCGCCACTTTGATATATATCCACGTTATATCATTAGCCATTTCCAATTCCACGTTATAAAAAATTAGTAGTCAATAAAAATAGGGAAAAATAATTAAAATACACCAGACACTGAGGAGGTGTGAGGTAAACACCCCAAACTTGCATATGTAATTTAAATACTCCAAACTTTTTAGAAAAAATTAGTTTAGCACCATGGTCATGTATTATTTCTTTTAAAAATGTTTATTTTTTTTGTTAATTTCATAATTTAAAATATTTTAGCATTCATGATGATATAACTAACATTCTAAACTTCCGTTGTAAAATAAAAAAGTACTACTCCACTTGATATAAATGCAACATTTTTAATTTTCTATTTTAAATTATGCAATTAACACCTTAAATTTCTATTTTTGAAAAAAGTAATACATGATCATGATGCTAAATTAACTTTTATACTCCGTATAAAGTTTGGAATATTTAAATTGCATATGAAAGTTCAGGGTGTTTATCTCACCCTCCTTCAAAGTTTGATGTATTTTATTTATTTTTGCCATAAACATAATGTTTATGCTCGAAATATGGAACCGTCATATTGATTTCCAATAATTAGCCACTTCATAATTAGACATTTCGAATTCCACGTGATATCCACGTTTTCAAATAATGTTTATTGGAACATTGGTGATATCAAATGATTTAATGTCAAATAATCTTGTGGAAAGTTGGCGGTGTAGTGGTCTAAGGTTCTATGTTTTTAATGGATGGGCTCATGGGCGTGAGTTCGAATCCTATGGTCTTGTGATGTGGCGTAATAATTGACTTGGAAAATAGATTTAATTTCGGCGCTAACATGGCACGCTGATTGGGATAAAATACCCCTTCTCGGGAAATAAGTTTAAAAGTACCTTATTCTGGGAAATAAGATTACAAAGTACCACTCCCCGGGAAATAACTCCAACTATCATGCTTTTCTTGCTCTAGTTGTAGTTTATTTTTAAACTTTGTGGCTTCTTACCAATAACATTTAGTGCCCTATTAAAAGGTGACAACTCCGGTACCTTTTTAAAAAATGGGGGTACCGTACCTACCATTCATTTGATTGGACCACATCACTTTATCACTTTTAGTTTAGATTTAAATAATTCAACTGCTACATTCTCATTGGTCCATGTGGACAAAGGTATGGTACCTTTTGGGTACCATAGAATCTACCCTATTAAAATCACATTTTGCACAATACCTAATTCCAAGTGCACTTCAAAAATTATATTAGCATCACATTATATACTACCGTGATATTAAAAGTGCGCAATAGTGCATGATGCGCCTTAAAACTCGAGCTATACAAATTTAAATGCGGAATGTGAAACAATTGTTTTACATTTTATATTAAACTTTTAATGCACTACTTGTATTTTATTCATGCACTTTTCTTTAATTTTTTGTTCTACTTTTTTTGCAGATACAAATAATACCAAGATACGCTATCATAATGGAGACTGTGATGCTTTTGGAAGAAAAATAAATTTCATTTTGTAAAAAATGTCAATGTAAATTTTAGAAACTTTCGATATAAAAGTGGACACGATAAAAGTGAAATTCTTTTGTAAAGGAGTGTCACGTAGAACTTCAGAAAATGTGATATAATAATGCACTTTGTATGTATTTTAGATGCACGTTATAGTTGGTAGTTTACATATTTATAAAGTGTAAGTTGATGTTTTAGAAAGTTCAAACTAAATATATCAAATTTGAGCGCACATTTTAGACCCATAACAGATTTGGGTGATGGAAGTCCTCGTGGAGGCTTCATGTAGACTTCTTCACATAAGTGGCCATGTAGAAATGCATTGTCTATGTCAAATTGTTGAAGATGCCAATTGTTTGTTGATGATATGGATAACAGTATGCGTAGAGTGGTGAGCTTGGCAACAGGAGAACAGGTTTGAAAGAAGTCAATGCCATCTCTTCGAGTGAAGCCTTTGGCTACCAAACGAGCTTTATACCTTCCAATGGAGCTTTTAGTTCATTAGCCATGGCAATTCTCCAGCATTCATGCTGACTAGCTTTGAAATGATCCATTTGCATACTAGCTTGTTTAAAAGATGTGGGTTCAATATGAATTGAAAGAGCATGACAGAAAGCAACATGATTTTTGGAACATTTGGAAAAATCAAGATAAGACTCTAGTTTGTATGGGGTAGAAGAAGAAGTTTTGGATGTACCACATTAATATGAACTTAGGTATCCCGGTGGTTTCCTAGTTCTAGTGGTAGGATTCATTGAAAGGTCTGGGGAATTGGAATTGAAATGATTATTATCTGATGGAGACTGATCAATCAATGAGGGAACAGATGAAGTGTGTTCAAATGTGATGTCATCTTTAGAATTATGAAAAGGGAAGTCATGCTCACAGAATATGACATCTCTTGAAAGAAATATGTTGTGATGGTGTAAGTCATAGAGGACAAAACCTTTGGTGCCTGTTTTAAAACCAAGAAAAATGCATTTATTTGCCTTACTATCTAGTTTGGTTCTTCCTGAAGATAAGGTACTACAGTATGCAAGGCAACCAAAAGGTTTTAATGAATGGAGATCAGCTTTAGATTGGTAAATAACTTCAATTTAAAAGGAGATTTTTGGTGGAGTGTTGGAGTGGGTAGCCTGTTAATGATATGAGTAGCATGTCTGGTAGCAAATGACCAAAAATGATGAGGTAATTTAGCTTGAAAAAGTAAGGCCCTGGTAGTGTTAAGGATATGTTGATGTTTTCTTCCAACAATGGAATTTTGTTAAGGACATTCAACACATGATGTTTCATGTTGAATACCATGAAGTTAATAAAAATCATGAATCAGAAATTCTTTGCCATAATCTGAACGGATTTGTTTTAAATGGCAATTGAACTGGTTTTGAATCAATAGAATGAATCGAATAAGTGGAGACCTTACATAAGATTTCTGTTTTAAAGTGTGGATCCATGTAAATCTACTAAACGCATCTACAATGGTTAGAAAGTATCTAAAACCTTCAATAGAAGTAGTAGATAGAGGTCATCAAATATCAACATGGATCTTTTTAAAAAAATGTTGGGATTTGGTAGTACTGACTGGATAAGGAAGCCTTTTTTGTCTTGAAAAATGACACATCACAATTATGAAAAGAACCAAAAGGAATATCTTTGTATTGATGAGATAATTCCTTGAATACAGTGTTTGAGACATGTCCTAATCTTAAGTGCCAGGTCAAAGAAGAACATTCAGAAGGAGAGACAATTGATGGGATTTTGATTACATTGAAACTAGTATGAGAAACATTACATTTATTGGAATGCAAAGAAAAGTTTGTACTATTTCAAGAAGATAGTCGGTAGAGTCCTTGAGACATTTTAGCTACTCTAATCATCTTCAAAGCTTTCTTCTGCAAAATGAAACAATGAAGTTCCGAGAATAGAACAACATAACAGTTAGAAGAAACAAGTTTTGGGATTGAAATGAGGTGAGATTGAAACTGAGGCACATAGAGAACATGGTGAAGAGTTAAAGTTCCTATGTTGTAGTACCAGAATAATGGGTTGCAACAAAAGAGCCATTTGGAAGATTAATATGAATGGGCATAATTGGAGTTAAGAATGAGAAAAGGGTTTTTGATTTACAAATATGGTCAGTAGCACCACTATCCATGATCCAAAAGAAAGAATTCAGAGAGTTACCAGGAAGAATTAAGGGAGTGGTGTTAGTCTGATTGACATAATGAGAAGCAACTTGCAAGTCAGTTTGCCGAAGAAGAGCCATGATTCCCTGATATTGCTCCTCGGAAAAAGTATAATGGTCTTGAGGTAGATTAACTTAAGAGCATTGTGACTATGAGCTTTCATTGGAGTCAATAGAAGCCAAGTTAGCAGAAGAGGTGTTGGAATTGGTATTGTATTTAGACTTATATCCAGGAGGATATCCATAGATCTGAAAACAAGTATCTCTGGTATGATTTGTTCTTCCACATAGATCACAAAAATGGTTTCCCCTGCATGCCTCTTCCTGTGGAAGAATTTCTTCCACCACCACGATTGTTTGAAGAATTGCCACGATAAGTAGATAAATTTCCTTGATTAGATGAATTATGTTTAGGCTGATTTTGAGTTGAAACATTTAATGAAGTGGCAGTAATCGTGTTAAGAGGAAGTGAGGATCCAAACTCTCTTTCTTGTTGTAAAATCAGAGAAAATACTCTAGTTATTGTAGGAGCTGGATTGATCAGCATGATCTGAGATCTAGTTTGAGCAAATTCATCATTTATGCCACGTAGGAACTTGATAATGTTTTCATCTTCTCTTTCTTTGGTGATTTTCTTAAGAACTCCACAAGAGCAGGGTGTTGAGCACTTACAGACTAGAGGAGTTCAAAATTGTCCCAATTCTTTCCATAATGTCAGTAATTTTGTAAGGTATTAAGTAACAGAAGATGAACCTTGACGAACTTGTTGAATTTCATGGGAGAATCTGTTAGATAGATCAGTCCAAATCTATGCAGCTGTGTCGAAATATATGACTGTAACACCCTGACCCGCAGGACCCGAGGTAGTTACTCCTACACACCCTCCAGACCTCTAGTACTGTCCCCACAAACCACCACGAGCCTTTACCGTGCACTTTGTCCTCACTCATGCGCGCCCTGAGAAACTTCCCAGGGGGTCACCCATCCCAAGACTACTCCCGTGCAAGCACGCTTAACTTTGGAGTTCTTGGGTGATGAGCTCCCTTAAAAGGAGATGCACCTCTGTTGGTATGAGTAGTACTATTAATTCATTTATATTAAATCTCAAGTGTTACAATGACAGATTCTGCAATTGAGGGAGTCATTGATCTCATCAACCAAGCCATAACCATGTGATTGCATCTTCTCCATGGTTCATGCAATGGATCGTTGACAGGAGGTGAAGGATATGAACCATCAACAAACTTGTCTTTGTTTTTGGATTCTAACATAACAATCATCTGATGAAGCCATGAATGGAAGTTCTTCTCGGTGAAAAGAACTAGAACAAGAACTAGTGTAGGATTTTCATTAGGATGAATAAAAAGTGGATTGGATTGATTGATTAGGTGATCTGCAGTGGAATCGAGGTTGGGCCCTTAAGTCGCCTTATCAATGATTCCACGATCTAAGGATGTCGAGGTCGGGATCGGTAATTTCCCGACCTCTAGGGAGGTCGAGGTCGGGTTCTCAGTTTGTCTTATCTAGACGATTTCCGAGCTCGGTATTTTCTGACCTCAAGGTCAAGGCCGGACTCTGCCAAAAGGCTGGCACTTAACTATTCCGTGAAGTCCTTTTGATACCTAGGAGTATGTAAGGACGAACATTGCATACAGATTAAGAAGGAGATGTTTGAGAAAACTATTATTAGAGTGGGTGAATAAAGCCAAAGCTAAAGACAAAGCCGACAGCCTATATACCAATTATTGAACCTCAATCAACAAAAGATGACAAACCAAAAGGCAACTCAATGCGTGCAAGTCAAACGTAATAAATGAATGGGACAAAGGCTACACGCAGTATGTCTGCAACCCATACTCAATTATCAAGGGTTGGTGGATAATTCCAAACCTGCAGACGAAGTCTACAGGTTGTACATAGCAATATCAAAACTTGATTGGTGAGAGATACCATTGGAGTCATATCCCCTTTTATAAACTGCAATCACTCACACAACGAAGGCAGAAGAAAAGAGAGGAAGGATACTCTGGAAAAAAGAATATCTCGCAGCAGCCCAAGCTCGGATACAGTTGCACAAAAATCCCAGGAGTACGTATTTGAGTTCGGGGTCAGCAAGAACCATCATTCAAGGGGCTGTTCGTTGTCACAGGCCACGAACAACAGCTGAAACCAGGTCGGAACAGGGGGTTTCGTGAGGGAAGCTAGTCAAACACTTTAAGGTGAGGATGAGTGACTATACTCCTTACAATTGTTGAGCTCGTTTCAGAGGTTACCAAAGGTAACTATGTATTGTCTCATGCTTTATTAGTGAATAATAATGCCTAAAAACGAAGAGACTATTATGTATAAGTAATCGGGCCATTACCTACAAGGTTAGGAATAAAAGATGTATAAATGTCGAGGTCAGATGGTGACCTCGGTAGAACCGACCCGAGGTCGGATTTAAAGGAAATTAAATATATGCTTATGGACTATTGATGATAAATGATTATTGGTACTTAAGAATGAGAGGACTATTGTCCAGGAGCTCAGCATACAAGTTTGGGAGTAGACTATGTATGAATTACGGGGTCGGTTTGAGACCATGTAGGAATCGACCCGAGGTCGGATTACTAGGTATCATGCTTGAAGTAGTCTTAAGAGATACCTTAAGGTAGAATTTGTAGGAATCCTAAATCTACATATGGAGTAAGCCTCAAGGGCTACTCAAAATGAATCGAACCTAGTAAAAATGTAATATGACTTGAGCCGAGCTCGAGCAAAGATGTAACACGACTTGAGTCGAGCTCGAGCAACAATGTAGTACGACTTGAGCCGTGCTCGAGCAAGAATGTAAAGCAATATGACTTGAGCTGTGCTCGAGCAAAAGTGCAATGTAATATGACTTGAGCCGTGCTCGAGCAAGGATGTAAAGCAAATGACTTGAGTCGTGCTCGAGCAGAAATGTAAAATAATAGGACTTGAGTCGTGCTCGAGCGAATATATAATGTAATGAGACAAGAGCCGAGCTCTAGCACTATATAATCAAACAAATGAGTGTGGCTCTATATAGTAAAGGTAAAGGTCACGGCCAAATCCTCAATGTCACCCCAAGTCCAGGGTTGTAGAAAATCATATTCGTCATAGTTGTCATTGTACTTTCACTGCTTCAAAGTACTGACCTCCCTTCACGGGGGAGACCACCTCACAGTTTCAGGTAGAACTTGAAGATTGCTACCATTGCCCGTTGCTTCGGGAAGATCCAGTGAAGAAGACGTGGTTCGTGCTTCTTCCATCTCAGTTTTGAAAACAGTGTGATTAATGCTCATGGATATTATTTTTTGAATAATTATTCACGGGCTTGCATGGTCGGTTAAGCCAAGTGTTGCTCGAACACTTGTATTAATATTTCTGCCGCTTTAATAAATGTTTTACATTATGTTTGTTTATGGATGTATTATGTGTGAATGATTATCCAGACGCCTTGTATAGTATGGATGTGTTAGACCTCGATTGACTATTCATATTGTACGGCGGGTTGTTGACGTATCCGGGTAGGTCTGAGGCGTGACATCAATGCTTACAGTGGCAGCAAATCCTTCTTCATGCATGTCACTTGGTCAGCACTTCACATCGGAATTAGATTCCGGCAGAGTAGATAATATGGAGTCATATGTAGGTAGTATAATGAAATGTTTAGAATGAATATTTTCAAAGAGAATCGACAAACGTGTACCATTCTTTTTCTTTAAAAAATTCATTTGCTGCCACATGGATTTACATGCTCCTTAACAAAAGAAGGATGGGACAAGATGACTAGCAGAAAGAACTCAAGAAAGAATCGGAAAGGGAAACGGGAAAAAAAAGTTAAATACGTACTCCCTTCGTCCCACTTTAAGGTTCCCACACGATTTACAATGTTTGACTGACCATAAAGTTAATTGATCCCTGTCATCAGTAGAATTATTTTTAGTAAATAAAATTTACATATTCAGAAACTACATTAAAACCACTACAAAACCTGCAGAAAATAATTTAAATTTCATAAACTTTCGATATATAAAGTAAGAGATTAAGAACAATGCACGTTGACAGGAGAATAGTGTACGGGAACCTTTAAATGGGACAGAGGGAGTAGTATATATAACTTTAACCCCGGTTGAGAAGGTTGTTTTCCGGTAAATAGGGCCAAATTGATTGTTTTTATTTAGTTAATGTGTTTAAGTGATGTTTTTATTAGTAGATGGGTCAATGTGATGGTTTTGTGATAGTTGAAGGGCCTATTTGACCCTTTTTCCTTAACATAATGCCTTCACTTGGACTCTTTTACTATTATCTTATGTTACACGACATTTACATGGGTCCCACTTTATCTAGATCTCCTAGTATCATTCCCTTGCTACATTAGTCATCCTCCGGTCCCTTAGACATCAACTTTCAATTGTCCCAAGCTATCTTGCAACACTGACTTCTGAATTTAATTTGTTGGCTTCCAATGTCACCAATACTGTCACCAACAAGCTTTCGTTCGTCGAAGAATTTGCATAAAAAACGAGCACACGGAAAATAGGATCTGCTCCAATGAGTCATTATCTTACAGGTATGTACTAGATCATTTCGTAGCGACTGTGTATGAAAATATAAACTAACATATAAGTTCTTGTGGTACTCATCACTATCAGTTAAACTTTTAAGACTGAACTCCAAATTTTAATAATCACACCAAACTACACATAGTAAGGAAATGATAGAGTAATATATAGTCGTGCCTAGAAAAATAAATAAAATGTGACACTTAAATCAGGTTCCTATAGGTTCTTTGTATCACGATGATCCATTTTATTTAAATAAATCAATGGTTAGTAGGGAGCTAATTGGGTACGTACCTCTATGAAAAGAGTGTTGAGAATGGTGGCGGAAAAGGCAGTGATGTTTGCACTGATGATTTTGATGTCTAAAGACTCAAAAATCTCACAAAGTTTGATCATAGTGTCCCTTGTTTTGGTGCACGTCAGGCTCACCGCCAATATTTTTTCCCCCATTGATGAGACCCTCAGCTGCCCACGCATGCAATATTAAACAACACAAATCAATGCAAAACAAACGGATGGACACAGTGCGTCGTACGCTCGTATTTGTTCCACATACATGGAGTAGCTCCATCGCTAGTACACCGGGTGGATCGTTTTTTTAACCAAATGATAATTTTACAAGTTCAAGTTGAAATGAATACAAGTTCAACTATTTGAATTCGATATATATCTTCAGCGATTTTAGTTATAATTATCGAAGCCCCTCTCTTTTCAAATTTATAATTAATCGGGTCGATCGGTAATACATATAATTAAATATATGTTTTATTATATATAAATATATATATAAGGAGCGGATCATTTTTTTTGGCAAATCTTTCTAACCTATTATAGTATATGTTCTGTTAAAGCCAACATCTTTGAACTAAGATGGGATCCGAACTTGTGACCTCCTCTTTGGAAGTGTCACAGTGACGTCATCTGATGAGTCATCAAACCAAATATTTAAGGAGCGGATCATTTAGAAAGTGTGTCTTGAGCTTACAACTGCGAAGTATTTAAAGTAATTAACAATAGTTAAGGATGAAATAGTAGGGGCAAACTTGAACCAAGCATTCCAGCCCAGCTGATTGTGAGATTACCATTCCTAGTGAGAGGTCTCGAATTCGAAATCCGCTAGGCACATAAGGATTTGAAACTCAATGGAATGAGTTTCAGCCCTGATTACTCCAGGGGCCCCCAAGCCTTGGCAGACTTCTTGGTTGAATGTACTGCCTGGGACTTGGTTGAAGAGAAGAGACACAAAGAAGAAGATTGGTGGACCCTGATGACTGATGGATCGTCATCAGGGTCCAAAAGTTGTGGAGGAGGGGTGGTCCTCATCACCCCTGAAGGCTTCAAAACTTATCACGCCATCAAATACAAGTTTAACTTATCCAATAATGAAGCTGAGTACGAGGCCCTGCTGTCATGCTTCAGGATAGCAACCCACTTCAAAGCACAAAAACTGAGGATTAAAAGCGACTCTAAGTTGGTCATCAAAGAGCTTAGAGGGGAATACGAAGCCAAATAAGAACGAATGCAGAAATACAGGGACGCAACCCTGGAACTTATCAAACAGTTCGAGGAGTCAGATCTAGCATGTGTTCCCCGAGCCCAAAACAGCGAGGCAGATATTCTATCAAAACTAACCAAAGATGCGCCTGAACACCGTATGCGCATAGCCAGGGGAGGATCTATGTTAGGGCTATGGTGGGCTGAAGCCCAGGGCAAAGTAAAAAAAAATTATTATTATTAAGGTATTATGTTTAAAAAATTGCATCCAGCCCATCCCAAATTTTTCTATAGCCCAGTCCAATTTCTCAGCCCAGCCCATAATACAAAATCTTAACATCTAAAAATCTAATCTACATGTTATACACATCACCCTCATACTTAATAATTGGCACTTATATACATATAAGGACTTTATTGACATGTTCACAACAACTTTTAAAGTGCTTGAGTATCTTCAAAAACATTGCCCAAAAGTGAGTTCTTGGGCATAAGTTCGTAGTGTACATAAACACTTTTCATGTTTTGAATTTGTGATCCTTTACTTTCTTTTTTTTTTACTCCAAGGGGGTCTGGGGGAAGGGGGGCTGGGGGGAGCCTGGAGTAATCAGCGCTGAAACTCACTCCATTGAGTTTCGCACCCTTGTGTGCCTAGCGAATTTCGAACTCGAGACCTCCCACTAGACATGGTAACCTCACAATCAGCTGGGCTGGAATGCTTGGTTATGGAAATAATGAATTCTGTCAAGGTCTTCGAAATTTTTTATTTGATATCTTGTTAGCCATGAGAGACATTTTTCCATTACACAACCGATCATTCTAGAGGAATTGACAAAAAACGGATGGGAAGGCTTTCTTGAAGAAGTAAAGGAGTTTTGCTCAAAACATGAAATTCATGTACCGAAGTTGAATTTTGAATATACGGTTGGTCATTGCAGAAAAAAACTACAGTTGAACATCATTATCACTTTGGTGTTTTCAATGAGGCAATAGACTTTGTATTGATGGAGTTAAAGACCCGATTTAATGATAAATCAGTAAAACTCCTTTCTTTGAGTGCTTCATTGGATCCCAAAAATTTATATGGGTCATCCAATGTCGATGTTATTTGTACTCTTGCAAGGAATTTCTATCCCGAAAATTTTAGTAGTCAGGACATTCATGCTTTGGAATTCGAGCTGCAACACTATGTTCATGATGTATTCATGTACAAAGTTTTAGTATCTACATTTGTTGAATTATGTGAGGAGTTGACTAAGAGCAGAAAATCTGATTCATATGTTATGATGAGTAGATTGAATTTCCTTTTATTGAACTTAGTGTTCTTTTGCAAAATTAGAACGCTCGTTTTATGCCATGAAACTTCTAAAGGCCGCACTCCTCAACAAAATGGATGATGACTTTATACTGAAAAAGACATTACTCTTAGTATAGATGTAGACTCTATTGTTGATTGGTTCGTTTTGTTTCAAAGCCTCGTTGAGAACGAATTCAATGGAGAACTCTTATATTTGATTTTTTGTTTATTTTGAAAATTTTCAATGTATTATTATTTATTAAGTGTTTCAGCCCAGCCCAACATGAAATCCTGGATCCGCCCATGCGCATAGCCCAATACAAGAGCTGGATAAACCCAGCATCGAGATCACAAAAGACCTGGAGATCTTTCATGTCGAACAAAGGCAAAAATCCTGGGTTGAATTGATGGAATATAAGGAAGCCGAAACACTGGCTTCAGACGAGGAGAAGGCAAAATTGATCAAGAGATGAGCTCCAAACTATGTCATTGAAAATGGCAAACTTTACAAAAGAAGCTACAATGGCGTGCTACTCAAATGTTTAAGGCCAGAACAGGTGCAACAAGTAATCGAAGAATTACATGAGAGGGCCTGCTCATCCCATCAAGGTGCGTTTACCTTAAGTAGAAAAGCTCTTTTGCAAGGATATTTCTGGCCTACAATGATAAGAGATTGCGTGGACTTTACACAAAGATGTGGGGTTTGCCAGAAGTTTCAAACAAACCCCGGCAGACCTGCCACACTGTATCATCCCATCAGCAGTGCAATTCCCTTCTCCAGGTGGGGAATAGATCTTGTTGGGCCCTTCCCTCCGGGCTCAGGAAGTCGGAAGTTCGTAATAGTGGCAATTGATTATTTCACAAAGTGGATTGAGGCTGAACCAATGGCCACCATCACTGCGGAACAATGCAAAAGGTTCGTCTGGAGAAATATATTTTACCGATTTGGCGTTCCCATGCAAGTTATTACTGACAATGGGAAGCAGTTTGACTCTGAGCCATTCAAGGACTTCTGCAAACAATGGGGAGTGGAGGCCAGCAGAGCATTTGTTGCTTACCCCCAATGCAATGGACAAGTGGAGAATGCCAACAGAACTATTGTCAACGGCCTCAAAAGGAAGTTGGAGTCAATGGGAACAACTTGGGTAAATGAACTCAATACCATACTTTGGGCGTACCGAACTACCCCAAGGAAAGCTACTAGTGAGACTCCCTTTGCCTTGACTTACGGATTTGAAGCTCGAGCACCCTTAGAAACATTGGTCCCAAGCAAAAGGGTTGAGGATTATGACCCTAAGAATAACAAGGACATGCTTAGAGCAGAGCTACATCTAATCGAGGAAAGGAGGGACAATGCGTTCATCAGAGCTGAAAACTACAGAAGGCAGGTCAAAGAATACCACGATGCGAGAGTCAGACCGAGACTATTTCAGGTCGGAGACCTAGTTCTAAGAAGGAGGTCTGCAAGCAAACCCTTGGAAGGTGGAAAGTTTGCCAAAAATTGGGAAGGGTCTTACTAAATCAAAGGGATCATTGGGCCCGGGACTTACAAGTTGAGTACTCCCAAAGGAAAGCTGATAGAAAGAGTGTGGAATTCGGAACACTTGATGAAATTCTACCAGTAGGTTTGTAATCCTGATTTAAAGTTTATTCAATAAAGTTTGTTTTCTTTCACAAATGTCCTTATAAAATTGTGAAGGTTCTTAAACCGCCAATGGGGGGGGCTACGCCTAATTTTGGTACTCGCAAAAGTCAAAGTCAAAATTTCAGACTCATCCAATTTCTAGAAGCTCAACTTAGTTTTATCATAAGACGAGAGCGGGAATAAACGACCTTTTTCAAGGTCAAACAGCCTTATAAACAAAATCAAATTTCTTCAAACAGGAAAAGATGGCTTTTTTCAAGGACAAAACTGATTTACAAAGGCTAAAGGATGAACTAAAGGAATTAACTTTGCACCAGAGAGGCCACCAGGCCTCACCAATTAAAGAGGTTTGTCACTAAGGTCTAAGTTACCTAAGCGAATGAAACCCACCCTATTCTGGTTCAGACAATAAGAACTTAGGGGTTAGAATTGGTAAAGCTCTCCAAATTGGTTCAGAAATTAAGAACCCATGGAAAGCAACCTTGACCGGGAAATCAAGACCAAAACTATAAGGACAAAAGTGATAAGAAATAAACTTGACAACATGAGACCCAGGTCAGACCTCGAGGTCGTCCCAGGGCTCCCAAATCATGCAATTACCGGGATAAAGGCCAACTTCCAAGAAGGGTCAGTAGAGACAGGAGTCAGCCCCAAAACCCGAGTTGGGCAACTTCGATTGTGCCTAAAGAAGGTCAGGCAAAACAGGTAACTGGCCCCAAAACAAGCAGAATAGAGCAAAAGGCGGTCGCATCATATATACGAAGAAAGCTAAAGTGCAAAGAAGTGAGATGATTGTTTACAAGCCACCCCTAGAGAGAGAGAAAAACCTAAAGCCGCCAGAGGAGAATCCTCCCCAAAATAAAAATTCGTCAGGAACTTTCAACGATTTCAAGAATCTTGAATTCATATGTGAGTTTCTAGGAATCTGATTGGGGTGACCGTTCTCGGTCTTCGTGATTCTAGTCAAGAAAAAGAGGAAGACCATCTTCTCCAAATACAGGCAGAAATCAAGAATAAAAGAAAGCAGATCTATCAAAATCAGAGGCAAATCCTGGGCCGTTTTGAACTTCACACTTTGCCTTAGCTCCATCTCCATGCTACTATTGAGCCAACCTTTAATCATGGCATTTGCTCGTTGCCAATATGGAAGGTATAGTGAGTCGGTCTTGCTCCTATTGTGGAAGGACTAGCCATACTTACGATGCATGCTTTGCACGTATTGGTTATCCACCCAATTGGAATATTAAAGGCAAAGATGGTAGACTGTCAGGGACTTTGACTCAAGCTAGAATTGGTGGAGACCCACGTGTCTCACGTGAAGGAGGAAGCCGTGAGGTGCTTACTTTCAACCGCAACAATCCTTCACCTCAAATAGCACATGTGGACAGTAAGCAAGGCAACCAATTGGGAATTTCTTATGAACAACTCCAAAAATTGGCCAGACTTGTAAGGCATGAGCTACAGGACGAAACAAGCACACCCTCCTCTTCTAATGTTAAAATAAATATGGCAGGTACGCTATCAAAAGGCCGCACCTGGATAATAGACTCTGGAGCAAGTGAACACATTATTTATAGTAATGACGGTCTCATTGACATTCGGACTCATATTCATATACCGTCTGTCAGGATTCCTAACGGTGATTCGGTTCCGGTTCAAGCTATTGGCAGCTTGGATTTATTTAACAGACTCCGCTTACAACAAGTTTTGTATATTCCGGAGTTCCGGTGTAACTTACTTTCAGTTAGCCGCCTTACAAAAGATACCAACTGTACACTCACATTTTTTAATGATTTGTGCACTTTGCAGGACTTACCCTCGAGGAAGCTGATTGGGGTGGGCCGACTCCGTGATGGTTTATACTACCTTGAAATTCCAATAAATGAGAAGGTGGCAATGTCAGTTTCTCTCCATCATGATTTATGGCATCAACGTTTAGGACATGCTTCTGACGGAAAATTAAATTTCATCAGTTCTCTCCAAGGTTTCAGACGGAGCAATAATTTTTGTGACTCATGCATACGAGCCAAACAGACTCGTTTGCCTTTTCCTGTCAGTACCATTAAGACAACTCGTTGCTTTGAATTAATACATTGTGATATTTGGGGCGGCTATAAATGTGATTCCATTTCCGGTGCACGTTACTTCATGACTATAGTTGATGATTTACAAGGGGTGTTTGGGTTTACTTAATGAAAAATAAATCGGAAGTTCCCCAACTTTTGATTCAATTTTTTAATTTAGTAAAAACCCAATTTGAACAACGGGTTAAACGAGTACGGGCAGATAACGGTGTTGAGTTTCAAACCAGTTTTTTATCTGATTACTGTAACCAAAATGGAATTTTGTTGGAAACATCATGCACCGACACACCACAACAAAATGGTGTTGTTGAACGCAAACACAGACACATATTAGAAGCTGCGAGGGCACTTCGCTTCCAAGCTGGATTACCAATTAATTTTTGGGGAGAGTGTATTTTGACAGCCGTCTATATCATTAATAGACTTCCATCTCCCATTATAAAACATAAGACTCCTTATGAAATGTTATTTGGGAAAATACCAAATTATGATCATTTGTGGGTTTTTGGTTATCTGGTATATGCTCATAACAATAAACAAAAGGATAAGTTTGGTGAGATGGGGAGTCCTTGCATATTTATCGGATATCCTAATGGGCAAAAGGCGTATCGGGTCTTTGATCTTCACAAACAAATCATCTACAACTCTAGAGACGTAACCTTTTTTGAAGAAAAATTCCCGTTCAAAATTTCAATCTGTCTGGAAGTTGACTTTGAAGTACTAGTTGATAAGATTTATCAACAAATCACAAATGACGCTCCAGGAAATTTTTTGGCTGATCCATCACATGGCTTCTCTTGTCCTTATTCAGCCAGTAAATGCATCCCACCTTCACAAGTGAACAACCGGCGTACAGAAGGAGACCCCAGCTTCAATGACCAGGCCCCACCTCACATCACCAAGTTGCATGGAAACTCCTCCCATGGGCAGCAGCCTAGCGTAAATGAGCTACAGATCACCATTCATCAGCCACCCATGAAGGACCCACCGTCGGCAAGGGCTGACCAGTCTGCACAGCCAGCCCCTAGCACCGACAACCCAATTTTTGGAGTCTCTCAGCCAACTGGTACTGACGGTACCATGCAGGTCCCGCAAGAAACTACACTTCTTGATGATAAGCAGTCGGCTCCCACCGTCATGCAGCAGCTGTCCTATTTAATTGAGTCTCAATCAGCACCCAATGAGCCCCACCGACGTGCTAGAGTTCGGAAATGCCCTAAGCACCTAGTTGATTACGAAACTGACTTGCCACCCTCTCTTTCTCCATCACGGACCATTGCCAATCATGCTGCCACGAAGGTATATCCAATTTCATAATTCATTAATTATGAAAAATTTTCTAACACTCACCGAGCCTATCTTGCTGCCAATACATCTCGCGATGAGCCTAAACATTTCTCACAAGCAGTACGAGATCCTTTATGGAGAGAAGCAATGCAAAAAGAAATTGATGCATTGGAACAAAATAACACATGGGCACTTGTCTCATTACCGCCAGAAAAGAAGCTGATTGATTCAAAATGGGTTTATAAAATTAAATATAAACCTAATGGTGATGTGGAGCGATACAAGGCTAAATTAGTAGCCAAAGGATTTACGCAAGTTGAAGGTGTTGACTTTCATGAGACTTTTGCCCATGTGGCTAAACTTGTTACAGTTCGGTGTGTGTTAGCAGTTGCCGCCAAGAAAAATTGGATTGTACCCCAATTGGATGTAAACAATGCATTTCTCCACGGAGACCTTTCTGAAGATGTCTACATGTGTCTACCGGCGGGATTTACCAAGGAAGGGGACACACGTGTTTGCAAACTAAAAAATTCTTGTATGGGCTACGACAGGCATCCCGTAATTGGTACCAAAAATTCACTCAAGCCCTTATTGGGGTCGGTTTTCATCAATCTAGGGCAGATCATTCACTCTTTATTTTTCAGGAGGGACCCATTACTACCTTTGCTCTCAACTATGTGGATGATGTTATTTTGGCCGGAAACCATCTTCCTCATATTGACCGAACCAAAAATTATTTGGATGCAAAATTTAGCATCAAAGATTTGGGGAAGCTCAAATATTTCCTTGGCATTGAAGTTGCCCGTTCTCCCCAAGGATTTGTTTTAAGCCAACGCAAATATACACTAGACATTTTAGAAGAAAGTGGTTATCTTGCTAGTCGCCCTAGTTCATTCCCAATGGAACAAAATTTAAAATTAAGGCCTGACGATGGTACCCCCACTTGTCGATGCCTCATCCTATCGACGACTGATTGGGCGACTCTTGTATCTCACTGTGACCCGCCCAGACATCGTATACTCTGTCAGTCAGCTTAGTCAGTTTCTTAGTGCCCCACGCCAAACTCATTTTGACGCAGCTATTCAGATTCTTCGCTACTTAAAGAACACTCCTGGTCAGGGTATTTTCTTGTCATCCAATGATGACATCACTCTCACAGGCTATTGTGATGTTGACTGGGCTGGTTGCTCATTTACTCGCCGATCTAGTACTGGCTACCTCATCACCCTTGGTTCCTCTCCCATCTCATGGCGAACAAAGAAACAGTCTGTCGTTTCCCGCTCCTTCGCCGAGGCAGAATACTGAGCAATGGTTGTTACCGTCAGCGAGATTTTTCTGGTTGCGATGGCTACTACGAGATCTTACCATTTACCAAACAGGTCCCATGTTACTTTACTGTGATAACCAAGCAGCCCGACACATTGCCCTTAATCCCGTTTTCCATGAACGCACCAAACATATTGAAATGGATTGTTATTTCGTCCAGAACGGGTCGCTAGTAATGAAATCCTACCCCAACACATCTCAACCGTTCATCAAGTTGCCGATATATTCACCAAAGCACTCGGTGCTGAACATTTTCAGTTTCTTCGTAGCAAGTTGGGTGTTCGTAACCTACACACTCCATCTTGAGGGGGAGTATTGAGATCCATAATATGACTTGCCTAATTTATTTTCGTTCTAGGAACATGTATATGTCTTATCACATAGTAATGCATGCACATGCAATGCTCACACAATAGCACAGGTAAATGTTAGTACTTTCTTTGTATACGTAGGAGTGCATGCACTTGCACTTGTATTGTAATAATTCCCTCTCCCTTAGCAAGGATAGGCCTCCCATGTAATATAAATATATCTATGCGTATGACCAGGCATATAAGAAGAAAAATACGAGGCTTCTATTTGTGAAGCATTCTCTCCTAAATAATTCTAGTATATTTTATTTCAGCCAATTATATATTTATACATTTATATTTTTATCACCAAAAGAAGAAATTCGCCCGAAATAGGCGATAATTTCAAGATTCGGCTGGTAATCATGGCTTCTGGGATCTGAGTGGAGAAGTCCGATTCTGGGTCTTTGTGTTCCAGTCAAGCAGGAGGCGGACGATCTTTTTCAAATCCGGCCAAGTTCTTGAACGAGTATTCCAGCCCATTGATCGGCAAAATTAATAGTTCCTAAATCTACAATTTCCCATGATGGTGATGTGATACACGATACATTCAAGATTGGAACTCAGGAGCACCGTCATCATCTACTTTATGGAGAATTCTGATTGGAAAAGCTTCTAAAGTGGTAATGGAAGATTTTTTACAAAGTCAAAATTGGGGGAACGTGAGTGCATCTAACTTAGAAAGCTTCCCAACGGCGATCTAACTTACAAAGCTTCCCAGCGGCGGTCTTCTTGTCAAAAGCTAAGGACTTCAGCTTTAATTCTCATATACAGAGTAGTACACTAGGCAAATAAATATGTTAAGAATATATTATAAAAATCATAATAAAAAATATAATTGATGTAGTATCACTTTGATCTTAGGGGCTAGTCATCCCGAATATCAAATTCAAACTACACAGCCCGAGCGACGAGTTGAGCTATGTCATTATTATTTTTTATTATTGATTTGTGTGCATTTTTTTACATTGAAGAACGGACTTATGAACACTCAAATACGCCTGAACGAGTACTAACACTCGAACTACCGGGTCACATTAGAGGAGTGTGGTTTTTAAGCTCACGGTCTAAATATCACATAATGTATATTCTTGTTTCCTGTGTTTTGAATTGGTCATGTGTGCTCCTCTCTTTAGACATCATGCTCCGATCTTGGGGGTAGTCATCCCGAATATCAAGTTCAAACTATCAAACCCCAAGTGGCGAGATGAGTCCTAGATACGGGTCACACTCCACTGAGCACGGAAATCTGGATTGAAAATTGGATGTCATTTACTTGGGCTCAAATCCAGTAACGAATTCCAGAAATTGTCACAATTTTATTTAAATGCATAGGTACCCCTGAATGAGGACTATCATGCTGATATCCCAAGCTTGTTGCGGTTATCTATCAAATGAAGATGATGCCACAAACAGAGCAGACCGGATGCATCAAACGGTCATTATTGAAGCTAAAATATATCGACTGATGAGTTCACCCTTTTGCTTCATTTTGGGGGCATCTGGTGTACTCTTTTTCCCTCGCTAGGATTTTTTCCCACTGGGTTTTTCCTAGTGAGGTTTTTAACGAGGATCTCCCCATATGGACAAAAGGTGACGGCCCTCGACCCCCAGAGGAGTCATTACGAGGCATTCACTACTCTACTCCTCTCAATCTCACCACTTCGGCCTCAAAGATGAAGAATTTCAAGAATAAGGAATCAAATTACTCCTCAAAAATCCAGCCCTGCTGATTTTAAGGAGTAGGGGGCTCGTGATGGAACAATGGATCACAGCCATGACCCAAGATTGAATTAAAGCAAAGCCCATCAACGGGATCAGCCCATCTACGGGATCAGCCAGGGGCGTAGCCAGGACACTGGGCTAGACTGGGCCAGTACAAAGAATATTATTGAAAAAAAAAATACACGAAATTTATTACACTAAAAATATTGACATTTTTCAAATTTAGGGTGGGCCAGGGCCTAGCCTGGGCACCCCCTAGCTCCGCCCCTGGGATCAGCCCTCAACGGGATCAGCCTAATTAACAGGATAAGCCCATAAACGGGAGTAATATCGAATGATCCACTGGACCCATTGGGAATCAGGCCCACGATAGGAATCCACATCCAAGTCGGGCTGGAAAGTAGACCTCGAGCTTGGGCGGAGTTCTAGTTAGGCCGGGATATTCTTGAGGCCTACGTGGCAAGGTACCATTCGAAGATAGATATTTGGCAAAAAAGGAGTTCGTGGACAAGAAGGAGATAGTTATTGCGTAAGAATCAAGCATCGAAGGAGTTCTATTTCAAGCAAGAATATAGTTCATTAATTAAGCATTTATTGTATTAGATTCCTCCCTAAATTCTACTTCTTAATCTCTATAAATACTTCATGTAAACACCCTATCAAGGGATCGGCAATTGTCATTCCGGAATAAGAGTAATACTACCTTACGCTGCTATATTGTTTTCAATATTATTTCGATACTTTACGTATATTTAGCTCTCATAGTTTGATTAAACTTCATCTTATATATGAATATAATAATTAAAATTATTATCCAAAATTTATCATCACCTAAAATTATTATAATAGTGTAAAGTATAATAAATGCTAGATTCATTTCGGATGTATAAAAATAAATAATAGGAATAAAAAAGCTTGCTATGTTTGTGGTTGTGGACAGGACGTGTGGGGCGGGTAGGTGCAAGCATTACTGACTATTACTGTGGGGGCCATCATGTGTCGTGTTGTGGGCGGGCAGGTGAGGAAGACTGACTGACCTCCAGAAGATGAAGCGGGGATGAGGAGTCACAGGCGGCGGCGGCCCCTCCCGGCGGCCGCCTGCTCCTCTTGGAATTGGAGCAGCTCATCAGTCCGGTGGCAGAGGAGGACTCCAGCTCCCATATCTCAGCTTGAATTGCTCTCTCTTGCTCCCGCAACTCCTGGATGTACTGGATTGCGTCTTTGATGATCGATGCTTTGTCCATCTGATGATTATATATATAGTCCATCACAAATACAATTCATACACCAATTAGGCAATTAATTAATTAATTCAGATCCAAATCATTCCGACCTTGCTGATCTTGGGAACGACGGCCCTCAGCGCAAACAGCCTTTCATTCAGCTTTTTTCTTCGGTTCCTCTCCGAAACTATGTTCTTCGATGCAGCCGATCCCTCCGGCGAGCTTGAATCGTAATACGCTCCTGCCGCCGCCGCTGCTGACGGGATGCAGCTGCCATCCTCCAAATACCTGCCCCCCATCAGTAAATACGCACAAATCACTTTACACCACCAATAATAATTAATACAGTAAATCATCAACCTACCTGTCTAACTCCTCCGATTGTAAGAAAGTGTGAGTTTCCCAGTAGTGTTCGTACTCCTCGCCGATCATTTCCATGCCTTCCCCAAACCAATTTACTGCAGCTCAAGTGAAACTCCCTTCTATTTAGATGATGATGATGATTCATTCAACTTCCTCGATTCATCCCTTCCCATATCTATACTCCTTCCCATATCTATATTCCTTCCCCTTTTTTCGAGTTTATCGCGCAATGACCAAATATTATTTTGTCATTTTGTTTTATACTCCTGTGCAAAGTTATTTTTTTGTTTTTGTCTTGCCATTTATGTGGGTTTTCATTTTAATCAATCACCGATGATAACAACCTCCGTTTCACCTCAAAATAATCCTGATTAATAGATTTCATCTAATCCTTTGTCATGTTATTCAAAGAGTATATAATTTTATTTTTAGAAGGCGTTTCATATATATTTTTAAAATGTGAATACTTAGTTTTTTATTGTTTTAACTATCATACTAACCTCAAAAAATTATAAAATGACAAATTTAAATATTTCTAATAGATTTATGTAACTGACAATAACTTCTTTTGTAAGTAGAGTAGTTTCGGAATTAGATATGGACTAAAAACAAAATAGAGCATTTTGTAGGGATGAAACACAAGAAAAATATTTTGGCAAGGATCTAAAACAAATTGTGTCATATTTGTAGGGACTAAAAACATATTTAAGCTTTTTTATATATATACGAGTATAAAAGAGTGGCTTTTTATATTACTATCAAAAAATCGTACAAAACAACTTGCATACAGTTATGTGAGAATCGATCGTAAGCCCATATAAATATACTTAGAATCATTCATCTCAAACAATAAAGTAACTTAATTCACTAGATACAAAATGGACAAATTTAAACCTAAAATAATCAGAGTTGTAATATTGTCTATCAAAATTAATCCAGAAATCAAAATATCCAAACCAAACATACTCGAAACAAAATAAAAATAAGTACTATCAAAGGAAAAATTGAATTGAAATAAAACTCTTTCACAAAATTCTTCCTGACACGGAGGTGGTTTGGGAGGAGGACCGAGGAGGAGCTCTATCATTATCTATGCAACCCAAAAGAAAGATGCTAGAAACCCCTAAGCAGACACAGCTGGTCGAGACAGCAAAATAACTCCCCACATCGAGGGAGACAAAACAACCCGGAGTGACAGTGCTCGGGAAAAATTGTCAAAGCACAGAACAAATACAACCACAAAAGAAGAACAGTTCAGATTGGTCATACCCCTAGTCAGAATCCCCGCTACCTAGAAAAGACATGGAATCCGCTACCTGCTTAGATGCGTCGTCCACTCGTCCATGCTCTTTCAACTTTACATGCATATCTGGAGGCTGGACGGTGACTATATTCTTAGAGGCAGGCAAACGGCAGCGGGGCAGCAGGCTGGAATGCAAGAGGCTGGAAGTTGAAAATGTGGCACTGAGATGAGGAGCAGTCGCATAAGGTCTATTAAAAAATGCACGTAGTATAAAATTTAATATGCTACCTAGTATTTATAACTTGAATTCCGCAACACTAAATTAACTTATTCACTTGTAACAAGTTCTCTCTTAGAAATTTTTATAATATATAAATGTTACATGCAGGAGCATACTAACATAGCTCGTATATTACTCTTTTTTTTTTCAAAACCACCTGAGTAGGTGTGGTAAATGTCGGGGAACATTTACCTGTTATATTAATTATAAAAAGATGAGTACATGCAAAAACTGGTAGAGGGGGACTTAGGCCTTGCCTCTAAATAAAAAGGGGAAGGCACCTGGCCCAAACATCCAAATTTGAAAAAGAAAACACCTTCCGTCCAAAATAATCGAATAAGGTTCTCTGCCAACAGCATCTGGCCAAAAGACCTTTGTCGCATAACCCTAGCTTCGAGATTCTTCTCTGGGGAGAGAATCGGAGTTGTAAGCTGCTATAAGCTTTCGGACAGTGATGAAACCTTTATCAGCCTGCATCTCTAAACATACCGGCACCTTGTTTATCGTTGAGGAAGGCCTCTTTAGCTTTTGTCGGGAGTGTGTCCGCAGAGAAGTGTGTGATAGCAGATGTTCTGAGGCCTGACTGAGCAAGGAAGTGTGAGTCGGTGTTGGATTCTCGTGGTCGATGAACAAAAGAGAGACGATGTGTAATACTAGGGGTGGGAAAAACCGAACCGAAACCCGGAAACCGACCCTGGACCGACCCGAATTATGATTCCGGTCCGGGTTTTTTCTTTTTAACTGGCCCGAATTAAAAAAAACCAGACCGAACCGAAAATTCCGGGCTCATTAACGGGCCTTAAAATCTATAACCCGGCCCGGACCGAAAAAACCCGAAACAATTAGTTTTAAGATAAAATTAATATAGTACTACGTATATGAATATAAATAAAATATTTCCTAATATATGATTATAATCACGGTGGATAAAAAAAGATTTAGTAACTTTTAGTGACTACAAATATGTTGAATTTGTTTAGCGTAATGATGACCATGAGAATATATTTATAGCAACTCTCGTAACTTTTTGATTTATAAAATTTATTTCATAATATTTTTAAGAAACATATATTATTTATATATATGCATCTTACATAAAATATTAAGATAATTATCTTCTTTAAATTTGAATTGTTGGTGATTTTGGAGACTAATATTTGTGTTATTATTTGCGGTTTGTATTTTTGATTAATTTTATTTGAAAATAAGTGTTAAAATATAAGAGAACAATGACATATTTCACATCCGGGCTTTAACCGGTCCAACCCGAACCCGGACCGAACCCGGGCTACCAAAAACCCGACTCGGGCCGAATATAATGGGCTTTGTTCCGGTCCCTAATTTTCATAACCCGAGACCTTCCGGGTAATTTCCGGGTTTAGCAAAAACCCGACCCAGACCGGACCGATCCCACCCCTATGTAATACACACCCTTCGCAGTCGTCGTCTGTTGCATGTAAGATGGTGTTTTATGCACACCTTCGCACATTTGAATACAGATCCTTGAGTCATTTTGGATTTGGAAATTCTTGTAACCCAATTGTTTGATAATTGTGACTGAGGTATCGATGGAGCATATTTCAGCGTGCAGCGGGTTGGTTGCCATAAGAGGTAAAGCAAACGATTCTAGCAACTCACCGTTTGAAAGCCGAAGTACACCACCGCCCGCCGCATGTTCATCCCTGAAGATATTACTCATTTCTAGCTCGTGTATTACTCATTTCTATAAAGATATTGATAGAGTGTATGGGCTCTTAATGGGAAGCTATCAGATATATATTATTTCTTTCTCGATTAATTATAAAATATTACAAAACTTAATTGTGATATTCAATTAAAAAATAAAAGCATAATTAAAAGTATACTAAAAACTAATTTGATATATGAAACTAAAAAAGTTAAAAATAACTCAACACTAAATAAAATAAAAAAATAAGTAAATGTCATGTTACGCCCTATCTCACACCAATTCAAAAACAATTATATTATTATTGTAAATAAAATGTAAATAAATTTTTTTATTTATCTCTCTCTCTCTCTGTGTGCGCGCGTGCGTGCGTGCGTGCGTGCGTGTGTGTGAAACTTGCTACTTTTCTAATTTACTTGACCTAATTTATTAATTTACAAAAACCATTAGTAACTTAGTAAATGAGTCAATAAAAATAACAAGTGATCCTTTCATGATTTTCATAACTCGTTTCCCTCATTTTTTTCGGAATAAGGCTCAAATTGGACACTATGGTTTCATCAGAATCTCATATTAGACACTAAGGTTTCAAATGGACCAAATTAGACACTATAGTTTCATATATATCTCATATTGGACACTAAAGTTTCATAATTCATAGTTTTTGGACACTCACTTATATTGGATAAAGATCAAATTGGACACTCACTTATATTGAATTATGAAACTTTAGTGTCCAATATGAGATACATATGAAACCATAGTGTCTAATTTGGTCCATTTGAAACCTTAGTGTCCAATATGAGATTCTGATGAAACCATAGTGTCCAATTTGAGCCTTATCCCTTTTTTTCCTCAAAAACTTCATTTTCAAAGAAAGCAAACTATAATGTAAATCAAGAACATGCCCAACATCTTTTAAAGTGAACATGGAGCAAGAAGAAAATCTAAGACGTGCATCACCAATTTCTAACACTTTTCATTTCTTTTTATTAGCCATGGACACATAGTCATTCTCAATTTGCTTATAATTTGAAAAGAGTTTTTTGAAAGGATTTATAAGAAATATATAACCATAGTCAACTAATCCATCAAATTCACGTAAAGAATTAGAAAGCATGAAGTTAGCACATGCATGATCACACAGTTTATTAACCATAAAAATATCACCCTTTTTTCTTCACAAAAAGCCACATTAGCATTCTCATTATGCTGATTTTTATAAGATTTAGGACAATTCTTAATGAATTCCCAAGATTCATGGCCATTGTCTCCACCATATTTAATGGCAGATTTGACGTCGTTATATGAGTCAAGCATGACATTTTACAAAGCAATAGGACTACAATCATCTATGTGTTTATCAGCAGATAATTTATCATAATAGAAAATAGCCCCAAACTATAGTAACAGATCGTTAAATAACTGGTTTGCAATCAAATTAGGCGGGATATAATATTGAACTTTGCCCCAGTCATAAAAACAGCTTCTCTTACTATAGCATGAGTCACTTGGTTCGTTGGACACCTACCCCAGTAAATCTTGAGGTTAACATTCTCACTCAATAAGAATTTAATGTCATAAAAAATAACCACCTCATAGGAGCCACACTTGTCTCTCCTTGTATGCCCAAAACGACCAATGTTACCTTCGTCTCAATTCAGACTTTTTGCCATCCCATCTCTCGCCCAAATTATCGCTTCTGCTTCCACCGGAGACCACACAGCTTTAGCAACTCGACTATGCGCACAAAGGAAATCCCATTGTTGTCTCTACCAACCCAACCCCAAGCCCACAACATGTGCTGGAACTATTGCTGCATCAACTTAATTCTAATCCAATCTACCTCCGACTTCTGTGATTTTGCATTGGTGTGATTCAGATTACCTCTTTGCGTTCTGCCGCACTGCTCTGGGCTTCTTTCTAGTTATTCAACATGCCAAGAGTTGCACGCTTCACGCCTTGACTCGAGAAAGCCTCCCCTCTCCACACAACCCCATTTCTTATTTTCCTCCTCATCTAATGCTAAAAAAAACTTTCTGAAGACATTCCAAAACCGTCTTCCCCACTACTACATGTTGCAGTCCCATCTCCTCCCAAAAACCCATTCGGCATCTTAAAAAAAGATGAAAGGTCGATTCATCTTCATTTTTACGAAGTGAGTAGTCACATGGGATATGATTTGGACCCTTCTTCGTCTCAGAATATCTGATGCCGGCAACACTCCTGTTGCTAGTTGCCAAAAGAACAACTTAACCTTTGGAGGTAGCTGAAACCTCCATATTGTCGTTCAACCTACCCAGGCGGACGGTAGAAACTCTCCCACAAGTCTCCTATAACAAATTCAAACAATATACTTACAATTTTAATCATCGCACCAGTAATATGTTACCCATCACTTACTTGTCGAACACCAAGTGGAATACTTCGGATTGTAGTAGCTTCTTCTTCTAAAAACGAGCATTTAAATGCAATGTTCCATGTCTTGCCATCCTCCGATAAAATCTCCACTAAACAAATATCCATGACATTTTGGGGCCGATTAGATTGAACCCTCCCTGGACCCATACCTAACAGCCACCGGTCTCTCAGAACTGAGATATACCTTCCATTCCCCACCCTGCATCTAGCCCTTGAAAAAACAACTTCTTGGGTGGATAAAATACTTCGCCAAATGTAAGACGGGTTACCACCTAGATTAGCATTAGCGAAAGCATGACGAGGGAAATACTTTTCTTTTAGCACCCGTCCCACCAGATTGTTAGGCTCATTTAACAACTTCCAACAAATCTTCTCAAGCAAAGTAATATTGAACTCTTTTAATGTTTAAATCCCAACCCACCTTGATTTTTAGGAATACACAAGTCCCTCCAACATTCCCACCTAATTCCTTTAATTTACCCGTGAAATCATTGCCCTTCCACAAGTGCCCATTAATCAGTCTCTTTATCTCCGATACAAGTTCATTTGGGAGTAAAAAACATTCATAGCATATGTGGGCATAACCTGTATAACAGTCTTCAATAAGATTTCTCTTTTAGTGGATAACTTAATATTGGAAATAAGTTTTGTGAAAACATCAAGATTTTGTTCAATATGTTTAGACATGTCACGATTAAATTTAAAATGTAGTTCAAGTAAGAACATTCTACTCGGCATAAAGGTTTCGGTGTAAAGGTCTTCAAGTTTATCCCATAAAGATTTATCAGACTCTAAGGTTCTGACTTTTCTAAGCACAAAATCGGAAAAGTTAAAGTAAATTATATAACAAGCACTTCCAGTTTTTCTACAATTTTTTTCTTCCATATCAGAAGACAAATAGGTTTCACTAACGACCCTAAATGACGGGTGGTGAACTCCTAGGGCGACCCAGCAACGAACTCTGATGACAAGTGACAGAGCTTCGGTATCAATCTTGACGATGAACGGTGTGTTTGCAGTGGCGAGTTCCTTTGGCGACCTTTCAATGGTGCATCTGTCGGTGAACCGACAACAACAAACGGTGCTTTAAGCAGTGGCGAAACTTCAGCAGTGACAAAGAATTACGACCCTATTTGGCGGAACTTCTAGCAACTCCAACGGGTGGCAACGAGCTGCAAATTCAACGGAGATGACACTCGTAGCTCCGTACCGCTATTGGGAGGTCGATTCCGTCGGTCGGATTATGGCTCGGCGACCCAGAAGTCGATTTTGTCTCTCTCGTGTGCACACTGAGGTTAAGGGAGCAACAACCCTATCCTAAGCTTCACGAAGGAGGAGGAGGAGGAGGAGGAGAAGGAGGGGGGAGGAGGAGAGGAAGAGGGAGAGGAAGAAGAAGAAGAGAAAGAGAAATTACCCTTTATAGTCCGCCTCAATTCAATGGTAGTACTTCACCAAGTGGTAGATATTTTACAATCTTGGTACCTTCGAGCCCTTAGGAGTCGACAATTTCTAGGTGCTCAGTCCAACCACTGCCGAGATGATGTAAGGGCTTTCAAAGTTTTTGGCCTTCTGTAAGTTAGCTTATAGTCTGGCGTCTGAGGACGTAGTCTCCCACTTTTAATTCTCTAGTTCGAACTTTGGCATCATGATAGTGTTTGACCTGATGTATGTAATTGAGGTTGATTCACATGCTTTCTTCATTCTTTTCTGCCCCATACTCTTCAACCCACCCAATGAGAAGGCTAACCTCCGTAAATTGGCTTCAATCCGTAGCAAAGTGAGAATGGAGTCTCACTTGTTGCCTTCCTCATAGTGGTTCTATATGCCCAAAGTATATTTGGCAAGTCTTCTACTCGTCCTCTGCCCTTGGATGTGACATTGAGCTTTTTTAGGCCTTTGAGGAGGGTTCTATTCACATTCACAACCTAGTTATATACTTGTGGATAGGCCACTAAGGTCGTGCTATGTTTGATCCCCAATTAGAGAGCATGTCTTGGAACTAATGGGTCATCAATAATGATCTAGATGATGATCTATCGAGGTACACCGTACATTGAATCTAGTGAACATGTTCTTAGCGATGAACTTCCTGCAACTAGCCTCGGTATTGCAGGCCAAGGGCTCAGCTTCGATTCACTTGGTAAAGTAGTTAATGGCCATAGCGGCAACTACATGTGTCCCTAAGTAACTGGCTGACTAGGTCAAGCACCCAACATGAGAACAAGATTGTCATGCTGACGAGCATATAGTTGATGTCTGGCCATCTTGGTGTCCTCTGTACTATTGACACGCTTCACACTTCCTAGGTTGGGAGTCCTTAGCCAAAAATCCCTGGAGGATTAAATTCCGAGACACAACGAAGAGCACTTGATGAGCCGAGCAGATTACAACATGTACCTCCTCCATTGCCATCAAGGCCTCGTCGAGGTGGAGGCAGCGGAGTACTATTCCACTGTAAAAAACTTTTGCACAATAGTATATATAGAAATCTCTGTTCTAAAAATCATTCTAGGCGTCCGACTAGTCCTCGCCTAGGCGCTAGGCGGTGGTCGGGTGCCCCGATTTTCGTCTAGGCTCTCCGACTAATTGGTTTGTCATCTAGGTGAATTAGTCGGCCGCCTATGGCACCTAGTTGCTCGCCTAGAGCGCCTAATCGGCCGCCTAGATTCGCCGAACATTACTTTACTTTTCAATTTTAACTTTCTAAACGACATATGTACTTTAGCTTTAGTCATGGATATAAAGAAATGAAGTTCTAAATTAAGATAAAACTATATATGTTTATATATACCTAAATTTCATCATTATTTATATTTATAACATAATGAAGTTAAGTGATTAGTTATCATATACTACGTATGATTAAATGTGGCAATTCTATCATTCATGTTTGTTAATGTATTTGTATATATGTATTTTATACACACAAAAAATATAATATAACTTATCATATTTATGCAAATATATAGATAAAAATGCAATTTCTTTGTCTCCGACCAGGCGCCTAGGCCCTAGGCGCTAGGCTGACGCCCAACTAGCGCCTAGCGCCTTTTAGAACATTGATAGAAATAAAATAAAAAACATTGATAAGCTCATTCTGTCCCCATCTTTTCCGTCTGTATTTAAAACTTTCTTTTGTCACTCCTTGCAAGACGATTCTCGTGGTCGGGTTTTCTTCTCGAATTAACCAACTACATTTCATTCATGAAAAATATGACCGACCAAATGCCAAAACACTTTGTTTAAGCATATACAGAGGGAGCATAATTTACATTGAACTGGTCTTCCACACTAACATTATCTACAATAGTACATCACTATGGTTTCCTATACCTTTATTTACAAAGGCAGTATAGAAGGGATGTCGGGTTATACTAACCTCCAAAGCATGTGTAAATAAAATTATTGGAGTACACAAGGAATCTCATACACGAGTGAAAGAATCTTGCAATTTTTTATGTGGCGTCAAGCTTCCAAATTGACTAACATTCAATATCAACAAGCAAGGGCCTTATCCTTCTTTCCACTTCAATTGTTTGGAAATTAATCTCTTCAAGTATCATAGACCACGCAGATTTGCAAGATTCCTCATCCCGAAATGCCAACGTCCACCTTCCGTCCACTACGGCTTTTCCCCTGCAAAGTTTTGAGGGAAGAGAGTGTTTGCCGCCATCCATACAAGGAAATGAAGATGGACGTATCCGAAGGTGCAACCATTTTGGATGCTTGTCATCCCTTGTGGGCTGAACCAAAATCAAATGAAAAAGGTTAATACCTGTCTTTGCACTATTTTTCACTATATATGACACTGATAAAATAAAAGATTACAAGATCCGTATTTGATCAAGGTACAACTGTTGGATTTTGACAAGGTGCAACTCTTAAAATTCATAATATCCTACTAAATATTTTTAATTTATTTTATTAACTAAACAAATCAAACTGAACCTGTTTGTTTCTTTTTTATGATAAACGAGCCTTGTTTTATGAAATAAGATCCTTTTCTGGAACACCAAAAAAATCTTACAACGACAACATTACCCCAGTGCCGCAAAGGCTCCCCACCTATGGTGGGGTAAGGGGGGTTAGATATACGTAGCTTTACCCCTGTACTAAAGCAGGGAGAGACTGTTTACGAATGACTCATGAAGAAAATCGTGTCGAGAATTAGCACGTAATACTTATTATAGGCCTTGGTTGATTTGAGGGGGTAGGAGGAAAGTGGAGTTGTGTGTGTTTAGTTGGAGGAGGTAGGGGGATGGGATAAGAAAATATAGGTGCCATAAACTCTCCAAATTTTGCAAACTGAATATGAACTTTGAAATGCTCACATTGCAACCGGCCAAAGGGGCTACAACTCGCACCAGACCAAAATGAGGTCTCTGCTGTAACTCTTCTGCAAGGATGAGCCAACCAGATATTCCTACATTGATGGCTAAAAAGAAAAAATGACGCTCTTTGCCCCTCTCAAATGCAATTCTACAAGGCACCGAACCCGCTGAAAAAGCAAAAGCAAAGCAAAGTGCCAGAATTCAAAAACCAATTGTTAGGATACAAGTTTAATATTGAGAAACTTCTAATGAGTAACAAACTGGGGGTGAGGGTAAAGGCATTAAACATATGAACTTAAATAGTAAGACTTCTGAGTAAAGGAGGATGCAATAATCTACCAAAGAATACAAGTTTGGAAATAGTAAGAAAATGGAAAGGGTCATATTCCACTTTTGGTGCCTTACTATGATAGTGTTGCCTCTTTCAGCACTCCTTGACTTTTGAAGTGTATTAATTTTTTACCAAAATACCCCTCACAGCAACAAGGGATAAACTTCATCGCGTGAAGTCATTATGAAGTATGAACTGGGAATTTTCAAAAGTCAATGGGCCTGAAAGTGGTTGGTCTGAGTAGATGGCCAAAAGAGGCAAGTCAACCATAATTGAGGCACCATGAATTAACGCATTAGTTCAAAGGACCTATAAGATACAGCTAACACTGATAATTACGAAATGTGAAGTTTCAAAAGACAATGGGCCTGAAAGTGGTTGAACTGAGAGTAGATGGACAAAAGAGGCAAGTCAACCATAATTGAGGCACCATGAATTTACGCATTAACTCAAAGGACCTATAAGATACAGTCATACAGCAAAACACTGGTAATTACATGCTAAAATTTGAAAATAAAAAAACAAACCAAGATTTAGTTCGCTGTTTGGTTTTGCACCCAAACTATTCACTCCAGCAGTTTTTGCACGGGGGCTTCCCAGAACATTATTTGGAGGCTCTATCAAAGGTTGATCAGGCAAAACCTTGCCAATTGAGAATGAACGGAGTTGATGAACAAGTACAAAAACCTGTACAGTAATGAAAGAAGATTACCATTGAAGAAACAATATAGTATGTCTACATTACATCCATACACATAGTATCATCTGGTTGACTATCCTTTCTCAATAAACCTAAGATCATTTAATTTTCTCTTAGGATGGTCCGTTGCAAAATTCCTTTCTCAGAGTTTAGTGTAACGAAATTTAGGCAGTAAAAACTGGCTCTAGAAAACAATTACTAAGCACAACCACCTTCACAGTCTCGCACATTCTTTCACCAGCAGCAATAGATGAATCACTTGAAAACAGATCTGTCACACAAAACAATTCAACAAATTGTTTCCAATTTTGTTTGCATTCATACATTGTGCATGCAAAATTCCTTACTGATGCATTCACATTCTTGTATACCTTCAGAAGCAGATTTCTTTGGCAGCAAAAGCATGGATTTAGGATCTTTCTGAGGTGATGAAGCTTCAATTGCTGCACGCACTATTCTGCTTTTAAAGCCAGACACAGCCTTAGATACATAAAAATATGTGGGCCAAAACAGTACCTCTTTTGCAGTTTCTCCACTCATTACTGATAACCGAAATCAATAGATCAGGCCAAGATCCTCTTGTTTCTTCAAGAATATGCTGGGTGCAGATACAGTATGAGCCCTTCAGAAACAACAATTCCCCATTGATTTGGTGGGAAAAAATCACAGTTTAGTAATTCTTTTGCAAGAGGGAACCAAAATATACCTCCCCGTATTCAAAAAGCTTTACACATTTCGCAACAAAGAGCAAGCCAAACAAAAAACCATCTATCATCATGTATTAAATTACAATAAAGAATAGGAAGCACCAATAACAATGCAAACTCAAACTTCAATAGGATATATAGCACATTCAAAATTTCTTCAATTAGTTTTTTGGTAGAACTAAAAATCAAGCAATTTAAGTAAGAAACCATGGTCCGGAGATGCTATAGAATGGGAAAAAATTGTATTTCACTAAACTGCATAATGGTGTACAGCAAGCAGTCAAGCGCATATATATATATATACTTCCTCCGTTCTTTTTTAATTGCAACTGTCAACATTTCACACTTGCCAACGCACGTCTTTGACCGTAATTATATCTTAATCTCTATTAGTAAAAAATATTTAAAAATTAGATTTTGAAAACAATACTTTTTTTTAAAATAATTTTCATAAAATAATAATATAAAATGTAGTCAAAGTAGAACATGTGAATAGTGTAAAATTCAACATGTTGCGATTAAAAAGAGACGGAGGATAGTGTATGTATATATATATATATATATATATATATATATATATATATGTTCAAGTGAGAAAATGATCTTAGGAGAGAAATGAGAATGAATCTGGACCGTTACATTGTATTTTGTGAAATTGAATGTGCATTAAGTGAAACTGAAATGTGCATTAGGTGAATCCGAAATGTGCAGTACAAAAGGCAAGACAAAGTGGTATTATGTGAAGCTGAATTGTGCATTATGGGAAACTGAAATGTGCACTTGATGAAACTGAAATGTGCAGAATAAAAACTACGATGCAGTGACATTTTTGTGCCTTATATTCTGCACATTTCAATGTCACATAATGCACATTTGAGTTTTACTTTTCATTCTGCGCATTTCAATTTCACTTAATGCAAATTTCAATTTTACCAAATGTATAATTCAATTTTCACATAATACAATCCAACGGTCCAGATTCATTCTCATTTCTCTCCTGGGAGTCCTTTCTCACTGGAACCACTCCATATATATATATATATATATATATAGAGAGAGAGAGAGAGAGAAATCATCTCATCAGGCCGGCCTGACGGGCTGCCCCGTCCGGCCGAGCCCGTTTGGGCACCTTCCCGGTGGAATTTTTTGATGAAATTTTTTGAGCATGTTCCTCATCAAGTCTAGTTTGTCCATACCAAATTTCAGCTCAAAATTCGATCGGGAAGGTCGTCAAATGATTTTTGCAAGTTAACTGGTCCGGAATATGTATTTTCCGGACCAGTTAACTTGCAAAAATCATTTGACGACCTTCCCGATCGAATTTTGAGCCGAAATTTGGTATGGACAAACTAGACTTGATGAGGAGCATGCTCAAAAAATTTCATCAAAAAATTCCACCGGGAAGGTGCCCAAACGGGCTCGGCCGGACGGGGCAGCCCGTCAGGCCGGCCTGATGAGAAGAGCTCTCTCTCTCTATATATATATATATATGTATATATATATATAGTTCATAGCCCACAAAAATCCAAATATGAATTTGAACTGAAAGCTAATCTCTACGGCTCCTCTACAATCTGTTGACCATAACAACTCCCTAGTCCCTGAACTTCTTTAAAATGGGTAACATAAGTTACATAAGGAAGAAGAAACATATGTACCCGTGAACTGTATGTTGCAGAACATATATACACCCTTCCGGATTTTTCGGAACAATTAAACACAAACATTGTAATGTTGGAACATATATACCCTTAGACAATATATGATTATATTCTCCATTAAAATAATGCACTTGACTCAATTTTACGTCTGACCCACGCTAGTAGATATTAGATTCACCTATGCTAGACAAGCCTTAATCCAAGTAAGAAACAGCTTTGAATCCTCTTTGAAAGCACAACTTACGTCAAGCAATTTACGATGATTACTATTAAAATGGGCATCACTTTGAGGAAGGAGTTGGCGCAAAAGCCAACCACCAAGCCATAGTGTTTCTGCAGATATGTTTGACCTGCAGAAAAGACTGACCAATGCATCGAGTACCTAGCAAAAAACACAAGCGCTGTATTAACAATAAGACAAAAAAAAAGCATAAGAAAGATGAAACTGCACAAACTTCAGCTTATGTACGAAGTAATACATACTTGACATTTATTTATGCGAGGAGTTGTTCCAATATTTATGCAAGAACATCCAACTCCACAATGATCCTATTCAATAAATCAAATGGCAGACAATCAGAGTGAATATGTTAGTGGTTAACACAAAAACTGAACATATATTTGTGAGCAGTTGAGGCCTTCGGGGTATTAAAATACCCACACTTAACAAAAAAATTAACATGATTTACCTTATTTCATATGGATTAACTATTTTTTCCCATGGGTTCAATGATCAAGTTTCAAATAAGAATGTGATCCAGAAAATTTTCCCAACTCAAGACTAACACATAATAGGTCTCCCTGAATATGAATACTAATAATCGTATGACCAAGTAGACATTACTTTAGGAATAAAAACATATTAGTATTTTTTATCTAGGACCAAATATATATTAATTTTAGGAATAAAAACGGTTATTCTAACATAGGAAAAGTAGTTATATATAAGTCATATTTGGGGTAATTGTTCCTTTGTTGTACTAAAGAAAAAATATATGTAATTAAAAATGTACACTTTCACAATTAGCAAAAAAACACTATGAAACTTGTGACTACTGATTACTAAATACTCATTATGAGATGATTAGAAAATCATTAATTGAACTTTATAATGTGCCCATGGCCACACATTAGAAAAACCATATTATTGGTTAGGATAATAAATTTGAAATATGAGATAAATCATATGCTCATGGAGACTCAATTATTAATTAGGATAGTACATCAACAGCACCTTTCCCTTTCCTCTATGGATTATGAACAGGCAGGAATGATTCTGAACAAGGCATAAACATGACAACTTTGATACAAAATTTTCGTGAGATCTAGGTTAACGCGCTATCAGCCTAGATCTAGTCAGAAGGAACAAAATAGAGGTAGAATTAATAGCATTTCAGAACTGTTAGTTAGGAGAGAGATAGAGTTTTGAATTAAGCTTATTATGGAATTAGTCGCTGTCCAGTCTAGTTTAGACCAAGGTAGTCAAAGTCGCAAGGCGCACTCAAGGCGCTAGAGTACTCATATTGCCTAAGGCGCAAAGAAGTGCCCAGCTGACTCATGTCAAGCACAATACTTAGAAAATATTATGTATACTATTCGAGAATTACCAAATATGATATATTCAATATCATATTGAACTATTTCCCTAGAGTAATATATTCACCCCCCACCATCAAAATAAACCGTTTTAATATTCCTTAGAAAATCATTTTCCACAACCTTTTTGAGTTTCTAAAAACCCGAGGTTACCTCAGATTTATGTGTGATGGAGTAAAATCAAATATATTTTGTAAAGTGGTCAACAAAAATAACATAGTAACAAAAGTTATCGATACAGGTAATGCGGGATGGACCCCAAACATCAATATAAATTAAGTCAAGAGGATGAGAACTTGTAAGTAAAGATTTAGCAAATGGTAGTTTATGACTTTTATTACTGTCACACGAGATGCATAAAGAAATGTCCTTGGTGACGTCATGAAATGAAATACCTAGTGAAGAGAGAATTTTTTTTTGCTGGTAGGAAGGGCAGGGTGACATAAATAACAATGCTAGTCATTAAGAGAAAATTTATTAGTAAGATTAACGAATGGGGTTAGAAATGCCAGTACATCAGGTAAATTGAGGCTTCGTCATTATTCATACCCCATAACAAAATTACTCCCGTTTTCCGGCCCTTGACAAAACAAAAAAAAGGGTGAAATTCACTTGGTACATCATTATCACGACATAATTTGGCTACGGAAATTAAATTAGTATGAATGGGAGGGACAGTAAGAGTATCAAGTAGAGAGAGATGATGAGTCATATTCCCAATTTGTGCAGTTGTGCTATCGCAAGACCTTTACCGTTACCAATAATAAGAGAATTTGTGCATGGTAGTCAAACTCGAGATCCTATGTAGGATCGAAAAGGGACCTAAAGATCGTAAATCATAGGATCGTAACTCAAATCGTAAGATCCTACAATATATATAGAGTAATCTTCCTGTCAAGATTTTCTGACAGGAAGCGTCGTCCGGCCACCTATGTTTGAGTTGGTTCCTGGTGGTACTTTTTTTTTTTGAAATTTTGTGAACATGTTCTGCATGAAATGTAGAGATGTCCATCAAATTTGAGCTAAAAATTCAACCAGGAAGGCAGTGAAATGATTTTTGGAAGATAATTGCGCAAAATTTACATATAAAACGCAGTCATTTTCAAAAAATTATGTGACTACCTTCCTGATTGAATTTTGAGCTGAAATTCGATGGAAATAATCTACACTTCATGAAGAACATGCTAAACAAAATTCATTAAAAAAAATTCCACTAGGAACCACCTGAAAAGGCAGCAGCCGAACCTCTGGAATACCGGAGGTGAATTTTTCTCTCTATACGTATATATATTTAGAATTAGTTTTGAATCAAATAAAAATCAACCTTAACGGGAATGCAGAAACCACAATGTGATGCACTTTAAGGGTGGTCTATTGCACTTTTTAAACTATGGTCGAACGATGCTAAATTAAACAATGCAGTGACATTTTTGGTAAATAAGTCAATATTTTCAGTCAATGTGAAAAGGTGCAACATAGAAACCCAATAATGCATCATCATATTGGAAAAAAAGCGAACGATTTACCGTTTTTGCACGAATAATAATTTTTTTTATACGCACTCGTTTAGAACTTAAATATATATATATAGAGGAATGACCTTGTCCAGACAGAGGGACAGGATTCTCCATCCGGCCGCCGCCGTGTGGGGCGGTTTCCGGTGGAATTTTTTGATGAAATTTTTTGCGAATGTTCCTCATCAAGTCTAGTTTATCCACACACAAAATCAGCTAAAAAATTCAACCGGGAAGGCAGTAAAATAATTTTTGGAAGTTAACTGCGCGAAATTAATCATATCAAACGCAGTTATTTTCAAAAATTATTTGACTGTCTTCCCGATCGAATTTTTATCTGAAATTTTTTGTGGACAACTAGACTTGACAATTCATCAAAAAAATCCATCGGGAACCGCCCCAAACGGTGACGGAAGATGGAGGATCTTGTCCCTCCGATGGTATTTGTTGTTGAAATTTTATGAGCATGTCTCCTATGAAGTGTAGAATTATGCCCACCAAATTTCAGTTAAAAATTCAATCGAGAAGGCAGTCAATTAATTTTTTGAAGATAATTGCACCAAAATATACATATAAAACGCAGTTATTTTCAAAAATTTATTTGATTGCTTTCTTGATTGATTTTTTGCTGAAACTTGGTGGACATCATCAACACTTCATGGGGAACATGCTCACTCAATTTCAGCAAAAAATACCACCGGAAACCACCTTAAAAATTAGGTGGCCGGACAACACTCCTATATGGCCTGGCCGGACGGCACTCCTGTCTGGCCTGATCGAATATTTGTGTCTGTGTGTATATACAATATACATACATACATACATACATATATATATATATTGTTTTGATTAGATATTGAATATAGCTTACAAATATGTATAGCTTACAAATATAATATAGCTTACAAATAGCTTAAAAAATATGTACTTAGAGAACCTAATATATATATATTTATATATATATATATATATACATATATATATATACTCCCTCCGTCCCCTTAAGTTTGTCCCGTATTACCTTTTTCGTCCGTCCCACTAAGTTTGTCCCATACCATATTTGGTAACATTTGAGTGGTTAGAATTCATTCTTACTTTATTTACATTTTATCAATTCAATATCAACCACACAATTCCACTTTTTCTTAAAAACCACACCACACCCCTCCGTCCCAAACTTAGGGGGACGGAGGGAGTATATATATATAGATTTAATTAGATATTGAGTATATAGCTTATAAATATTAAGGAGGAATTTGAGTTTGCACCCCATTTTATTGTCCAAATTGGACTTTGCATCCTGTTTTTTAAAAACTTTGTTTTTGCACCCCCAACCCTGTATGAAAAGATAAAATGCCCCTTGCCCAGGAATATGTTGAAGGCCAACAGAATTGTTAATAGAGGGGTATTTTTGTCTTTTCATAATAAGTTGGGGTGCAAAAACGAGGTTTTTTAAAAACGGGGTGCAAAGTCCAATTTGGACAATAAAATGGGGGTGCAAACTCAAATTCCCCCAAATATTAATCATATAAACGATAACAATCATATACTAAGATGTTTAGAACTTAATACCAATTACAAAATACTTGATGTACTACGAGCTAAGTAATAATAATAAACTAAAATAAGTTATTAATGTATAAAATAATGATGGACAAAATGTGACACACTAAGACGATGACGATGACGACGACGACGATGACGATGACGACAATGAGGACGACGAGGAGGAGGACGACGAGGAGGACGACGACGAGGACGAGGACGACGAGGAGGAGGACGAGGACAAGGAGGACGAGGACGAGGAGGACGAGGACGGGGAGGAGGACGGGGAGGAGGACGGGGAGGAGGACGGGGAGGAGGACGGGGAGGAGGACGGGGAGGAGGACGAGGACGATGACGATGACGATGACGATGATAATAATCATAATAATAATAATAATAATCATAATAATCATAATAATCGTCATAACAAGGGTAATTAATTTATAGACCTATATTGACCACTAACGGTAAATTAAAATAGTGTGGATTATACATCTAAAAATATAATGATAGTAATAACTAATGTAAATTACAACAAGCCTTAATCCCAAAAGAATTTGGGCTCGGCTAACATGAATCGATCTATAATAACCAGTGTAAATTAAATAGAGTAAAATAGCTAGTGGCGTTAAAACAATATCATAAATTAGTAATATAATAACTAATAAGTTTCAATTTCAATTAGTAATAAGTGTGTGACAATACGTAGTTTCTGGAGGTCGTCTTCAGATAACGACGAGACTGAAGAGTAAGGTCGACAAAGGATAACAGAGATTCGCATGTGGTAAAGCAATGCAGCCGTTCACCACAAGTTTTGACTTTTTAGAGTTTCTTTTGCTGACGATTCGTGAAGTCGGAAATTTTTAAAATTTACCAATAAGTGTGTGTTGCTATTGAATCACAAATTCACAATTCAGTGGCGATTCCACGAGTTTGCGACTCGGCAAGGCGATCCCATCAATCCAAGTCATTTTACGATCTTCAGTAGAAACGGGATCGTAGGAAGCACTACAGATCGTATAATCGTACGATCCTACACGCAGATCACAACTTTGACGCGATTGGTTGCTCCAGAATCAAGTAGCCATCCATTTTCATTTGTTCTAGCTGTATTGACTTGAGGAGGAGGCTAAGCTTCTTATTCAAACTGATGCCAACAACTAGCAAGGCGATTTGGTTTGCCACAAATTTGACATATAAAGGCCTGGAATTTTGATTTCCACTTCTCTGGTTGTTTTGAGCCCTCGTGCTATTGTTGCTTCCAGGATTAGTATTTCCACGTCGGGTCAGGTTGTAGGGAATATTGGGTCGGGCTCCAGAACTGATTGCTATTCTGGTGTGATGGGACTGATTTTGGGAGTAACTTGTTGGGCCAGGGCCCAATATGGATGCTGAGTTTGTGTTTGAAATACGCTTGATCCCCTGTGAACCGCAAGAGCAACAGAACCGACAGTTCTCACAGCGAACTCTGTTGGTGTGACAACGCCAGAAGAGTTCAGAGATTCTTTCCGCCAGAGTTTATCCTTGAGCCGACAAACAACCCATAGATATATTCGAATCGGTCATCTCCAGAAGCGAGAATCAAGTTCGCAATCGATGCAAATTCTGGGTGGAGCCCCTCCAGAACTTGGAAGACGAAGTCTTCATTGTCTAGTGGTCAGCCAGCTAGAGCGCAAAGATGATGGAGGTATTCTCCCACCCCTTGCGAACCTTGTTGACTATGGCGAAATCTGTCTTTGAGGCTCCGAATCTGGGAAGCTGAGCGGGTACCATATTGTCATTTGAGGGTTTTCCAAACTGCTGCAGAGGTGCGTGCGAAGCCGACCAAAGGTTTGCACGCTGAGCTGAGGGTGGAGACAGGAGCATGTCGGAGGAGACGGTCTTGCCTATTCCACCGGAGACAGCCTTTTAGGTGTCGGAACAGCATCATCAGCGATGTACTGGTCGAGATGATATGAATATAATAACTGATAATTTATTTGTCTTCTATAGAATGACAAGAAAGAATATGAGTGATGCTAGTCATGCTACCTTTAGCTTTTGCAGGTAGCTATTAAGCTCACCACTGAAGCCGCCTTTAATTACATTACTTTGAGGGCAAAAAAGTTGCTCCTCACCAGATTCCTCACCAACCAAAGCTTGCTGCAGTTGCAAAAACGAAACCAGAACAGAAAATATCCTTCAACTTTTGAATAAAAGGGTAGCAAGAATTGCAAAAACATATGCATGAATTTGACATACTCCCTACATTCTTATTTATCTGTCTAGGCTGACCAAAAACAAATAGTTTAAGAAATGTACTGGAGTAATAAAATAATCAAACTTTTAATACTTTACTAAAATTTCCTCACTGAAAGTCTCCTCCCATTAATGTCCACTTGACAAATGGTAATTGAATAGTACAAGGGTAAATGGGAAATTATCTTTTAATGTGCATGATTTTAATACAAGGACAAATAAAAAGAGACGGAGAATATGGTCATTCTAGGCCAGAAGTAGGAATATAGGGAGTATATTATTAGAAATTTGATAACGTGAGTGGATATATCATTATTTTATTGTACATATTACAGTTAAGGTGCATCTGATCTTCAAAGTACAGCAACATCAGTTCAACAAATCATGACCCTACAATAAAGTCTACAAGTCTCTTAACATGGATCTTGCTCACCCACTTCCTCTCTAGACATGTCAAGAGGTTAATACTTAATACTTGGATTCTCAAGTAATCGCCAAGGTTGAATATATCGGTAACGTTAGAAACAATGGTATTTTACCTCTATGAAATATCGAAACCTACTAAAATCAGTATTAATAAAAATACAAGTGTAAAAAAGTACTACCTCTGTCCCATTTATATTGTCTCTTTACGGTTTATGATGTTTGACCGACGATAAAGCAAACAGATCCCTGTCCGCACTCAAATTATTTTTAGGAAAAAAAAATACATATTCAGAAACTACATTTAAAGCTTTACAAAGTCGCAAAAACCTGAATCAAATTTGATAAATTTTTTATATATAAAGTAAGAAATTAAGAGTGATTTGTGTTGACCAAGTATATAGGAACTGGGACAATATAAATGGGACTGAGGGAGTATTAAATATTTAGAACATAGTTACATAACCATCAAATTTTAGAGCTTATTTTTAAACACCTTAGTTCTTAAAATTTACTACCTCTGTCCCACTAGAAGGTTCCCATAGCAAAACGGCACGGTTATTTAGGTGATAATTAAATAAAGTACTTCAAGTATATTTTGAGAAATAATTTTAATAGGTATATACTATAATGTGTTAGTATTGATAACTGTGATGTTATAAATGTATTATTTTTAATATTTAATGACTAATTTGTCACTTAAGATTGTTAATTGTTTCCTAAAAGGGAAATGGGAACCTTCTAATGGGACGTCCAAAAAAGGAAAGTGGGAACCTTCTAACGGGACGGAGGGAGTAACATTAGATTATGATAAAAAAAGACGCCTTGTTTACAAATATATTGAAAGTAAAATATATTATAATCACTCTAAGAGCCCGTTTGGTGACCCTGTTTTTCGGCTTACCATCCAACTTTTTCACCAAACACGTAACTTTTGATTTCGTGCGCTGAATTGTGTAATAATAAGAAAAAGTAAGGTTGGAGTTACTTTTATGGTTGTATTAGCTGAAGTTACTGTATAGGATCATTTTAGTTATTTATTCATATAATTTTTATTTATTTTATTAATAAAAATTATTTTAAATATAATTTTTTCATAAATCAGCAAAATCAGCCAATCCAGCCACTTCAGCCACAACTTCATTAATTTCAGCAGAATCAGTCGATTCAGCCAATTTCAGTGTTACCAAACGGGCTCTAAAGGTATATTAAATGGGTTTAGCATCACAATTACTTGATACAAGATTATTGATTGTATTGCATACTCGCTTTTAATATCCTGATACTTTCAAATTACCATAATATTCTCTTTTTATATTCGCATGACACAGCTCGATAGGCTCATATTCTCCGTATTCATCGATGTCAATCAAAGTTCTTGGTATTTTAATTACTTTGTACTTCATTATTGAAGTCGATAATATCTATCCATGTTTCCATAACATTTAAGTGTCGATATCTATCCATTATTTTTGGTACTGCAATCAATGAACAGAAATATCAGTTCAGTCTTCTTTGAATATCGGACACACTGAGAAGTGAAAATATCGATGACCAACTGAACTATTTCAAACATTGATAATCGCCAAGTGATTAGGTCACCTAGTTTTGATAATTCAGGGCTATGTATGTTATTTAATCTGGTTAAACAAAGTTACTTGGTGGGTAATCGGCAGTCTCGACTCAGTGTGTCCTATTAAAAATAAAAATTGGGACATTATAGGATTACAAAAAAACTCAAGGACTTCAATTTAATCAATCCTATTCTGCACACGGCCTAAGACTGAGCAGCTACCAAATGACAATTTAACTACTTAGATCTAGCTTTTAGCAAAAGGATGGTAAGATGGTTCATTAGGGGAACCTGCTGGCACTAGCAAACAAAAAGTGTTATGAGATAAGGTACAAATGTAAAGATTTACATTATGTGGTCCATTTCGATTTTGGATATTTCTATCAAAGGTAATTCAAGCAGCCACATACCAGCAAGAGTTTCTTTTGTTGTTTCCGTTGTGGAAGAATTCCAAGAGCATCTAACATTACTTCATCCAGTTCTGAAGATGAAAATTATTGTTAAGAACAGGTAGCAGTACTTCAGATGAAGGCAAGAAGTTCAGTTATACAACCTTTGGTTTGTAATAGAGTGGCCAGCACACTTAAAGAACCTGAAACCTTAACATCGTCGCCGCAGATGATATAAGAAAGCAAGGCCTCCCTGCAGCAGAGTATCAGCGGATTGTCAGACTCTTAATACATTTGATCAGATACAACGTGACGGTGAAGTTAGGACAAGGAAAGACAATCTGTTCATCTTTTTGGTCACATACTCGTAATAATCAATTCATCACATACAAAATGGACATTTGTGTGTGTGGGTCGCTACAAAAAAGGTAACAAGGTTGAATCCTAAAAACAAACAAAAACTGGAAAATGCCAAATAGCAGTGAACACCTTGGTGTAAAATGGGAGCCACTGCATTCCGGATGCAAGATGCCTTCCAATTGGTTCTGTGAACTAGACAAGTCTTTTACAGAAACCTGTAAAAGTCTTTCTTCAGGTTTCAGCTTTACGTCACCAATATCAGATTCTCTACATTTTTCCATCAAGTTATCACTTGACATGTATCCATTGATATTGGGTTCAGATCTGTGCCAGAAAGTTTTTGTGCAGCATAGAAGGGAAGCAGCAATACTATTTGCTAGATCTTTGATCTTAACAATACGTAAAATACTACAAAGTAAATACAAAGAAGTTGCAGTGCCCATTTCTGCATCCTGTATTAGCCAAACAGAAACATTTAGCATTAGTAATAACCTTAATGATGCATAAATATGCTTCAAACCCCTAAATTAATGAGAAAGCATTAACTACAAGGTAAGAGAAGTAAGTTGAATCTAGTTTTTTACATCAATAGTTTCCGTCCTTAATGAAGGAAGAACCAACGGAAATATCAAAAACTTCAATATGTTCTCCGTAATCAACCTCCCAATATCTGGGATTCCGGCTGAAATAACATCACTGATGTAGTACAGATTGTCTTCGATCTCATCAACAGATGGATTGGCAGAAGAGATTGCATCTGCACCCAAACTCCTGTGTCAAAAACCATGAGGTGATCTTAGCTCATTAAGTAAATGATAATTTACTGAAGAAACAAACAATCAGAACTTACATAGAGGTATTTGACACAAATCTATTTAAGCTGATGCATTGCGCTCGGAAAAATGTGATCAAACTTGAGAAATAAGTTGCATGAGGTGCACTGGCTACATATCTGTTAACAGCCTCATCACCAACTTTGAACAGAGTACAAGGTTTTAGTTCATGAAAGAAGAAGAATATTTACATTGAATGATGAGCTTATGCTGAGAAAAAAGTATAATAAAAGACAGAAAGTCACCATGATAAACATTCAGTGTTAAAGCACGGACTGCCGTTCGAATCATGCCTTCTTCATGAAATGCAAACCGTATTGCCTCCACATAAAGTGGAAATGAAACTACTTCATCCTAAGAGAGCATAAAAAATGGAACTGTATTATTCTTTAAAGACATTAAACCCTTCGGAAATCACTGGGGGTGCAGGGCTGCAGAATAGTTTGAGAGAATAGGTAATTGTAATTTGCATTCATCTACATCAAATGCGTGCTAAACAAAGGTGGAATTCCTTCATAAGTAGCAATGGATGTGCATTAGCTTACACATACTATCTAAGAGGTTATCATGCACAACTAGTCATGCAATGGGTTTGGGTGTTTCTTAAACATGTGCACAATTTCTCTTGCACGGACAGAACTCACAGAATATTTCAGACTAAAAAGTTTATATCAAAGACTTATTTAAGAGCGTGCAAACAAGATGTCATCCAAGTTCGAGAACGGAAGCGAACTAGGGCAAACATAAAGATCAATTTTCGAATCTATAATGAGCACCATAAGAGAAATGCAAATAATAATGCTCTATTGGAATTATTCTGGTGTCTGACCTAGTCAAGACCTCCAAGAATTAATTTTTCAAGTGTCTTATAAATCAATATCAGGGTCCCTTATATAGCTACCATAAGACCCCAAATTCTAATAGGACATAATGATAAGAAGAAACTGCCTAAAACTGGAATAGGAAATAACAATAGTAGTCTGATTAGGAAACTAAGGCGACACTTAGGCGACTAGTCGCACATTATATAAATTTATAATACTACATTACTACGTATATTATATATAATTACAAACATATATATAACTATATATAATATTGTATTTAACTATATTCAATTTGTAACTTATTATATATCATAAGTGCTTCTTAGTTTACTGTATTATTCAATTCAATCTAAATATATTAATATTCTAATACTAATAAACTGCAACAAAAAATATGTTTATGAAACACAACAAAGATGAACATACGTATTTATAAAAAGATATGCTATATATGTTAATTTATATAAAAATATGTAGTATAAGATTCATTTTGTGTCCCACTCCCCACTCCTAAAAAAGCTTACACATGTCCACTTGCAGTATTAGATAAGGTTGTAAGGTACATTAGAAGAAACAGAAAAAAGAAGTAACTAAAGATAAAAAAATCAGTGAATTAACCCATAGAACCTGGGAGCTCTTTCCGCGAGCTCGACTTCTTTCCGCGAAGTACAGGCTGGACTACGAAGTACACTAAAACGTTGGATGCTCGACTTTCTTTCCACAAGGTGTATTGGAAGACAATTGAGTTTACCAAGGGTCAAGTAAGATTCGGGCTTTATTTCCAAAAACTAAATTTGGGCCTTCAGTTTGGACTTCGAATTATTTTGTGACTTCTTGTTTGGCGAACGCCTTGTTGCCAAATCGACGACTGGACGATGACAAGAGGATGCCATGGTCGTCTATTCCTCTTCCGACGAGGTGATGGCTTTTGGCGACGTCTCCCCAGCGACTGGACGCCTAGTCGGCGCCTAGGCGACGCCTAGGAAGCATGGATGGTTGATCGACGATAAAGCAAACGGATTCCTGTCCGCACTCAAATTATTTTTAGGAAAAAAAATTACATATTCAGAAACTACATTAAAAGCTTTACAAAGTCGCAAAAAACAGAATCAAATTTGATAAAAATTTGATATACTATCCTATAAAGTAAGAGAGATTAAGAGTGATTTGTGTTGACCAAGTGAATAGGAACTGGGACAATAATACGTGGACAGAGGGAGTAATATCTTATAATAAAGAAATAATCTTGCGGCTCAAGTTAGCCACTTGTATTCTCCAAGGTTACATGTTTTGCTTGAGCCTCACTTGCACTAATTGTGCCTCTTTCGCTCAATCGGCATCACTAATAGGCAAGACCCCAGAATGCATCCATATCATCACTCCCCCTGTTGACCACGAGCTTGTCCTCAAGCTCGAATGCAGGGTAAGTTGTGCAAAATTCCTCAATACGTTCCGCTGAATATCCTTTCCAATGTACTCATAGCTCCAATTGTCCGCGATTCAAACAGCTGCGGAGGACGGCATCACGTTCCAAAGTCATAGAGTTGTCTTTCAATGGAGGTAGCTGTCCCATAGAATCTGATAGAAATCCCGTGTGTGGCTTCAATAAGGACACATGGAAGACGTGAATACGACTGGCTGGCAGCAAGTGGAGCTGATATGCAGTTTCCCCTATGCGAGCTGTGACTTGAAATGGCCCGTAGACCGTAGTACTTCTGTAACAGTTCGTAATAGTGCTGAGACCCAGTTGCAACCTGATGATAGGGGTGCACCCTTAGCCCAACCCAATTGCTGGGCTCCGATGAGATTTTTCAGACTGCAGTTTCATGGAGTTTCATGCATCATGATCAATGAGCTCACACTCCATGCCATCAAAGCGGGTAGTGCCTGGTGGATGGGAAACAAGCCGCAGGGGACCTCGGTCGTAGACCAACTGAAAGGGAGTGTCCCCTAAATCTGTATGATAAGAATCATAAGATGTATTATAACAATACTCCACTCATGCTAGCCAACGAACCCACCGGCTATGATAGTCACTGGTTAAACAATGGAGAAACAATCTGATTGTGCGGTTGACGACCTCAACTTGTCCATCAATTTAAGGGTGATAAGCTGATGAAAAGGCAAGCTTTGTCCCTAACAAGAGAAATAGTTTGCACCAAAATGTGCTGACCAAGACTTTGTCACAATCAGACACAATAGATTTTGGAAGACGATGGAGTCGGAAGATTTCGGCAAAGAAAATTGCAGCCACACTATGTAGGCATGGTTCAATGGGATGAAGTGTGCCTTAGGAAGTCCTTCAATGAGCTCCATGGAAATATCAGCCCATACATGTTGAGGAACCGGTAGAGGCTGAAGCAGCCCGGCAGGTTGTAAGTTTTGCCACTTATGTTGGTGCACGTCTGGCAGTCAAGAATGTGTTGTGTTGCCTTCATATTGGACCAATAAAACTCGCGTCGTAGACGGGGTGCAACGATTTTTGGACTCCTTCATGAACCATATTATGAAATAATGAGAGCAAACTCGGAATGATAGGCGTTGTTGGCAACAAGTATAGTTTACGGTAATACGGAAACAGTTTCTTAGTGCTTTAGTACAGGGGTAAGGCCGCGTACACTCAACCCCCCTCACATCACCGTAGGTAGGAGCTTTTGCAGCACTAGACTAATGTTGTTGTTTTATTGATATAAGAGTTTGTGGGCAAAAGAATAGGTACTCCAATACTTCGTAGAACATATCTTAGTGGATGAGTATTATATAATTGTATTAGTTTCTTTGTTATTTAGTGGATGAATATTATATTATTTTATTAGCTTCTATGTTAGTTATACATGTTCTTCTCCGTAGAAGATATCTTAATACATAGTGGAGGAAAATGTTAATACATAGTGCATGTGTATTATTTTATTATGTTATTTGTTAGTTATACACTTATACACATTGTTATTATCATGTCTGCGGCAAATAAATCAGACCCAGCATGACGACATAGGGAAGAAATACCCTATTTATGATGGGGGAGGAAATGCTAGCAGTTTACAACCCTATTTGAGAGACTGAATGGCATCACCAAAAAACAAAATGATCGTGATGAGTCTGAAATGTTGTCTTTTCAATGTCCTCTGGTGCCATGTGGACTTGGTGGTAGCCGAAGAGGAGATCCAGCTTAGTGAAGTATCTGGCACCATGTAATTCATCTAAAAGCTCATTAGTTAAGTATCTGCTTAAGTTAGCCACTTTTAGTCTTCAGGGCTACAGGGCTACATGTTCTGCTTGGGCCTCAGTCACTGATTATGCCTCTTTGGCCCAATCGGTGTCACTGATAGGCACAACCCTAGAATGCATCCATATCAGAGTAGCCCCCCCCCCCAACTGATAAATATCCTAATGAAACATGTCATGTTTTTCATTATATATAATTCCAGTAATCCAAACGGTATTGAACTCTAACACATTCTTCAAAGAAGAAGAAAGTTTCACTATATAACTTTTTAAAGAAAATAACCCCCCCCCAACACACACCAACAAACCAGCTCTTATGTACCAAATTTATAAGTGGCACATTACTACATTAGTGCTTCACTAGAAAAACAGTTTACAATGGAGTATGAAGAGATTACATAGGAAGTTGAAAGCTGGTAAAAACTGAACTTACACTTTGCGTCTTGACAAGAAGAGAAATAGTGTTCTTGTTCAACCTTCCACTTATTGCTCTTCGGAATTGACAAATATAATTAAAAAACATAAATAAGCAACATCATCATTACATAGAAAGAAGATTATTAACACTCGATAGCATTATGAGAAAAGATGTTAATGCATTACACAATTGATTTATATGAAACAAACCTCAGAAATGATATGTAGTAAGACAATAGCTCTTCATTTTGAAAGTCAAAGGAGTAGGATATAAGGTAATTAATGTGCTCATTACAAAAAATATAATCTGCAAAGTTAGAAAAAGTAAATGACATCAGAAGAAAAGTAGAGGAAAAGTAGAAAACAGTATGGTTTCTGAAGAAGCAATTAACTTCATGAAGAAGTGTATGAAAAATGACTCACATATAGACTGTTCCCTTCTTAAGTTTTGGATCATAATACTCATTGTCTGCAGCAACTGTAGCGACACAATAATATTTCTACTAATTTTTAAAATACGTACGAACTCCCCCATGACCTGTCTCTCCATGAAAAACCTAAAGAATATCCAAAAACATATCATGCAAGAACTGTCGACGTTCAGAGTGACCCTTAATGAATAAAAGAATATCTGAATCAGAGGAGAGGATTAAGCTCGTACTCAAAAAAAGCTACATCATGTTGATCACCATATGTTATCAACTCTGCGATTGATCGCAGTGCCTCGATTACAAAATCCTTTATTAGTAAATCAGAAGAACAGATAGAAATTAGGATGGTTAAATGAAAGTAGTATCTAGTAGGTCCGACATAGAAATATAAGAAATAGAACATGTGAATAGTTTAATCACCGTGTTAGCTTCATTAACGATTTGAACTTTCATCAAATGATCAGTAAGGTATCTGCATATGAGAAGGAACACACTGTGAACTGGAGTGTAGACAGCAGAAGGTTATATAAACACATAGATGGATCAATTAAAATTCAGGGAGTACATAATGAATTCAGCCTAACTGGAGAGATCAAGAACATCTCAGAGAGAGCTAACTTGTAAATCCTCATCTGATAAGAACAGGAAAATAAAATCAACGGGGTGAACCGTTGCCTAGATAATCAACGATAAACAAATACCGTTGCCTAGAGCCAAAAGGCTAAACCAACTTTTATTCCAAGATGAGCCAGAATAAATCCTAACAAGGGGTTTAAATACCCATCTACTAATAATTAACCTAGGAAAACAAAATCCTAGAAATCCTAATCAACTCTAACTAGGAAACAGAATAATAAAGATCCTAATCAACTCCAAATAGGAAAGAAATAATAGAAATCCTAATTAACTCCTAATAGGAAACAAATATTAGAAATCCTAATTAACTCCTAATAGGAAACAAATCAGGAAAATTAAAAAGAATAAATATCAATTAAACAGCCCGTAACCAGCCCACAGAGGTAGGCTCAAGCCCGTCCCGCCTTCGGTAAACCCACGGGGGCTTCTTCCCCTCTTCTTCCAAGCCTAGATTCTGCTTCATATCAATTCCATCCCTCTTCGAAAAAACCTTGTCCTCAAGGTTGAAATCCGGAAACCGGCTCATATTTGTCCCCGGGGGCTGCCCCGTATCTTGAGGAAAGCTGCCACTTGATCTTTTCAGCTTGTTCATGAAATACCCCAAGTAATAATCATCGGACAGTCCGGTTTCCGGACTGGCCAATTGAACAAAAAGGTTATTATATTCCTCTACGGTTCCCAACTCTTTGACCCCGAACAGCCGTTTGAATCGGCTTTCTTTGAACCGTGAATGAAATCGGGCCACCTGTGCTTGTGTAAATTTCTCCCAGGTCATGCTCGGTTTTTGTGCCTTCAACCAAGTCAACCCGTCCAAGGCAGCTCCTTCCATGGCTACCGTAGCTGCTGTCACTTTCCTCTCAGGTAGGGTTTGATTAATTTCAAACTTTTGCTCAGCCCTAGCTATCCACCTAATCGGTTCTTTTTTGTCGAACATGGGCAACAACGTTGGAGGAGTGCTGCGCGGAGGTCTGTCGTTGTGTGTTGCCGCTACGATGGCGGCACCGATGACTGTGTTTGATGGTGTCTCCGTCGTGATCGATGGCACAAGGGCCTTGGTCAGCGCCGCAAGGGATGCGGCGATCTCAGCTAGCCGCCTGCCGTTTGCTTCCAGGGTTTGCTTCATCTCTGACAAATGTTCACTGATAGATCTCGTCATTCTGGCGGGACGGGATCCGGCAGGTCGGACCAATTGATAAGAACAGGAAAATAAAATCAACGGGGTGAACCGTTGCCTAGATAATCAACGATAAACAAATACTGTTGCCTAGAGCCAAAAGGCTAAACCAACTTTTATTCCAAGATGAGCCAGAATAAATCCTAACAAGGGGTTTAAATACCCATCTACTAATAATTAAACTAGGAAAACAAAATCCTAGAAATCCTAATCAACTCTAACTAGGAAACAGAATAATAAAGATCCTAATCAACTCCAAATAGGAAAGAAATAATAGAAATCCTAATTAACTCCTAATAGGAAACAAATATTAGAAATCCTAATTAACTCCTAATAGGAAACAAATCAGGAAAATTAAAAAGAATAAATATCAATTAAACAGCCCGTAACCAGCCCACAGAGGTAGGCTCAAGCCCGTCCCGCCTTCGGTAAACCCACGGGGGCTTCTTCCCCTCTTCTTCCAAGCCTAGATTCTGCTTCATATCATCATCCAGAGATACCTTTAGTCCAGCTCAATCCATTTCACAGCATTGAGTCTTACAACCCCAACCCCACAAGCAAAGTGTGTTGCGATAATGATTCATACACCATTACAACCTTTACCACAATGATGCTGTCAATAGATCAATTTATTTTGTCCCTAGCATTAGCCCAAGTGTTTACGGTTTGTTGTTACTGTCCGGGGTATTAGTAGGCTAAAGACTGATCTGAACAAGATCTGAAGTGTAACAAAGTACAAATTCTCATATGGTTCCTCAGTTAGTGTGAGGATCCAACAGCTTATTCTAGATTACTATCCTTGCTTTAGCACTTCAGAGTAAGAACAAAACTTTTCAGTTTTGGTGAAAAGGAGAACCTGGATGTGTTAGGCCCAATCCCATTATACCACTTACAATTTAGTGAATGCTCCAATTTTGTCTGTAGGCATTTCAAGCTCTGCTTTTTATTTTGTCCAGCTTGTTAAGAGAATCATAAATATACTTTATAACATTTAAAGTGTTGATCAAACCATATCCTGGCAACTACTAAACAAGAAAGATTCCTCAACATCCCCTACAACACATCTCTTCACCAAAATTGAAGCCAGAAATAAGAAATACTCCTAATTCCTAAACATAGATAAGATTTTATTTAGTATTGGAGTTGGTTATTATCAAAAAGAGAATAGAAATGCATTTCGCATTTTCTGTAGAGTGATATTTCATCAAGAAAATTAGAAGAAAGAGGAAAGGCATTTTTATACAAAATGAGAATGACAAATAGACTACTGGAGAAAGTAAACAAGCTTCACCAAGTGACCAACTGTATATTTCCTCTGATATCCAAGGAAGGAACATACAGTAAAGGTTTACAGACGAATGGGCTTAGTGTCCCTTCCCTTGCAATTGAAATCAGAACTCTAATTAGGTGGCAGCAGGATCACTCTGGCATAAGCCAACTTACCATTCGAACCACATAATTCGCGTCAAGTCACTTCAATCGTGTTAAGAATAAGAGATAGTTTCGACATCCGGATATGAAAATCTAATTTGAAATTGATAAAATAAGTACCTGAGCTCGTCCAATGAGAAACGATTTCTGGATCTCCAGAAGGAGGACCACATGGCTTTGTGAGAAGATAGCTCCCCTTCTCAGCCCATAGAGGCGCTTCATTCATTTCATTATCTCCCTCTACTCACAGTAATGGAGAGCAATCGACTCAGCTTTCGGCTCCAATTTCCCTGCTCCCTCGCCCAGTAGGAGAGGTTAGAAAGCTTCTTCGGCTTCACAATGACAGTTCTACAGCGAAGTGTGGTGTGGTTTCAGGAGGCGTGCGGTGCGATAGGATGAGATGCGTTCGGCTATAGACATTCATATGATCAAGATCATCATCTCCATATCATAAAGGGAAAGGGAGATGGAAGTGGAAAATATTCT